>CM068306.1:3256072-3856072 GCA_034768735.1 Schistosoma mekongi | reverse complement strand
GTACAATGTTTATGTTATAATTTGTATAGGTGTGAAGAAAACACTTATTAATATAACAATTATTTTCATTGTTTACACGTTGAATGTAATGTTAATCCTCATTACTATACATTGAACAATAGAACTACATATTATGCAGTCTAAAAAATCATGTACGTAAGTTAACTCTTTTATTAGGTAATCTGTAAACAAGTTACTCAGACTTAAATCCTAAAAATTGCTTATTTCACATATAAAAGAAGAAACGAAATGTGTTACACCGCTGATCTCTATTGTGAGTAAAGCATTATGTATATTACTAGTTTTACACCGACTACATATTACCATTATAATCCGTAATCTACTTAAAGAATATTAACGTATCAAGTCTTCTCTAAGTTTCGCACACTGGTAGTCGAATGTGATGTCATCAGCTTTTGATGATCATCCGAAATTTTCGATAGGTATCTAAATACTATCATTTAGCAGTAGTAATTAATAACAAAAAATGTATCATACGTCAAAAGTAAATCTTTCATAAATTACTAATACCAGTTAGTAGTATTTAACACAGCAAACTTAATATGACTTACATTAATTAATACAGTTACATTTCATATGTTTACATAATGCAAGTGAAATTGATATAATAATGTCACAAACTTTGCACAGTTATCCAGCAACGATAGTAGATGAGAACCATCAGTATACATTTCAAATTGACTGAAGTTATAAATACTGACCATACTATTGAATGATTCTTACTGATAATTGTAGAACTGACGAGTAGTATCTATGTACTGAAGCAATAGAATAGTTGGTGAGATCGTATAAGTTTTAAACAGTTGTACATGAAATCTTTTATTATGATTGACAGATTCATTATGCCACTTTTTGAATTCTGCTTTTCATTATTCATTCTTGATGTTTAAGTCTAATTATGATTAAAAGCTAAACTTGATACGAATCTACGCTTCATGAATAAGATGAGTTAAAATGTTAGCATAATGTATAGTTCTAAAAAATAAAAAAAATTCGTTATCAAAGAATGAGGACTATCAAAAGCTCCTGATGAGTTTAACTGATCATTGTGTAATGACTAATGCTTTTCCAGTCCTGTAGCTCAGGCCAATCATACCATCTATCAGGCTGCGAAACAGCCAACAGTGACTAAACATCACCTAGGATATGCTAGAATCTTAGTATGTTATAGGAAGCTATCAGATGAACTAACATAACAACATAATGCTCAGGATGTGTAGTTAATCAGAATAGTCAAAGACAACACTGGTCAATAATTAGTGATCAGTCAATTGTAAATATCTCAGTGCCGCAGGATGTCACTTGTTGATAGAATAGTGTAGTGGCGTTGATTATTGACAGTAAATTTAAGTGATTCTGGTTTGAGTCTCACTGAAATCGTCAATATTGTGCATCTTAGTGACGTGCAAAATGACACGAAACCAAAGTCATTTATGATTTTCTAACAACCACCTTCACCTTACAAGTTAGAATACTAATCAGATGACCTAATTGTCTACTAAAATCAAATCAAAACATAAAAATCAATCCAAGAAACGTTTGATTGTTGATCAAAGTCATTTTGATTGATGTAGATTAGCTGGTTGTGTTTAGCGTGATAAACGAAATCAGTGGATGGAGACACTGTGTGAAATTACTGAGAATCGATCACATTGAGACAAGTATATTGAATCATTGTCTTCATATAGATCTTTAGTCCTATTACTGTCTAATGCATGCCATTAGTTTATTCTTCCGTAATCAATCGTTATGTGGTGATACTTTTGTAATTTTGAAGTAGTGATAATAATGTGGTAAGTCAGCTTTAACTTTTTGTGCACATATACATCAGGTTCTACAGTGTCCATGATTGACTGACTGAATCATTTTACGGGTAGTATTTATATTGTCTGTATATTTTGTGTAAAGATCAATGATGCTAAACTTAGCGTTGAATTTTGAAGCTGGAATATTCTATTAAATAAATTGCCTTGTCAAATTCATATTAAAACATAGTGATTGATGAAAAGAAAAGATGAATTCACATCGTAAATTGATTCTGTCATCTCTTTTCACCTTATACATTATAGACAATGACAAAAAGATCATCTCTACAACTATATTCATTTCTTCACACTCTATATATATACATTGCTTGATATATTTGATAAGTAACTTTCAATCAAATTGACTAATTTGTTTGCTATCACAGTCTAAAACTATTTACCGTCATTGGTTTCAATATATATTTGTTCTTCCCTCTTACTACAGTTGTAACTGACTTATCAATTACATTTGAAAAATGTTATCTTCATGTATTTTACACATGGTTGAACAATTGTTGAGTAAATGTTTGCTTTATTCCTTGATTGTTATGTTTGCTAAAGATGTTCAAGCTTGATTACCAAAAAAATTCATTGAAGTAGTTCTAAGTTTCAATTTCTGTCATTTTGTAATAATAGTTACTTAGTTTGTAACTAAATGAACTCGGTTGATTACCATCAAAAAACTATAAATCACTGGACAATTGTTTTGTTTTGGTATGGGACTCTTTAGCACTGTGCATTGTTGATTCCTCCGTGGTATCAAACCCTTCTGGTCTAACCGGTAACAATAACTACATTTTTAACATCTTTCGTAAACCAGAATCTCACATTCTGACAAAAGTTCCAACAAAACATACAACATTTTCTGATGAAATAGTAGTACACAAATTTAAGAATACTGATGATGATTATAAATCACATAAGAATTTTCTAAGGTGTTTCGCTTGTATGATTTTAGAAAATAAGACAACACTGTAATTTTACAAATGTTAACGATTGTACCCTCACCTTGCAGTCCCCTAGATATGAGAATTGTTTATACGTCAAAGTTGAATCCTTTTGGCAATGTTAAGTTCTCTTGGACAAAATGGTATTAATCGCTTTATTTATATAATTCAACCGTAATTGTTCACAAGATTTTAATCTTCTCTTATCTTTAAATATGAAGATCATGAAATGGTTCAGATATATCAACTAGTTTCTACTTTAATCAATTATGAACTGCAATAATTTCAATTTCGAATCTTCACTTTGGTGCTTTTGTACGATTTTTTTCTGAGTATTTAGCAATAACAATAACTTGTAAACATATTATAATAGCCCATGAGTACACATATGTGACGTTCATAATTAATCAGTTTGAAATAACTTAGTCCAGAATAGCTACTTGGAACAAGTGGAAGATGGCCAAAGAAAATCTTTCCACGAAGTAGTGAACTTGTAGTTCGGTTACTCTGAATGTCTAGTTTCCTTACTATACGTACATCATAAAGGAATTCTAAACCCATTTTTAGCATCAAAAAATTGTTTGATCTTCAATTGAAAACCATCTGGAACACAAATCACCTGTCAACCAAAATTAAAACCACGATTTTCAACACAAATGTGAAGATAGTTCTATTGTGTGGCGCTAAAAAATGTGTAGATACCTGTGAATATCATCTTTCATAAGATATAGGTGTTTATAAACAGCTTTTCTTGCAAGATACTTCAGGTTCATTAACCAAATACCGTCAGCACCTACCTTTGGTGGCAGAGAACAAAGCAACTTTCAGCCGAAGAAGAAATTAGGAAACGACGCTAGAAATGGGTAGGTCACACATTGAGAAAACCATCAAACTGCGTTACGTGACAAGCACCAACATGGAATCGTGAGGACCAAATAAAAAGAGGAAGACTAAAGAAAACATTACGTCGGGAATCGGAGGCAGGGATAAAGTGAATTAACAGCACTTGAGATGAAGTGAAAAGGAGACCCGAGGACAGAATTAGTTGTAAAACGCTGGTCGGCGGCCTATGCTCTACATTGGGTAACAAACGTTGATGATGATGAGGATCATTATTGTTATGAAAGACAAGTAAACAAGTATCGTAAAACTGTTAATGGTATGTTTTAGATGGTCATTACATTGATACATCGATAATTCTTTTCCTAATTGTGTTGCTGTGTGATTTATGAAATTACATTCACATTTTTTGTGTGTTTGTTTGAAGTGAAAATTTCTGGCTCAGTATGATTTAACTTGTTTTCAAGTTCTGACTGGTACTAAACAATATCGGCGTAGATACTTAACATTATGACTAATAGGTTCTTGTTGAATGTCATTATATTACTTTGATTATAACAACTAGTAAATGTCATTATCGTTAGATTAACTGAAGTCTCTTCTGTCAGAGAAGGCATAAAAGATTGTTTGGTTGAAGTTTATGCATTTTAGTACTTAAGTAACCTTGTTTTCAGTATCATTTTGAATATCATCTTCAAACAGTAGAATACAAGAATAGTTTACTTAAACCAGTTTTTCCTCTTTTGTTTTTATTTCCTTTGAATTTATTCATCAAGAAAAACGTAAAATTTCCAAAATCTATAATTTCATAAGATCTTTCATATTTACAAGCCTATGTTCCTATTCTTGATAGATCAAGTTGAATTAAAAATCTAGTTGATCTAGTTGAATAATTTAGTTTTATTTTTTTTTTTTTGATTATTCCACAGCAAGGGGTCATAATAGTAAGTTTAACTAAAAGAAAAGTAAATAAATCACGACATCATTTTTGATGCACATCTATGTAAATGTAGATACTATGGATCAACTTTAATTACAATAAATTACATAACTTCTAAAAAGTAAATATTGGACATCTTTACTAATTTATACAAAATGTAGTGTATATTTTAAAGTAGGTAATCAATAGAACGAAAGCTTTTATAATATGCCATTGTTTTATTAGTGTAAGTAGAATAGTATCTGTAGTCATAACATATAACATAAAATGTAAAGTTATTACGACATAATTTAGAATGTGATAAGATGGTTTATCCACATAGTACTTGTCACTTTCAATTGAGTGTACCGGAACTTATGTCACCAATAGGAGAATAGCTGAGAATATAGTACCTGATTGGTATTAAACATAAAGTGAGTAGAACAATTTACTATATCGTGCTTTAATTCGTAATGTTTACCATACTTGAAAGGCTTAAACTTGACAAATGTATTTAAAGGGTGTCAGTAATTAATTTTTGGTTGTCTTGATAAAAGAAATGAAGTGAACATCTTGATCTTTTTCTAATTTGCATTATTATCTTTCAATTAATCGTAATCAAATTGTAATCGAATAAGTTTAATTTGCATAATCATTTCTTTCAAGACATAAAAAGTTTATTGTATGTGAAGTTATAAATAATCTAGAATTTTCACTTTACTGAGTGATAGAAATCATTTTAGAACTTTAATTGCCAACTTAGATTATTTCCTAAATAATTAGCTTGTATACAGCTACAATGAATAGATGATAAAATACAATCAATGTACTGTGTTTAACAGTTGTTGTTATTGTTTATTTGTTCTAAGTTGTGAAAAGAACTAATTGTCTAAAATACTGTACGTTGTTCAGATAACTTAACGATTTCACTGACTATTATACTTTTGAATGAAAAAATAACAATGAATTGATGTAACTTAGGTGTTCTCTTTGCGCTGCTTTACTATTTAGATACAACTGTAATGATTATTAAGAATTACTGTACTTTATATATTGAAGAATTAGACGGAAGGGAATAGTGTTGAAAGAATTCCAAGCATTTTTAAAACAAATAAAGAGGAATGATTGAGGACAACTATAGTGTAATGAATAAATAAGTAGAGGATTAGACGTTACTTAATTAGTGATTTTTATGAAAATCCCAAGATAACATCCTTCTGCTCATTAACAAGTAACTAACGAATGGTGGTACTATTCAGAGTACTTTGATCTTTTAGTCTCCTTTCATCCAATGTTAGTATTTTGGTACGAACTTTTAAATCAGTCAATGTAATTAATACTAATATGAGATGGTAATATGCCCACTTTGTTAGTCCTAATACGCTAGATGCTTCATAAGGATTACATCCTTTTAGATACATTGGTTAATCTAAAGTTAATCCTACCAATCACTTTCTTAACTTTTCAATTCAAATCGTAGGAAAATTAGCTTCTTCTCTATGATGGCATAAAATCAATTTCTTTACTCTTATTTTCCTTATGTGCTAATGAATTTCTATGAATACTCATTATATCTTACACAGATTCCAACTATGGATAATTCGTATTCGACCTTTTCTGTACAGAATTTTATTGACATTTGAACAATATTCACATTAAAGCTAGTTATAACTCACACTAGACCTACTGAGATTAGAATGAATTCCATCCCACATATCTTTTCGGTAAATAAACGTTTTAGGTTAGTTATTTGTATCGTGTGGAATAAGAATATCTAGGAAGTTAAACTTATTATTGTATTTATGTTACTTTGCATAATGTATATTTAGGTGTACTTTTCATTGAGAACATTCAGTGAGTAAGTGGCTAGTTTGTAATTATTGTATGCATCAAAGTTGACTAAAATGAAATATGAATAAACTTAATGTTATTTGGAATGTCTGGAGAAGTTACTGACTAATTAATTAAGTAGGGTGGTGATTATTGTTATAGGTAACCCTCTATTTTTTCTGACTATGAGACAAAAGTAAAGAAATTAAATATACCACATGAAGGGTTCAAATAATTCAGCTTGGTGTTTCTGAGCTTATTAAGTGAGACGATTTATTAAAGTGATTTCTCTGTTATTCCAGACAATGCATTGAATGCTTACTTAATGTAAGGAAACTATTTCGCTTCGTATTGATGACATACAGAATGATAATCGAAATCTTTCAATTAAATTATTAAGTTCTTGATAATCAACGATTAAACAAGCATCTAAACGAAGTTCAAAAATTATTTCATTAATGAATTTATTTGTTGATAAAATACTTTTGTATATACGCCTTACTGTACACAAACGTAAAATAATATACTAAGTTAAAAATATACAGTTTTTCTAGGTCTTCTTTCACACATCTATCTGTTTTTCATGCAATTACAAAGAGTGTAATATAGGTGTAATTTTGTGTATTATAAACACCCTTTACATTGAGTGTATTCATCACTGATCAGTCTGAACTGGGTACCATTAAAACCATTAAACGTTGGGCAGACATATTATATGAATAATTTATTGAAGTGGGAATTCTACCATTGAACAGCGGATCATTAATGTTTATAGTAAGCGATACCTGAAGGTCCTGGGTGGGGGGGAGGAGGGGATCAAAGGCACGCATTGGTGAATAGTCCTATATTAAAGTGAAAAATCAGTTTAATGCTTTAAGGTTCTAAACCATTCCCAATTGCGATAAATTTGTAATAAATGCAAATATGAAATTAGATACTGGTTTCCACAAAAATACGTTTACTCAGTTTTGATTTAGGTCAAGTAAAATTATGTACCTTTTAGAAATATTGTCACAATATCAAATTTAGTGAATGCATTTATTTTAATCATGTGAAAATTTTCAGTTCAGCAAGGTAATCATTCTAGATGTATATTGGGTATCAGACGTTGTGCACACTAATTGATATGGATTCAACAAATCTGTTACCATTGTACAACTTTTGCTCTGCCAACCTTTGTTTGGTAAAGTTGGATTATAGGTGTCAATAACATCAAAGAAATAAATTTCATCTTATTTAAAACTTGTTAGCTGGCTATATCATCATTCTAGTTGTCATGAGCACTCTTATGTTTGAATTCAGTATCTATCCTATTTTCTGCTGAGTAATAAACAGAACTAGGTGAACATCGAATTGGTCTTTACTTCATGATTTCTCAATTCATAAATCACACTAAACGTCCGCATAATCTAGAATCTAGTTAAAGTAGGTTTTTGATATGACTACCTCCAACAAACCTTAGCATCAGTATAATAGTACACACAATGACGATACACTTACATTATTGATCACATTACAAATTGATCAACAAATGTCAATCAGAACTAAACAAGGTTAGACATACTTAACATTGATCATTACTCTATGATCAGTCGAAACATGAAGTTAAGATTCACTTCCATTTACATAGAATATTATTGTTCCTATTTTTAATGGACAGAATACAGCAATTATGGTTTCTTGTTAACATGGTGACAAATTTAAACTAAGGTGAATTAGCTACGATTTATAGTAAAAATTACTGTTTGAATAATAGAAAATCTTCAGCTGAATTATTTAAGAATTTTGTTTCTGCTTTGGCTCTTGTTAAAGCAGTTTTTAGTTGGGATGTGAAACAGTTATCACCATTGAGAATAGGTGATCGTCGCGCTATATATCACAAATTGATGGGGTCGTTGGATGCCGACCCCAGTGGTACAGATGGTTAGACTTTCGCCGTCAACCTGAAGCCCATGGTGCAAAATCTGGGGTTCACACTGCTGAGGAGTTCCACACTAGGACGAAACAGCTGTCTAGTGCTCCTTAGTTTTCAATGGTACTTTTTCAACATCAATCTGTGATATATTCAATCAAAGTAGTTTTCATTAGTTGTTCACTCAATACCAGTTTTTATTTTTTCTATTTCATTCTTCGATAAGTTCCTTTTCTATGTTTCTGTACCTGATATATAAAATAATTTCAAGTCAAAAATGTGTTAATTAGAAAGTGTAAGTTCAAAATTTCATGAAATATCACCCTTTTATTAGATTGTCATGTAAATAAACTAAGAAATATATAAATGAAACGATCTAAATCCATTATACTAAAGGGTAAGTGTTCTAACGTGTAGGTGTGTATGCTTGTTTGACAATAGTTCTTTTTCTTACGAAAAACAACTTATACTGTTTATACCTTGCTCAGATGTACTGCTAATTGTCCTTTGGTCTCTCTCTCTCTCTCTCTCTCTCTCTCTCTCTCTATATATATATATATATATATATATATATATATATATATATATAAAGGTAACCTACTATTTATAGAATCCTCGAAGTATACATTAAAAATTATATGCATATGCATACGTAGTACTTGATCTACTGTCACTACTTTAATATAATGAAATATAAATATTAATGAATTTTCTTTATGAATAAGTAAACTCTGCTGTATTGTGTACAGACAATAATCAGTTGACAGTTGATATGTTTTACTAGGGTTGTTGTTTTATATCATATTAAATCATGTGGGGTGAGTTGAATGTTGAACATTTGATTTATTAATAGTAATTAGCTTTACAATGACTTTTTTCTTGCAATGTAAGAATAAATTGCTATATTTTGACACACGCTTGATCACTTTAATGATAGATTCATGTAGAGTACAGAAAGTGATCAAGTGAATCTGATCAGCGCTATTGACTAAAGAAACTTGACAGATCAGTGGTAAAAGTTGTAGATGGCAAAGCTCTTACAGGTTTGAATTTATCGAAGAGGGATTGTATATTTAGACCATACTAATGAGCGACAATTAGCGTAAAACTTAAGTCATGTAGAATTTCGTTCTGCCTTACTAAAATCACTGAGCGATATTTCAGATTACTAGGTAATCTCTTAATTCCCCTACCTATTACTTCATTAACGAGGATATAAAAGATGGCTACTGTTTATTGAATTTTCATAAGAAGGTAGCCATTACGTCATCTCAGATTGGTTTCTATGAATTGTAAAGCTTAATACGCTTTTTAAACCATTATTTACGATAGTGATAAAACAATATTGATTGTTCCAGTTGTATATTTACTTGAGATAAACTATTCTGTAGTCGACATTGTAATTAACTTTGAAAAGTAATGATTCACAGAATTAAGTTTGGAAATTCAAGGTTTAAAGGGAGATTGTCAGGTAATACACCTTTTACTAGATTTGGATAATGTCACTGTGTATATTCATTTGTCGATCAAGTTTATCGCAACGCCTCGAATTCTAATCGCATTATATTCAAATTTATGTACAACTACACTGAACCACTGTAATCCTAGTCAAAACACAAAAATATGTAAGTAATGCCCAGTATATACATTACATTCGTGAACAATTGCACTCAAAATGTGTGGGGTCTAAAACGCTACCCGTAAATCGCATAGTGAAGATGCATACTGTTGAGACCATAATGTAACAGTTGAACCTAGTGAGCAGAAACATTTGGGTACTATTAATTTAGTTAACCTCATTGTAACATTGTAACTTAGTAATTAAAGCGTATTGATGAATGTTATTATTTAACAATAAAACAGTCAGGGCATAATTCAAACACAAGGAGATCTTTGTTGTGGTATCACTAAGATTGTTTACATCGAGTTCACAGTAATTTTTAGTCATTTAACTTACTACTGCCTGTAACTTAATCAACAGAATTCGACTAACGTTATACAACATTATAAAGTTATACAAAGATTAGTTATTACTAAGCAGTGATGCTACTAAATGTTAGTTAGGATTTAAAACAACCGTATAGTATTAGTTACATATGTATGCAGTTGAATGATGTAACTGAGTTGGCTTTGTGAAAATAAGTAGTAAGTTTAGTTATTTGTATTTTTCACAGATTTATGTTAGTTGGGTACCAGTGAAAACAAGGAAGGACTGGAGTACGACTGTTACACTATATCAGAAACTGATAAAAATACAAATTCTATCACTGGTCCATGTCTAGCCCAATCATTCAGATAACTAGATGTTTATGGTAAGATATAAAGACGATAAGTTTGATTCCGTAGTGAAGAGTATATATGTGTAGTTAATTGCTGCAACTACGCCATATTAAACTAAACGCCCAAAGTAAACTATCGGAATATTATGCTTATAATAAACAATAAATCTACTAAACTACACATTACATTTGTCAATGTTCCTATTCATTTAATAAAATAAAGCTTAACATTTAACATTGAAGTGATATAGAAAATAATCAGGGGAAATATATATATATATATGTCTACAGTCACATCTTTTTTTCTTCGGTTATTATTCCTCCTTTAATTAGCTTACAATCATTTTCTATGTAAATGTAAATATATACATCTATTCAGTAGTACGTTTATCTTGTAACTATAGTTATTCTTACCAATATAAACAAAACATAAAAAAATGGTGGGGGGGGGGAAAGAATAATTTATAACAATATTTTGTACAAGTTACTAACTAATTGAAGTCCATAATTTTGGATAATTAATTTTAACTAATAATCATCTTTCTATGTTTCTTTCTTTTATTTTCTCTCTCTATAATCTTTTTATTTATAAATCATCTTATAATGACAATGTTGTATCACTTTCAATCATACACTCACTCACTCACTCACTCATTCATTCATTCATTCACTTTCCTTCACTCTTTCCTTCACTCTCACTCCCTATTCATCTATATCTATATCAGTATATTACTGTAAAAGCTGAGTCAATTCTATAGATATAAAATAAAAAGGAATATACATCTGTATAGTCGACAATCTTATAAATCCACAAACTGTTTCTTTCATAATGCAAAAGGAAAAAAAAAACAAACAACGAATTGTTTGTAAAAATTTGTATTTTGCATAAACCAAAAATTCAATAAAACTTTATTTATTTTTATTTATTATTGACTATTTATTCATTTTGTATAAATAAATAAAACAAAAACATAATCAAAATAAATGATGAATAATTTCAAAGTGTTTACATTTAACTCACTTTATCATGAATTTCATTCTACCGACTTTTATATCATTTTCTTTCTCCAGTATCTTCATCAGCATCATCATCGTCATAGTCATCGTCGTCGTTGTCGTTAAGAGTTTCATTTTTTTTCTTAGATATTTTTTTCTATCATTTGCTTAGAATTACTGTGATACCATTCAATAGTCAATTATTTAGTTATATTGTTTATTCATTTAATTAGTTGTTTACATTGTAATGACCTTATTTAGTGTATTTGATATACATATATAGATAGTATGCAAATACGTATTTGACTATATACACACTTAAAGCGGTTTTAGTTTCATTAGAAAGACCTACCGACTTATCGGTAATGCTTACTTTCAATCAGTGTAGAATTGATTATAATATTCAGCTTTATTATTTGTTATTGTTATCACTAGTATAAAGTGGACTATAAATATGACTTACAATTCACTGATTAAACAATGTAAGTGTTTTTCTATCTACAAGAGTTTAATAATGGCATGAAAAAGATCAGTGATAGTGTCTCAAAATTCGATGCTACATGAGGCTTGATGAAATTCTATTTAGTAGAGTTTTTTGACGAGTGATAACTACATGATATGGGCTTTCCTGTAGATTGTCTCTGTCATACAGTGCATACGTTAACTTATCATTTGGACTAGATTCCACATTGTCACGTGATTAGTAGAATTACAACTAATGTAAATAAGATGATCATGCTATTAACCACTACTTAGTGTTCAACAAGTTTGCTTAAACGTATATATATACATATAGTTATCTTAGTTGGGATTTAGTACTATAGGCAGTATTATCTGTTGTTGACTTTGTTAACTTCTCGTTCTTTTTGTCTCTATGCGTTTTTCTGCATATTCTCTAAGAGAAAATTTTACATATCATTCAATATAATGTATGTAGGCAGAATAACCTCAAACGAAATTGACATTCAAATACTATCAGTGAATAAAATTATAAGAAAACATGGACAAATGGAGACATATCTACTACTACTACTAGTAATATTAGTCAAAGTAAAAACTTAAATTACATTATACTTTAAAACCAGTTACAAAACTGCACCGATGCACATTCATTGAATAGAGGATATGCGTGTTGACATAATTTCATTAATCATTAGACAAAGAAACATAGTGACATCTTGCATTAAATATAGCAGTAGTAGTAAAAGTAATGATGGTAGTATTAATATCATTAGTCTATAAGCCTGGAATTATTTAGTAGAGATCATAGTTATTTATGCATAAGATTAGTAAGATTCATGTTTGTCAACAAGTTTGTTAGAATAGCTTATCATTTTCAGTGTTATTCAAATAAAATAATACCTTTCATCATGGATTATTATTAATTCATAAATACCATTCATAATCAAACAGCATGTGACAACATTCTTTGAGATATGGGGAGGTTACAAATAAGATGGAAATAGATGTCCGCTGATTTTCGGTTTCCAGTAATTCACCAATAGACTTATTTTCTTCATTACAATTGCCTTCTCAATATGTAATTTTCTATGTGTAAAAAATGTTATGAAAGCTTTAATAAAGGTTATATAATTTAAAGGGGCCTGATGAACTAGATGATGTTGTTTTATCAGCTGACAACTAGGTATCATGTAAATTTAACACTTTGAAATGCTACTTATTTACCCATAGAATGAAAATCTTGTAGATATATGTTTCATCTTAAAACATTCGGAACATATGTACTGCTGTTTTAATTCGTGAAATGAATTCTATTCAACGTTTCAAGTTACTCATTCATTAATTTCATGAGTTTGTTGTATATTAAAGTGTATTGTGCATTAAAGACTTCGTTTCAAGCGTCTATATTAATACAAGCTAGTTTCCATGATAAACATATCAGTATGATGCAATGAGAATATATTAGTAGTCAGGACTTATATTGAAACGTTTACTATAGTATGCATCACTTACTAATTGAGTCTGAGAATTCACTTTACGAACATTTAAAATGTTATGGAAAACTTTATTGATTATTTATAATCAGGATATGCTTGTATTTTCCCGTTGATTTGTAATGGACTGAAACTGGTCGGTCTCTGTTGTCGTATGAGCATCCTGAGCGGATTGCCTCGATATAGCAATATTACACAAGTTATATGTTTAAGTTGGATTGTGACTGGTAAGCGGAATCCAGGACAGAAGTTTCGCCCTCTCTGGGCACAGTAGCCTATTGGTGAACGCGGTGGCGTTTGACACGAAACAGACTGAGTTCGAATCCCAGTGCAAACATCAGCATTCGGATGCAGGTACATCCAGTCGATGAGTGCCAAATAGGACGAAACGCACGTCCTGGATTCTGCTTGCCAATCAAAATCCAACTTAAATATATTTATTGATTGTTTATGAAAAAAAAACAGATTTTCTAATGACTTCTCTACGCATAATTAGTTTTGATTCCCTGAAGTCCAATACAATAATGGAAGACTTGATCTTTTGTATACTTCAAACTATATTATGTTGAATACATTTACACACTAAGTATTTAAGCAATACATAATGAATCAAATTCTTATTCAAAACTCAATCTAAAGGCAAATGAAAATGATACTCTTTAGCTTGGCAATGTGATCATGTGTAATTTATAAACGTGTAGCATTTTGTTGAAATTCTATGATATGAAATATTACTGAAATTTGTGGCATGTCCAAAATAAGGTTATATACACAAACGTTGTCTATTGTAACTTTAAAAAAATATGGTATTTAAGCACACTTTTAGTTTTATTCTGTTTGGGATTTACATCATCTATAGTGCCTTGGTACCTGAAGACAACTTTCTTTGGCGTTTGTCAGAATCTGATGTCTCTGATGTGACTAAAAGAAAATGTTTTTTCAGTGAAACTCTAAATTTATTACTAATGAGCTCTGAAAGTTTATGTTTTGTATACTTACTTACTTACTTACTTACTTACTTTTGCATGTTACTCCTCACAGGGAAGCATAAGCCGATCACCATTATTCTCCACTACACTCTGTCCTGAGCAATCCTTTCCAATTGTTTCCAGTCGCTGCTCATCCTTTTAATGTCTGCTTCCAATTCTCGCCGCAGCGTGTTCTTCGGCCTTCCTCTTTTCCGTTTCCCAGCAGGATTCCATGTTAATGCTTGTCTCGTGATGCAGTCTGATGGTTTCCGTAATGTATGTCCTATCCATTTCCAACTTCTTATTCTAATTTTCTCTTCGGCTACTGGAAGTTGGTTTGTCCTCTCCCATAGTAAGCTGTTGCTGATGATTTCCGGCCAACGGACATTCAGTATCTTGTGTAGACAGTTGTTTATAAGTACTTGTACCCTTCTGATGATGTTTGTAGTAGTTCTCCAAGTTTCAGCTACATACAGTAGAACTGTCTTCACGTTCGAATCGAAGAGTCTGACTTTGAGGTTAGTTGACAGTTGTTTTGAGTCCCATATGTTTTTCAACTGTAGGAATGCTGCCCTTGCTTTTCCAATCCTTGTCTTTACATCTGCATCGGACCCTCCTTGTTTATCGATGATACTCCCCAGGTACGTAAAAGTACTCACTTCTTCCAGAGTTACTCCATCAAGTTCAATTGGGTTGATGCTCCATGTGTTTTTATTTGAGGATCTTGCTTTTTCCTTTGTATATGTTCAGGCCCATTGATGCTGATGATGCTGTTACGTCGATTGTTTTTACTTGCACTTATTGGTGTGTGCGACATAGAAGAACCAGATCATCGGAGAAGTCCAAATCATAGAGTTTCATCCTACTTGTCCCTTGAATTCCATGCATTCCCTCAAATGTAGAGATCTTCATGATCCAGTCAACCACTAGGAGGAAGAGAAAAGGCTAGAGTTGGCAGCCTTGTCTGACTCCGATCTTCACTGGGAATGCAACTGTCAGTTGTCCACCATGCACAATTTTGCACTGTGTTCCGTCGTAAGAGTTTCGGATGATGTTGACGAGTGTTTCTGGTACGCCGTAGTGTCGAAGAAGTTTCCATAGTGTTCTCCTATCTACACTATCAAACGCCTTCTCATAGTCAATTAAGTTGATGTACAGTGACGAGTTCCACTCAATCGATTGTTCAACGATGATCCGTAGTGTTGCGATTTGGTTTGTGCACGACCGATCCTTACGAAAACCAGCTTGTTGATCTCGAAGTTGAGCCTCCACTAAATCTTTTATTCTGTTCACCTATACTCTGTTAAAGACTTTCCCTGGTACCGACAGTACTGTAATCTCTCTGTAGTTGTCAAATTTGCTCAAATCTCCTTTCTTTGGTACCTTGATTAAAATGTTTTGTATAACTATCGAATATATAATGATAGAATAGTGTGTATAGACTTTGATTTAAATAACAGGTCTAACATAGTCTGAATATATGTTATATATATATACTGATATATATCTATGTACCCACATATTGTCCCTAATATACACTGTAAGCCAACATAAAAGTAGGTTGAAACTAAGATAGATTTAACTGAACAATAACTTTTTTCATTCATGGAGTTAACAATTGTTAAGTGCTGTATAACTATGTAAATCTTTCATTATCCAAATCCAATTTCACAAAATAAGAATAATCAATCTTTAGAAAAATCTTTTTCATTTAATAAACATATTTTTAGAAGAAACCTACTTTAATTTTGTTTAGTTATCCACCTACCTACTTATATCATATTCTATATTAACTACTTCTAATGTATCAGTAAATAAATAGAAATGAATAAATAACGTTTCAATGTAATCAATATATTAACACTTTTATTACGTACCATTCTCTATCAAAGTACTCTACTAGACATTTAAGTTTACTATGTGTTACATAACAATAATGTTGTCTTCATTCCGTTTTTTTTTCTTTTTTAGACTTGTTATTTGGTGGTTTATCTGTTTTTGTTTTACTTTTTTTATCGGATCAATTTATATTTTTTTCCAGAAAATCTCAACCATTTATTATGACATCTTTCGATTTCTCATAAAAGGATAATACACACTCAATACTGTTTTCTTTTGTATCTATTGATAAAAAAACAGTAGGTAAATAGTTTTGTCTGTACAATAGTTATTTTATAACTTTTCATTTATTCTTTTGTCTAATATCTCTGTTACAGTGTTAATTTTATATTTTGTAAACTAAATTTGAAGTACAATAAAAGAGGGTAACAACAATGATCATGAAGTTAGTCGACAGTTACCACTACTTTTCTTTTCTTTTTTTGCGAGGGGGGGCTTTTTTCTACAATCACTACTCTTTTCAAAATGTCAACTGTTTTACATTATCTTCTTACAATGTATTTTCTTCATTATGAAGAAACTATTTCTTTAGACCTTTTTCTATACATGCTGATATGATAAATTATGAATTATAATAAATGTATATAGATTCTTTAAACACAATTACATATACAGTTGTTAATACAAAGAAGATAGAAACTATTTAGAATTATTTCAATGTAACATGTTGTCGATGTCTTCGTAATCATGTGGTTTGATTTCAAGATGGTTTCCACGTTTTGTTTCCATGGATTAAATAAGACGTTTTCTTTTTTCAAGAAATTAACATTTATTTTTGTTTGATCAACGTTGATACAATTTTTTGTTAAAGATGAGATCATGAGTTGATCTGAATTTAACAATCAGATCAGTTCTTGTTAACTAATTCATATTCAATCATCTCTACATCTCTCCCTCTCAGCCGAAATTATGAATAGTCTTATTTAATTGCAAATATGAATAATGTTAAATAGATCAGGGTCGTTTGCAAATCACTTGTAAACAGTGAGGTAGACGGATTACATAGCTTTTAATCGTAATCAGTAGAAATTGGAAATCGAATAGTATAAAGACACTTGTACTAATAGTAATAATAGGAATAATAAGACAACTCGAATAAATATTACTATACATGAAGTAAATTGAAACTCCAGAGAATTATCTGATAAAGACCAGCTTCTTAAATACTATAGTCGTCAGAATAAAACATAATTACGTAATAGAAAGTCTGCAAAAAATCGATCCAGTGAAGCAGGTAGTGAAAACAATATAATTACTCTTCTTACGTTGTCACAATTGACGATTCTGTTATATGCTGAGTCAGTATAATGGTCAATTGTTGCACAGCAATGAATTACATATGTTATTAATGAATTATGCTGAACATTGACAAATATACAAAGTACAAGTGAAGAATCATGTTGTTTTAATAAAATCCTACACCAACATAATGATAAATATCGAAAACAATCCACTACAACAGCTTGCAGAAGAAAAAGAATTTTTGTACTGATGATGTCCAATCGTATTTATAGTTACTTGGTTAATGTAAGTAGTTTCTACATTATGTAAAATTACTTCTACGTATCAACAGAAATAGTAGCACGAGACAGTGTAATTAGAATATTGGTGAAAGATGACTGTTTAAGCATCCTGTTTTTTGAAATCTCAGAACATTTATGATGTGGTGAATTGCCAGTATTTCTGTTTTGTATTCATTTCTAGCCAGTATTTGTATTCAGGAAGATTATTTAATCTCATAGACGATCATTGAATACGACTGTTGAAGAGACTGCACGACTAGAGTTAACTAGGCTATTAAAAATAGGACTGTCGATCCTTATGACATCCCTGTAATTCAGGTTGTTAAAGGTAACTACCTTATAACATTTTAAAGAATCCAATTATAAGCAAAACATACTTACCAGGGATTTAACTAAGAACTATATTTACAGTACACAACCTTCAGGTCGTTGGGATGAAATCCAATAGTTTGCAATTATAACTTAAGTTAATTGGCAATACCTAACAAGATTCATGTCACGAATAGTGTTATTTTTCTCAAGTTCTATGTGGTTGGATTTCATTGTTCAGCAACTCTCAGTAGAACATCAGTAATTACTTGTCAGTAGACAATAACTAAATATTAGTGCACAGATTACTTCAGTTAGTATTGTTGAATCCTATTTGTTCTTATTGATTATCTTTATACGTTTATACTGATATTAGTATATTGATCATTAGACTATGTTACTACGTTAAGATATTTGCTAGAATACGTATATATATATATATATATATATATATATATAGCTTGTGGTGAGAATTCACCCTCTGAGTTGCTTAAAGTTAGATTCCTATAAACGTTGCAGTATTATGCCGAATCATTAGTAGAATTGAGAGTAACACAGCACATCAGCGTTACTACATCGCAACTTTAAAGTAAACTTTTGTCATTTTGACACCGTAATACACAGATAATCTAAAACTTCTAAACTTTATTCTGTTGTCTAGAATCATTAATGAATTATCGAACTAAAAAGTAAAATAAGTTCATTAGTAAGTAACTTCAGGAGCTTCCTGAGGCTCTAGTGAAAAATCGTGACTAGTGGAGTTCTCAAGCATTCTGGGAGTGAGGAGGTTATCATCAAGGGCAATCGATGATCGTCATTCTATATTGATGGAAGAGGGAATTCTACTACCGGGTGCCGGTCAATCGGTGTAGAGGTTTAGATGTTTTTACGGACCACTCAGGAGTTCCATATTAGAACAAGACAGATGTTCAGTGCTTCCTGTTTTTTAATGGTACTCTACCAACATCAATCTATAACTAATTAAATCAACTAAATCAAACTTTAGTTCCTTCATGTATATTAATACCATTTTAGTTGGGTTGTCAAATTACATATAATGTAACCCTGACTGATACCGATTACATAATCACTAGGAGTCCATAATCACAACATAAATAATGGTAGAACATAGAAAACTACTTCTCAACTATATTCAATTGTATGTAAATTAAATGATGACTATTCTGATTAAGTATTATTGAACATTGTGAATATGTCAATCACTTATCATTAATCAATGCATAAGACAAATATTTTCCATATTGTTATTATCATCATTAAAATCACTACTTTCAACACGTTTTTATCAATTTATCACCTTTTTTTTATTCTATGTTTTTTTTCTTATGGCTAATTTATTTTACTTAGTTGTCAATCAAAGTATAAGGTTTAGTGAAGAGAGGCAAAAAAAACAACAAAACGATAAGCATAGAAATAATAATTAGACAAGAAAGAGAAAAAAAAAGAGATAAAGGCATAAAACTGATGTGACATTATTTTTTTACTTCTTGACCGAGTGAAAAATAAACGAAACAATTTTACACATAAATGACACCGAGAAAAAAAGACATTGTAAAAAAAAATAACTAAGAAATAAAAATTTCCAATTTTTCTTTTTTCTCTTTTCTTTAATATTTTAGTTTCTTTTATGTTGTGCCTGCATGCTGAACCCGTTAAGTAGCTTAACTTATTAATAATAATAATAATTATTATTATTACTTCTAAGTTTACCTTAGAAAAGAAAACCATCCTGGATTCATTATGTGGTAAGAAATAGATGAACAAATATATTCACAGATAAGAAGTCAAAAAGAGCAAAGTATGTTTGAAGAAAGAGATTAGAAGAAGTTTATAAATACCTTTTTTTTAATATTCTTCAGACGTTTATCTTTTCCTACTTGTATGCATGTATGCATAGTTGATAAAGATATAACTGTTAATCTACTGAATCTATTTGTATACTACTGAAATTTATATTGTGTATATAGTGTATATTTAAGAGATAAATGTATATGTATGTAGGTGTGAAGAAGTAGACATAATTTCTTCAACTTCATATGTAAACAATCATTTCTACTGTCTTTCTTCCTTTACTTTATCCTATGCTTAAAGTAACCGTTAGCAAGTTTTGTATTTGTTTATTTTGTTATCTTTTATTTTTTTTTGTATTTTAAGAGTTAAAAAAAAAGCGAAAAAAAAGAAATAAATTGAAGAATAAACGACGTGAATAACTTAAGATGTCAGTAAAAATTTTCTACTTATCACTTATAGTTTATCATTCTATGAAGAATGACAAACTGTGTATATTATTGTTAGTTATTGATAAATAGAAACTAGATGATATATAATTAGTCTGAGAAAACTTAGATATGATAACATTAATGAATTCAAAGTTGATTATTTAAATGAACACATATGCATAAATATGTATTTATACAACGGCATACAATCAAATGTCTATTCATCTTTATACTGACTAACTTATAAACTAATCTATTGGAAGGACAGAAAGACGAAACAATATACGATTTATTGAATATATCCCGAAGAAACTGTGCTTAAAAGAAGCAACCACTTTTAGAAGTTCAATTATGCGTCATTTGGTAGACACGGGACATGAAGTCGATGCAAAAAATGCTTTTAAAATCATAAAACGATTCTATTTAAATTTGCTGAGGCCATTACAATCAGATGATTGAAACCTGACCTTTGTGTTTAAAAGGAATCAGTAGATTGTCTTCAGTTGCCCTGGTAACAATAGATCGATGTTATCAGATAAACAATTCAGTTGATAAGATCAATTTATGTATTAATAATAATTTGAATTAACTAAAATCAAGAGCACTTATGTAGCTGATGAGATTGAATGCAACGAAATACCAGTTAAATTCAAAGTATTTCGCAAATGTTATCGTTCTTGCATTATTCTAATCCCTTGTTGTTGTTCATTTTTAATATGGACATAGAAGAGTACAAATTTAAAAGTTTTTTTATTTTTTAATGTTGATATTGTTCAAGATTGAAATTGATCGACCTCTTGTGATACACGTTCATCTTGATTGAAATGTTTTGTTTGAGGACTAATTTATAAGTATTATGTGGGTTAGATTTTAACTGGGAAGTAATATTTATGTATATTTTGGATTCAGCTATAAGATGTTAGCGTTTTTGACTACATTCACATTCGAATGTATGGCGTTTATGTTAAACGATATTAAGTTCACCAGTACGTTTCTGAGTCTGGACAGGCTTATTTGTACAAAAGGAGAAAATAAAAGGACATCATGTTTGCATTGAGTGTTAAGTATCAGAAAATCCAGATTTAATAAATTAAAGAGAAAATTTATAGACAGACAAAATAGAGTTTATAATTGTGCTATGTGGAGATCAGTGATTTTGATGTCGCGAATTCACCTGAACTGGGCAAATAGTGAGGACCAAAAACTAAGCCTAAACAACTGTTTTGTTCCGATACGGTACTCAGCAGTTAGCCTCAATGACTTTAACAGGCAATCGAGCGTAGCTTTTTAAACTTTGAGCCGTCATTTAACCACTGCTGTTTACAACTTCAGTTAGTTTATGAAATCATCCACTGGTGGATAATTGTCTGACATTCTACATAACTAAACTCCACTGGTCACTTCTTCATTTCTAAAACTCTTTAAATTACCCACTGAAATTAATCAGTTATATGTATATGGATGTTGTGGAGATTAGTGATTTTTATTTTGTTATTAAGCAGTGAATTGTTACATACCAGTTAATTTTGAAAACCTGTATTAATTATATCGTTCATTTAATGTGTATCATTACCAAGATTAAATTTGATATATTTAAATAAATTGAGCATTAAATAGGTTGTTTATAGAAATGAGTGATGTATAAATGTAGAATTCCAATGAATAAAAGTTAAAATCCCAGTGGTTTCGCGGCTTGTGCAAGTCTCTTCTTCAGGGAAACAAATGAATAACCAAATCAAATTAATACAAAATTAAATAATACAATGGAACAAATTAAAATAAGTTTGTACACCCAAAATGCTAGTTTGATCGTATCATGTCAACTCATTTGGGTGAAGGTAATTTGAAGTGAGACATGTACGCATATGTTAGTGTGATGTGAAAGGAAATTATGTGAGATAAGAATACAATCAGTATCTTACGACTTGATAATTTTCCAATCAATATTATTAAAAATTTACAAAAACGAAACGATCTAATACTAATTAATAGTAAATCATTTGAAATATCATGAATTGGTACAGCCATTCTACATTAGCTCCATGGCACAACAGATGAATTGCAAATAATTCTGAAACAACATGAAATCCAAACATTCTACAAACCTACCAACACTATTCGATGTAAAAATAAAGGATAAGATCCCTTTCACCTCTACACAGAATTGTGTCTACTGATGAGGTTGTGTCGACTGTGATGCTTACAATATTGGAGAGTCTTCATGAGAAATCAAAACTCATGCCAAAGGACATGAAAGCTATAGTAAACGACCTCTCACTAATCCTGTTGAACTTGGAAAATTACAAATTCAATCAGCAATAGCAGTACATGCAATCTGTAGCACAAGCATAAAATCGATATTAAAAATATCCAACTTATTCAAAAAAGGCTTTTCCAATTATAAGGAAAGACGAATAGCTGAAGCGCTCCACATTTTGTTAAATCCAACTGTACTTAACGAAAGGAAGGCCTTTCTATTCACCCACCATGGACTTTTATCCAACCGACCACAATTAAAGTACATCAAATTCCATTCATGTGAACATACATACAATTTTATTTTCCCATATTTACATATTTTCCTTCCACATCACACTAACATAGGCATACATATCTCACTACAAATCACCTTGACCCAAATGACTTGACATGATACGATCAAACTAGCATTTTGATTGTACGAATTTATTTTGATTTTGATTTGTTCCATTGTATTATTTAATCTTGTATTAATTCAATTAGGTTATTTATTTCTTTGAAGAAGCCACTTTCACTAAGTTGCGAAACCACTGGGATTTTAATTTCTATTCATTGGAATTTTACGAACATGTATTACTCATTATTCATTTAAATAAGATGAAACGTCTTTTCGGAACAATATTAAGTGTTAGAGTTAGGGTGAACAGTAACCTTGAATACCGTTAATTATTTTTTCAGTTGGATTATGACTGACAAGCTAAATTTAGGACTCGCGTTTCTTACTGATTGAGACTCATTAGTTGGATGCACTTACATCCTAGTGCTGATATTCACACCAGGACTTGAAGTCAGTTCGTTTCGTGTCAAAACGACACCACGTTCACCACTAAGCGAATTAGTCCAGTCGAGACGCGCATCCTGGATTCCGCATGCCATTCACAATCCAACCTAGATAATACTTGTGTTTTATTGCAATATCGAGACAATCCACGCAGTATGCACACATGGCAGCAGTGACTCACCAGTTTCAGTCCATAACAAATCAACGAGAAGATACAATTTCAACTTAATTGTTAATTATTATTACAACATTTATGTAATAAGAGCAATGTTACGTAATTCGGATTTACTTTATTTCTATAAGTACAATAATAACATATGCATACCCCAGTATATTTACATATATTTCAGTATCTACTATACTGAAAGGCAATTAATCCCTAAAAAATTCCTGGTATTTTTTCGGATAGTTTTATGGTGTATTGACATAAAGTGAATTAAGAACGACTGAATTATGTATACTGACGGTCGGATGTAACAATTAGAGTATAATAGAGACAAACAACTTAACTTACAACCTAATATATTTATAATTACGTTTAGTATTCAACGAATATGAAGCATAATTATGATCATCATATTGTTTATACGATGCTCAAGTTTATTGAAACTTCTTTAGCTTCAATCCAGTTTTCTAAACAGCTGCTATAGCTAAAATAAATTATCTAGCTGGTATTTTCTATATGCAAAATTTAATCCACTTACTTCAGGTTTGACAATCCATCAGTATTACTATGTCTTAACTAAGAATTATGGCTAGAAAGCGAAGTATAATGATTTCTAGTTGACAGATTGTAATTACAACAAGCGAATTGACATGGTTCGTAGGAATTGGAATTTTTAGTTGATTTAATACTCTAAAGATTGATATTGATAGGGTAACAGTGAAAACCAGGGAGCGGAGGTAGAAGTGGAAATTCTACCGTTGGGTACTGACTCAGTGGTGCAGAGGGTTAGATGTTCGCCAACCTGTAGCTCCTAGGGCAAAATCTAAGGTACGCACTACCGACTAGTCCTGGACAGTGACGAAACAGCTATCCATTGCTCGCTGATTTTTGCTAGTACCCTACCAGCATCAATCTGTGACGTATTAAATCAACTAAAAATCACAGTAATATTGAATCAAGTACAGTTTTATACCTCATTATTAAAATTATTCTAATGAACGCTGTATACCTACAATGTATTTTGCAATTGTTATTTATTAAAGTTAGAAATATTATGTAGTTAAAGTCATCCCGTGAAAATTATATGTAACGTTAGTTAAAATCTCGTAGGCGTCGCCATTTACCTAGAAATTTTAAGTACGCTATCTTGACGGGTGCTAACTATCGTGATTAAGTGATAACATCCTCAGGTAGCCTTAGACCAAGTCATAGTGAATGTAGAACCTGGTCACTAATACTTGTGGCCACATTCTAACATGATCGTTAGAAAAAGATCAGCAGTGTAGATTATGCAAATATGACATTACTTAATGTTTAGTGCTAAGTTAATGTGTGGCTCAAAATTAAATTTGGAATGTCATGTAACTTAATTTATCATTTATGACACTTATTACACGTCTAATAAAGTGTAAGTTTACTGGCCACATGTCACTCATCAGTACTTGGTGATTTGTTTTACTGGAAGTTGTAGAGATAATTCTGATCGTCATAGAGAGTCCCTTACTAGGAAGAAATGGCTGTTTATTGGTTTCTCATTTCCTGAGAGATGAACTAGTATAAGCCAGCGATAAATACAGACAGCAAATTACAATGAATGTAACTTTTTAGACTCTATTATTGTGTAATAAGTCGTGAGTGTAATCTGTTTTATTATTGTTACTATAATGATAATTTATGTATCACTACCGATTTGCCTATTCAAATATGAATCTATAAATCTCTAATTACTCATAATTAGTAATAAATTGTGCAGAAATATTTCTTTTGAATTTATTATCATGAACTAACCTGCCCTGTAGGATGATCGTAGTTGTCTATTACCGTCTGGTTTTCAATGGTCGATGATGCCGAATTGAAATTCGAATACTTCTACAACTCTATTGATTAAAATGTCTCTTCGCTTACTTTATGCTTTTAGAATATCTAATAACTTGTATTAATATAGTAGATATATAATTATAACTGGGTGTTGCGGGAATTGTCGAGTGTTAATTTGATGTGACCAGTGAGGTTCAACCGTACCAGGTGTGAGGCAGTTATCCACTTATGGCAATGGGTATAGTTTCTCAAATATATCACAAATTGACTGAGTTAGAAACATTAACAGTTGAAGGCCTACTTAGTGGTCTAGTAGCAGAGTGTTCGACACGGAACCAGAAAGTCATAGGTTCAATTATTAGTGGGGGTAATCGATGCGCTATTCTGTGAAGACCAAAATAAGGACGAATTGGCTTCCCAGTGCTTTTTGGTTGTCTAATTCAGACCAATTTTTAATATCAGACACGTAATTGTGTTAGCTTTAATCACCTATCAATTTACAGTTACCTTTCGTTTTAGTCTGAAATAGAAAGAAATCAAATAAATAATGACAATCATGAGGTGTTAACTGGAAAAAATTAATTATTAAAAATTAATTAATTGTAAATTAGATTGTTGACAATTGACATTTATTTCCCACACACATCTGCATGTGTATATTCATATTTTGTCACTCAATTAATTTGGATTGACATGGTAACTTTCACCGTTACAGGCAGTCATTATTGTTATAGAAATATTTTTCAATGAGAGGATAATCCATGGTGAATCATAAAAAACAGGGATATGTTTTAACAAACTGTACCTCTTTATTGACATGTAGACATAAATGAAGTTTAGGTCGATTTAAAGTATAAAATTGGAGAGTAAGGACTTCCGAAAAAAACTAAAGTTTATAATTGTGGTTTAAGCAATGATTAGATAATGTTTTGGTTGGATTGTGAATAACAAGTGGAATCCAAGACGCGCGTTTCGTCCTGACTGAAATTCGTCAGATGACCGTAATTACATCCGAATGTTGATGTTTTCATCGGTAATCGAACTCAGTTCATCTCGTGTTAAACTCTACCGTGTTCACCACCACGCTACTGAGCCGGTTTCCAGGAGCAATCTAACTCTAAAAATACTTCTGTACTACCGGTATGTCAAGGAAATTCGCTCAATATGCACATATTGTAACAAAAACTGACCAATTTAAGTTCATAACAAATCGACGGAAAGATCAAAAGACATTCGAATTGTAAAGATTGAAGAAGTTTCTTTGTCCATAATCCGTCTTTATTTGTAAACTTTCCCGTGTCCATACCTACTCCTAAACACATTCCTATCCAGCTGATTAAATTATTCACAAATTGATGTTGATAGGGTACCACTGAAAATCATAGAACACTAGTCACATGTCTTAGTTGAAATGATCAAGAATAAACATTTCAGCTGAATAAGATGATAATTTATTTGATTTCGTTTGTCTTTCTTCAGCTGCGTACAACCTATTTTAATCCATCGCAAGATCAAAATTATAAACGGATTTGAAGATACTTACAGAAAAGAGTTTGGTTGGAGACTGTTGTTGTCACTTAATATTAACACGATGTAATAAAGAAGTAAACGAAGTTATATGACTGAATAAAACATTTCAATTATATATTCATATGTTAAAGAACTTCTTGGAGAATGTTCTAGTAACAGAAGAGTAGAAGTAGATAATTACATTATGATCAAATGTTAATTATGAGAAAGCATTCAACTGACATGAAAGAGTATAATAAAAGTTTTCAATTATATATATTATGGATGCAAAATTTAAATTAGTGTCACTTAGATGAAGAAAGACTTGCAACAATTTTTTCTGGGACATACAATTCAGTTTTTTCAGATGCTTGACGGTAGGAGCTTCAGGAAATATTTAAAGACTAGAATTTTGAATGTTTGCTAATCATCTTGAATAATTTCAGTGCCGATCTGATCTCCACTGTCAGGGCGATTACTTAATATCGTATAATTTAAAGGTTTTTCGTCCGCTTTTCCTTGGTGGATTTAGAAAGCTTAGGAATGATTCAAGATAAGCACTCCTTTCAATTCAGTCAATATAGCTGTTTTCGTAAGTTCATGTAAATTTAGGAACATATTTAGCTGTGAAGAGAAGATAGAGTCTATCTAAATTAAATAGAGTTAATAAGTATATTGTTATGTTTGACAACATATCAATTATATTTTCAAATTTTTTAAATGAATAAGGTATTCGAACCCTACAAGGTGTATTAGTTTCATCAGCAATTCAGGTATGCCATACTGTTAAGTGAAGACTTGAACATAATCCTGGTTATGCAATATTTCCCATGATTGGCAGCTAAATTTAAAAATTCCGATGATCGTCGCTCTACGTATCATAAATCGATGGAAGTGGGAATTCTACGATTGGATGATTACTCAATGGTGCAAATGATTACGCGTTCACCGTCAACCTGAAGCCCCTGGTGCTGAATCTGGGGTGCGCACTGCTGAAGAGTTTCACATTAGAACGAAACAGCTGTCCAGTGTTCCCTGGTTTTCAATGGTACCCTGCCAACATCAATCTGTGATATATTTAATCAAATAAAATTCCGATAAATTAAGCAGCAGTTACATCCACTTTCCAAAAATGAACATTCCTTAGTCAGTCAGTCATGTATGGCGAACTAAACACATATATTCAACGGTCCAAGTTGCCATTACTTATTAGTACAGTATGATGAGCACTAATTTAGTATAAATGGAAGTTATAGTGGTGGTATTAGGAAATGACCTTCTTGATATATAGAATATGACGGATGGAGAAAGGAATAGTTTTTGGAGGGGAAGACATAAAATTATTTTCAAGCTCACACTTAAAGGAATGATAAAGAGTGAATGCCCGTAATCTACTGTTACAAATTCTTAGTATGTCTTCCAGAGTCCCTAGGTCTCGGTTACAATAATCTTGACGACCACAATCAGGTAGTCAATATCTCTCAGACTAAGTCTGGAAGTCTGTGACTTGTTGGACTGGTAAAAAGTTTTATTTTGGCCATCCCTAGCTTTTTTCATCCTTCAATAATATCATTTAGCTGAGGTAGTCTATGGTTAGGCATGCGTAATGCATGTTTCTTCTAACTTATTCGATAAAAATTCACAATCCTATCAACTGGTATATTAGATTTCACTAATATCACACGCCTCAAGTCAAAATAGTCATGAAAAACAGTCCCAGAAAACATGAATGATGTTTGAAGGTATTTATTATCAAATACAAATACGCTACATCTGTCATGTACTTTTAATGGTCCTTCCAATAAAAACATACAGAACCTTGTGCAGTTTATTGGTCCTCTGATTTTTTCAAAGAATATTTCACATAAGTGAAAAGTGATGTAGTTTTGACTAAAGAAAAATCAACCTTTTTAAATCTGTGCCAAAATCTTGTCACATATCAGCTCATTATATCTAATAAAACTTTCAAGACAAATGAAATGATCGATGTATTCCACTATTTCACTCCATATCTTTTATTCAAGTGTTCATGTTTACCAATGAATATTCACAATATCTATATGACTGATTTTACAAAATTCAATACAAATTCTAAATACTTTAGTTAATCTGTGAGTTATTTTTCAAGTTAAATGAAAATTAGAAAAACAACATGCAAGCCAACACATAATGGTTGCCTTATTTAACATCCTATCCATCTATCTAATCAATCTATCTATCTATCTATCTATCTCTTTTTCCTTGATCAATCTATTTACCTATCATTCTGTTTAGTTACAGTTTTATCCTACATTTTTTTTTTAGTTTTTAAATTCATGTTTAAGGCGATCAGTTAGTAACACAGTAATTTTCCTTTTTTTTTTTAGTGTACACACACACATACATTGACACATACATAATCACTTTTCAGTAATTTTATGTAATTAATTACATTTTATTGTTATATAATATTTATTACAGAGGTTACTGATTTTACATTTTTTTTTCTTTTTTTTTTGTCTTTTTCTTTTGGTTTGTTAGTTACTTCAATATGTAGATTGTTAAACAAAACAGACAATTATCCTTTTCTCATTTTCTTTCTTTTTTTTCTTTTAATTTTTTTTATCACTAATCATGAAATAGATGAAATCAGTGTAGACGATATAAAGAAAGTGATTATACATTTTGATTGATTAGAATGTAGATTATTGAATAATGAATATTATTCTCTTTTAAATGAAATAAATTGAAGCCATTGTTAATTAGACAAATGGAATTTGATGCTTAAATGAATATTTAGTATGCAAAAAATAGATGAACTAATCATTGAACATATTAATTGAATGTTGAATGTTAATTTCATATTACGAATTGGTATGAATTAGACAACTATTGATTACCAGTGCATACTGAACAGCTGTTGCATTCTATCAACATTGTGCATCCACGATCCCAATGGGCATCAAACATAGGACATTTTGGTTCTATGATAAATGCTATACCATTAAATCACAAAGTCGGTTTCCAACGGTTGATGCTTCTAAGTTAGTGAATATACGATACATTTGCTCGGCCTCATTTATTACCTCGAGGTAATTTTTGGAGTTCTACTGACAAGAGTTGACCAATAGAGTTCAACCGTGTTGGATGTAAGACAATTAATGACTAACTGCAATGGATCAGGTCTCGAATTGACTGAGTTAAAAATGCCAACTGTTGGAAGTAGATTCAGCGGTCTAATAGTAAAGCGTTCTCCTCGAAATCGGGTGGTTTAGGACTTGATCCTCGTTGGGGTTGTAGATTATTACTGCCAAAGAGCCTCGTACTAGAACGAAACAGTTGTTCAGGTCTACATGTTTATCGATGGTTGTCTAATTCATAACATTTAGCACTTATTTGTTATATGTTTTTGCTTAGTGGATAACTGAATACTGAAAGTATTAAATACATTTATATGTGGAATAAAGAATATGAGTTAAAATAAGTGGAATAACAAGGTGTCTAAGATAAGAACAACATTATTCAGACTAATCGTTCTCGCTATGACTTTTACTCACTATTGTAGTTCGAGGTAATTCTTTCTATCTTCAACTTTTATTCAATAAAATATCCAAAAACACTGATATAGTTGTAATAGGTTCGGATGTATTCATTTTGTGTCGTTGTTTAAAATGTCTTATTCATTTGTATTTCTCCATATTTATCTCATACAGTACTCCTTACTGTCTTATTTTTACTAACCTTTCTACACATCTTATAGTCGTTGGTGGCAACTTGGAATCCTAAGAAATTTTATCGGAGTTTTTGGCATTTGTGTTACAGAACTGCATAATGAGTTTTTCATACTTTTTCATCCATCATGTCTTCTGCTGGTAATATGTTGTTAAGTGTGATGTTATTTGACGTGTAGGGTAAACTGATACGAGACCTTGTAAACTATAAAGTATTTTGTCTGCTTTTAATTTTAGCAGTGCCCACTTGAAAGTAACGACGAAATGTTCAGTACGTCCATTTGACCATGGGAGATAAGGCGAATAGCAACACGTAGGTGACAGGATACTTGGTAATGTTTACATATAAACTGGAACTCTCTATCTGACACCAAAGTGTCTTGTAATTAATGTAAGGCTATTCTCACTAACACTTGAAGAATTCTACTCGTGTATGTCAGCACCACGACGACTACGCATATCTTCTCCTATTACGAGAATGCGAGATACCAGTGTGTGACACGCGAAACCGACGTGCAATCTCATTCTTACTTTTGCTGATTGTAGTCAGACTATTAAATGGTTCTGTTTGCTTCATTAAGCGGCTTGTTAATAACAGTAACACTTGGTTAATTAGTCTATATTTTTGTTTCGTACAAACCTTTGTGTAATCAACTTCATCTCTTCCACTTCCTGATGACTGATATGAAGTTGAAACAAGATCTTAATTTACAGACATGTATATATATAATGATTCATAAGTGAATAACTTCGGGAGTTGCGCGTATTACGTTTAGCTGTTTCTAATTGTCACTACCGCTAAAACCAGGAAACAGTGCTAGCTAGCTGTTTGTGTTTGTGTGTAATTCTTTAAGAACGCACACACACAGAAGCTAGCCTGCGAATTTTAGATTTGCGAACGACTTACCCTTTTCACCATTAGGGCAGATGACATCCATTGTTAGGATCCCAACTTCCGTCGTTTTATAATGTAGCACAACGACGATCTAGTGCCATTGGGAGTAATCGTCCAACTCCCGGCAAGTCAGAACCCAACCAACCAAGACTAGTCTGGAGCTTGACAGTTATCTCCAATGACAATAGATGATCATCGCGCTATATTGCGAAATGATGGAAGTGGGAAACACGACTGAACATCTGTCAATTCAGTGGTGCTTTTGGTTAGGTGTTCGTTATTAGACCTGAAAACTCTAGGTTCGATTTGCAGAAGAAATCACAGATAGGTACTTTTGAGAAGTCCCATACTAGGATAAAACGTTCTTCAAGTGCTCACCGCCTTCACTGGTACCCAGTCAACAATAATCTGAGACGAATGCAAACAACCAAACATAATACCGATTCTGATAAAAACTACCTCCTATGATTGAGTTACTTGGTTTTACATCGACTAAACATCCAATATTGCTTGCCTTCAACCGCAATGTGGTGTTTAAATAAGGATTTTAAATCCTATGGTATAAAATAATCTGATTACTGCGATGTAATCTATGATAATGTATGAGTGACAGCATGATTTATAAACATCCTGACTTACAACGATTACCAGTGTAAGATTAATTTGGATAAATTCTATGAGAATGTTAAACCACAACATGATATTACTGAATAAAATAAGATTCTATTTTTTTGCATCATCTCGAAGAGCAGACTATAATGTCAGAGTGTCTTAACTGTGATGTGTTACCGGGGTGGGGAAACTATATGATATCGGCTAGAAGTCAGTTATTCCAGCTTTCGAAATTCTGAATTCATCTTTGTTCCTTTAAGAAGTTTATATTGGAAAGTCATCTTATTTGCTAGATTTATTCTTAGAATACTTATTTATTTAATGTATGACTAGAAGATGAATTCATGATTCATGTTTTGTCGTATTTTAGATTCAAAGACTAGATATCCTAAATACAACTATAAATTCGTCTTGAGTTCTTTTCTATCCACATAGTAAATGTTTTAAAAAATTCTATATCCTATCAATTCATTACTGAAATAGAATATTTCTGTAACCAACGACTGATCAATAACAATAATGACAATCAATACAATAAAATTATGAACCATTTGCTTTTTTTCTTAACAATTTAATTTTTTACTAATATAGAAACTAATAATTCTGGTTTCTATATTTTTTCATTGTATAAAGTATGATCACCTATACAGTTGGTTTAATTGTTCAACTTCTCTGTGTGTTAACTGATTACGCCTACTAATTCCCCTTGGTATATTTAATGAAAGGTGATGAGAATATGTAAATATGAAGTGGTATATATTAATGTTGCTGAAAACAAAGAAGAGGTAGGGGGGGCGTAAGAAAGAGAATTTACTCCACTTATTGTTAGTATTATTATTATTATCAATAGAAATTTCTGAGACCATGACATTTCAGTCAATCAACATACCAAATTAGATTGAAGTAGACAAATCTTATCATGGGAAATTGTCAATTGACAGTAAACTTTACATTTTTTGCAATAACAATTGTGATTCATAATTGGTATATATGTTAATGCATATTTATTTTTAATATCTCAAGTATATTGTTCTTTCTATTTAAGTCCACCTATAAAATATTTTACAGTGGTTTGTCTCATAACTGTAGATTCAATTCTTAACTGATATAATTCGCTTTTCATGAAGACTTAGAAAAAGTGATTGTAATGCTTTAAACAACCATGCGAAAATGCCTATAGTTAGTTGGTAGTTGGTTATAAGCAAATCATCGGTTAGCAGAGATTTACCAACGTATCCTCTATAGTAATAAGACAATGAAGTGATTATGAAATAAAAACTGTAACTGTCTATCAGCTATATGGGATTATCTGTAATTTGTTTATGGATGATAAAGTTGAAATAACTTATTTTCTACTATTTAGATAATACTATCCATAAATTGGATAGAAATCGTTCGAAACACACTGCACGTTGTTATGTTCAGTAAATATTTCAAAGAACGGTTTTCGTATAAACAAATGGTTATTGGTGAAGTCTAGTTTCTAATATCAACAATAGAAGTATCCAAAGCCATATGTACATTCATAGTGGCTATTGAGAATCAGTGATACGGTGAATATACTTTTGGAATTTTTAAAGAAAGTTACTCGGTTCGAATCCGATAGTGTACGAAAGCACTTAAATTCTGTTATAGTATATAGATAAATCTTAAACTGGACGAACTTCTAGTCCATGATTCCATTCTTAGACTAATAGGTATTACAATCATTATAACTGTTATTATCGCATTGTTCATCCAGTTCACTTATTAGTAGTCCATCACTTTTTGAAGAGTATTTATGCCCAGTTAGGTTGCATTAGAAAAACAGAGACAGATGACAACCAGTCCTTAATATAGTAAAACACTAATACAATTTAGTTGTATATTATGCTTGGTAACTTAGCTATTTTTCTGTGTGATTTATAACACTACTAAAAATAACTTGTAATTTTCTAGGCATATAATGCTGCTACATTAATGATAATGAAACAAGTCTCCTTGAAACCTAACAACGCAACTAGTTTTGATAAACTTTTCACTTAATTAAATCTGTTTACTAGTGACATTAAACCTCTTCGATTAGACAACAGTTTTCGTGGAATGAAATAGGAGCTGTGGTACATACATTTTGAATCTACCATAACTTGGTATCTTAATAATATTTCCACTGGCTAGAAAAAGGTTAAAGGGGTAGTGTTCAACTAGTCTAAAGTGAATTTGAAACAACAAACTGTTTATAATAATATGTTCAATAGATATAAATGCTAACAGGTAGATACATTAACTGACCTTAGGCTATTCACATAAGAAAAGTCCATTATAAACTTTTCAATTCAAGCTTATCGTACTCTTCCATTCAGAAGACAGGCCTTTTTTTACTAATTGTCACCAAACATAAAATCATTTCCAATTACTCCAATTGACATAATCTGTTAGGGCAAATCATTATTCTTTCATTATTCAACAATCTTTAGCCACTTTTATTGTTAATAATTGTATAGCATTATGAAATATGAAAATCAGACTGTCTCAAAAGCTTCGTCCTTGCTTTAGTCAAAATTAAACAGGTAGGACTATTACCGATATTTTCAACATTCCCATTTCAGCAACATAATTGATCGTTATGTCACAGTTCATTCAGTAAACAAGGAAAAAATAACAACTGGTTATTGATTTAATTAGCATTTAGTTGACGCATAATATTACTCTATAGTACATTGAACTTAATTAGTATGATTGAATACCACTTTCTGTATACTGATACGTTTAGGATATAACACCTAGTCATGGTAATAGTGGATGGTTAAGTGATTTTTGTAAGAAAATTTTCTTTTCTTATTCTAGTAGTTTATCACATCAGTCCATTTTAATCTTATTTTCTAAATGATTATATATTCATTGGTCCTGTTTAAAGTAACGATTAATAAATCTACTTCTTTTGTCGATATGTATGTATATGGTTTCATTCATATGCATTTGGCACTGAAGTGCATCTCTTAATTATGTCTTTTACACACTTATGCATGACATTGGCTATAGTCCAGATGTCTAATTGTAAATAACTGTTACATATCCAGTAAATCAACAACATCGACAAGATGTATGAATAGGACCTTCATACACTGACAATAAGATCTTGCCATTTAAAAATTTCTACTTTAATCTCTCATAGATTATTTTTTTATACTACTGTAACACATTAAGATTGTCTTATTGTTGTACATAATGTACTGGATATGTTATATTATGTAACAATTCAACAAAGTAGTTAACTAATCTCTTGACAGCTACCCTATTTGAATACAGTGGATTTTGTCTTATAGATTAATTTTAATCGCTAAGAAAGTTCAAAAAGATTAAAATATTCAAAAAATATCTTCACACTGAATTTTAGGATTCTATCGAATTTGTCACTGAAATATTGCATTATGATTCAATTAGGATGGCTACTTTTGTGAAGATTGGTTATTTAGTTGATTGAATGCGTCACCCATTGATGTCGGCAGGGTACCACACTAAAATGAAACAGCTGTTTAGTGCTCCGAGGTTTTCACTAGTATCCTGTCAACATCAATCTGTAACATATTTAATCAACTATTGTATTGTGGTTAAAAATATTTATATTGAAAAAGTCTAGGTTGTTTATCGATTGTACCATGAGTCTAACTTATTGCTTTTGTGTCTTAATTGAAGGCGAAATCATACCAGTGAACTTCTACTAGTTCTATGGTGGTGATGGTTGAGTATCCACTGAGAGAACTAGGTATCGTGGTTGTACACTGTTAAAGAGGCATGTTTTTCACCTAACTTGTTTATCTCGTTATCTTCTCATTCTGTGTTAGCGTGTGAAAATGTGTTGATTTAATTGTTCCAATAACATTTTATGAAGTATTTATAATCATACTTTGTTATATTTTTGCTTTAAAAACGATGTAGTGGTTAATCTCCCCGCAGTTTATTTCTTACGCTGTTTAGTGACAATATACTTTTATTCTATTATGTTCATATGCGACGCTCTTTTATAAGTTGAAGTGGTATCATGGAGACCAGTTTTAACTTATAATTTGTACTAAATACAGATAATGATCATAGTAAGGTAATATTTCGAATTGAGAGCACTGAATGACATCTGCCTCTTACTAGTATAGGACTCCTCAGTATTGTTAACTCACAACCACACCACTGCTCGAATTAAAATCACTCAACCGTTTATACTACTGGATGTCTGATAGTAGTAATCCAACTTTGGTCAATTTATGATAAAACCTTCCCACTTGTTTATCTAATTTCGTTGACGACAAGTGTTTCACCATCGTCTTCTATATAAGTGATATTTGGATTTATCTTGTACATTTAGATAGACAGTGGTACATATATTTATAGTTCTTTTATTACAGATTTCATCCTAATTTATTGTTCCTTAAAGTTTATTTATTCACTAGTTTCTCCGCTTTATCATAAAAATCCTATTTTTTCGACTTGTACATATTCATACTCATTGCTATAGTCAGTGAAGTCTAATTTAGAATCTTCATACAAACATACTTAGTCTTTTATAAACTGACTGTAAGCTTCCCCTGAAATCGTTTTAGTAAATATTTTGAAATCATGAATAATATTTGTGTTTCACCAGTGGGATTTTAATACCTTGAAAAGATAGTAGCGAGTATCTTCATAGATGATACCGTAAAGCATATGCTAGAATTTATCAGTAATAAACTGCGTGAAGTAGGCTTTTTAAGAAACTGCATAGTTGCAAACAGCAAGAAGTTGGGCATATGAACTGGTTAAAAGAAATCTATAATTCTGAAACCGCAGTTCTTTGAAGGTGTTAGTGGCGAGGTCCTAGACTAGTTGAAGTGGTTAAATGGACGTTTTACACAGTTGAAAGTTATTATTTTTTCCTTCAGCAGCATCGTTTATTTACGTGAAGGATTCTTACGAATTCAGCTGTTCTTACTGAGAAAAATGCATAGCGCATATCGCTAAAAAACTTTAGTCCACAAACAACCGAGCATAGTCTAACGTAGTTTAATAAAGAACAGGTAAAGCATGTATTTCTAGCCCAGTTTTTCCATGCTTGGTAAACAGCCGTCATGCAATAGGAAACAATAAATCATTCACTACAATACACTATGTACAACTACAGCTTTCTAATCGGATTATAGCAGAAGCTACAGAGTTCGGAGCCAACTATCAAGTGTGTGTGCCTTCAGAAAAACAGTTATTTACTGACCGAATAAGACCGAAATGATGATGACCATAAATGCCTATATCTTTTGTTTTGTATGTTTCTCATCACATTTTATATTTAACTACTTCGCTGTTTATAAATTCGTATTACGCAATAGGTTCACTGTCTAAAATTTACACCTACTTTTTTTAAGAATATCTATTCAGTGTCAACTCTTTTTGATCATAAGGTTTGTTATCAAATAATTTAAACTGTGTACGAATTAAATTAAACCGGAACGCAGACATTTTTGACTCAATACACGCAACACACTAACTAACCGAAGCCTATTAATATACTGCTACAATTGATTGTAAACATTTGAATTATCCGTAAGTTGAATAATGGTGACATTTATGTAACAGATGTTGAATTATAATAAACTATGAACGAAGTAACTTTGAATAATAATGTACCTTTAACTATTAACTCTTTCATTTAATAATGATTATCTTTGCTAATTGGCATTCATTTTATGATTATGTACGAATAAATTGTATCTGGTAAACTAAATAGGAATGGTCGACTGCATGAAATTGTGACTTACAACAATTGGAATGTTGATTTTTGTAACCTATAATTTACAATTAAAACATTGACAGGATATTAAAATTAGCATCTTATCTAATGCATCTGCTACTCCTCATAAAGTGTAGTCTACTAACCAGGAATTTTAAACAAAATCTGTCCTGAGATTTTCTCTCCAAATGATCCCAGATACTATTCATTTTTTGTCACGTTTGTTCCTCATTCCCCCCCCCCCAATTCCCTATGCAATGTATTCGTTGATTACTCTCTTTTCCTTCAACCTTGATGATTCCAAGTGAGGCCTTGTGACACTATTTAGTGATTTTTATAGTATATGTCCTATACTCATTTAATGTTTTTAATACAATTATTAGCTTAATATGCAATCAGCTGAACATTACTTTATGCATCAAACTATTTAACAACAGTTTAGTCAAATTTATTGCTAAATAATTCTCTCGAATACATGACTTATTTGTAGTTCATATTTAGAGTTATTAGTGTTAAGTGTATTAGGTGTGATTTTTTGCAAACACTCTTTCGTTAAAATCTGATTGTGTCAAAATCTATGCCGACAAACTAAATGTATTGAAGATTACAGTTCATGTACTAGGAAACGTCTACTAACAATTTTTGGTTACTAAGACATTTACAATTGATAAATGTGCCAAAAACTTGAAAAAAATGATGGGGAAGGTGGGGGATAGAGATGGGGTATATTAAACGAATTCTTAAAATAAAAATAGTATTTTATGTGAAAAATAACAGAAAAATAAATAAATTTAAAGAAAGTTTATAGGCTTTTTAAGTTATCTATAATATTTAGATGTATAGAATTGAACAAATCAATTATATGATTATTTGGTATACAGTGATTTCAAGAATTACATAACACCAACTCTAACTTATAACTTCAAAATGGAATTCCAGTTTAATTGTATCTTTATGATGATATTGTTTTAGAATTACTTTATGTTACTTTATGTACATTTTGAAAGGAATGTCTTAATAGAATGTTATTTCCTATGTTCTAAAATAAATTGTTTATCTATCTTGGACATGTCTTGTGGATGTAACTGCATAACAGGACTTCAATTGCTCATCTTCTTTTAACTATATTAGTGAATTAGTATTGTATGATAAACGATACAATCGAAATGTCTATATCACCAATTTCAGTCACTATTACCTTTGACAGAAAGATCCACCCACATTCTGATAATATTTTTATATTTGTTTTACAAGTAAGGTTTTCCAACTCAGTTACGAAGTAAACAACGATGAGGAGTTCTACATTAATGGAGTTCCGATGTAAATCTCAACACTTAGATGTGACATGTACATATAAATAACAAGTTCCAAATAAAACTCAACTGAATTTCCATACTCTACTTGTCAGACATAATTCAACTTTAATATTATTTATCGAGTCCTGATTATAAACCCAAGCCAATTTTATCTTTCCTTGGTAAATTGTCATATTACGTTATCCTATTTTCTATTCAAATTAGCTAAGTAAAATTTCTATAATCAGTTGTAGTCATTCAAGTTCATCGATAAAGTGTTTACTCAGTATCTTCTTTTATATTTAGGTGTTGTGGAAATTATCGAATTTGAATTAAATAGTACACATTCGTCTGAGTTAGACAACCATTGAAAACGAGGATAGGATACTGGCCAGGTCTTTCGTAGGGGATTCTTCTCAATAAATATTCACGATCCCGTCAGGGGATCAAGTCCAAGAATTTTGGGCTTCATAGTGGGCGATTAACAATTAGACCACTGAAGTGGCTTTCAAGAGCTGTTAATTCTAACTTAGCCAATTAATGATATGTGCAAGTCCTCATCAATTGCCGTCTATGGGTAACTATTTTAGACCCAGTACGATTGAGCACCACTGGTCACGTCTTCTCATTAGCGGTCCAATACTGTCTGTTTTTAAGTAATTGTCTAACTCGGTTTAATTCCATATATCAAATACACTTTGTGTTTAATTAGTAGCAATTAACATAAATCATAATAAGCCAAATAACTGAACTGATTTAAAGGCTTTTGAAATACGAACAAAGTTTATTCATGTTACAGATACACCACTTTTAATGTACAACAATCACCATTGAAGTATTATTTGTAGGTCTTCATCAGTCTATTTATGTAGCTAAATGTTAGTAAAGTAATAGTTCAAGGAATATACTAAATTTATTCAACAGTAAAAGGAACTATAGTGTATTCACAAAAGTTTCTATGAAACATATTAGTTATGAATTAAGATGGAAGTAACTTAATGCTGCATTATTCAACACATGAAATCCATGACTAATGAAGGTAGCTTATTTACCGAATACATGATTTGAAGTCGTGCTTCATGGGGCCTAGAACATTAAGGCCTAAAGTCACTCTTCTAAACTTCAAACTACTGAGCTGTCATATAGTGGTTTACACTGCACGATTGATAGTTAACTATCTCAAACTCTAAAATCCTTAGTAAAACGTGATATACGTTACAATGTCATACTAGTTTACTTTAAAGCATCTATACCAACAAATTTATGCTGTCGGTGTGTGGTCATTAGATAATAATTAAGATTATGTCATGCAGCAAAAACTGATGCTGATTGACATATTAATACTTGATATACACAATACATTAAGATATTTCATTCATAGATGCAGAGTTGTACTTACTACTATTCAGAACATGATAGTTTTAAGTCATTTACTATTCATTTAGGAGTTTTATATTATTTAAGTATTTCTTATTAGAATAGTACGTACAAGAGGACAATATCTTATTCAGTAAGTGAAAAATTTTTTGTAACACTTACGATTCTTACTTGTCAGTAAAGAGAAACCAATATGTTTAAGAACTACTGTTTCTTTGCTAAATTCAAATTATCGTTACCCAACTTTACAATTTGTGACATCACTATTAACGAATTTGAGCTGTGACTAACCTCCTGTTGGACTACATTCGACAGTCTAAAATCAAAGTGTATTAGACTTTGCGTAACTACACCCAAACTTTTGGACATAATTCATAGAAGTTGATAGACATTTGAAATGTAAACAACCATAACACTTATCATTATATTATGTTAACATTTTCACAGTAGTTTTAATAAACGATCAACTTATTTCAATTTTTTTAAACACCACTATTGTTACTATTATTATTGTTATTGTTATTCGAGGGTCTATCCACTTTGTTGGAGACTCGTCTGCTTCGTACAAATGATACATCATCATCAACATTATTATATGAATCAAATCGTACATCACATATAAGATCAAGAGGCTTAGTGGTAAGTGATTTACTGGTGTTAGTGTACATTGTGTGTTATAATTGTTTTCGCTTCTTCTTTGCCAACTTTATTTCTGTTTAGTGTGATGTTTACGTGATGTGTAAGCATATTTGTAGAAATGATTGATGTAGCTTGAGTGTGATGAGACATTAGTATCAGCTTACATTCTTATAGGTACTGTTTGTGTGCGTGTTTGTTTAAAATAGACTGTTTTACCTTTTCTTTTGAGTATTTTGTGTGAAATTTTAATTGGTGTGTTTTATTTTATAAAGAAAAATCTGCAACTTATGTCAACACATCTGAGTAATCATGAAATCCATATCTTGTGTTTCGGCCTATTTTAAATTCTTCAGTTGAATACACCTATATCCTGATGCTAATACTCTTTCTGGAACACAAATTCATCAAGTGTATCCAGATAACTAGTCCCATGTAAAACGAAACACAAGTGCTAGACTCAATCACTAGCCACATGTCTAATACACTAAAGCTTGTAACGCAGACGACACGGTGACGATCTGTTCAGAATAAAAATTGTTAAGTAGATTTTGTTTGTTTAGTGTTTATTCATTTGTCCATTTTTAACATATTTGTGTATTTTTTGGTGTTTACACAACTCACTCACTTTCAATTAATAAACAAAGGTGTTGGATGTCTGTTGAACTTTGTTATTATGTTTAGTAAGTGCAAACGGATCTTGCTATTGATTATGATTTTTTTGAATAACATGCTCACTCATCGTCTTTTTGCAATTTACGTTCACTTAACCTCATGAATATGTGTTAATGAAAAGTACGCTTTATAGTCAGCAAACACATTAGAATTTCGTTAACCCTGAATCAAACATGGTTAAATGAGCATTATCCCACTATCTATTTCCTATTATTGTTAGACTTCTAGTTAGAACAGGTTAGGGGATCATTCTGAAATAATTGATATCAGATTATCATTACATTATTTCACAAATTAAATGTAATGGGAATCAAACCATTGAACACTGACCTGAACCTCTACATATGGATCTGTAGTGAGGCCATGAATGAACATTGTTGAGAAGTCCTACACAACAACAAAAAAGGTGTTTTTGTTTTTCAGTGGCATTCAAATAAAATTAATATGAACAACAAATTAGAAGATTATCTCAAATTACTTATACTGAACATTTAACTAGTATATCTACTTCAAAATACTGTCAAAATTCAAGTGAGATGTAATGACTTACAGAGTTTGTACTTGTTGAAAGTGAAACAGTTATGCTAATAGCACTTATTGATCGCTGCACTAAAAGCTGCATAAAAAGCAAAGGTTTGCTGAAGTACCAGTCATGTAAAAATTAGGCTCTTATTCATGAGCTCCGCCATTAAAACGGTTTTGGTCATATGTTTCTAAATCTCCAGCCCATAGATTGCATTACTACATGATTATTCTTAGATTATCCTTTTATTACAACCTATCTATCATAATCTTTCTTTAAGTTGGATTGTGACTGACAAGTGGAATCCAGGATGCGCGTTTTGTTCTATTTGGGACTCATCGTCACACTTGTTCAACGGGCGCATTGGTATTAGGATAAACTTGTATATTCATGAACATCAACATTGGGAAGCAAGTACATTGAGCCGATGATTCCCGAATAGGACGAAACGCGCGTCGTGGATTCTACTTGCCAGTCACAATCCAACTTAAATAATGCTTGTGAATAATTCACTATATCGAGGAAATCCGCTCAGGATGCACGTATGGCAACAGAGATTCACCAGCTTCAGTCTATAACAATTCAACGGGAATATACAAGTTCATCCTAATAACTTTTCTTATTTCCAATTTAAACATAAGATCAAATTATATAGTGCTAAACTATCTGTAATGTATTACTCCTACTTATCATATTATCTCTGATGAATTTTACCGACTTACTATACTAATTAAATTCTTCAAAGGAAACCATCTAGTTTAACTTAGAACAGTTTCGACAATATATTAGACTCCATATTTATACGTAGTCCTCCAATAAGTTTTCATTAGTTTAAGATAGATCGATATTTGCTGTACGATTATTGACGGTATATAATATTTTTACACAGATTTTTCCACAAACTGCCTTCACGCTCTGTTCTATCTCTTTGTGATTAATTTCGTTAATGAAAGGCGTTAATTTCAGAATAGTTGCTCACTTAATAACGTAACATATTTAACTGCCCATAGTTGAATATTTGAAATGATAGACTGCTTACTGTTTCTGAAGATAAAGGTTACTGATGCTGCCTACAAATACAGTGAATAATTTACGATTTCATATCTACTTCATAAAACAAAATACCACCAAAATGTGAATATCAGTGAGTGCATTACGCCAAAACGAATGTGTACTATGACAGTATTTTGAAATAGGAAAGGACATTTTAACATCCTTCATTACTTTTTCTAAGACTACTCGTGGTATTACTGTCGTACTCGTTTACTTTTAAGCTGGATGATACCATTTTGAATTATTCACGGATTATTAGTTCATTGCAGATCATAGGTGTGCCTTACTGATAAACGTCACTAAGCCTAGATAAGGAAAAGTGGTAATTACATACTTTACCCAACTAACCTGATTTGTTAATATAACTAATAAAATCATTTTCTTGAAAAAAACATAAGAATTTTACTGGATGCAAGTGGATGTTGTCCTAAATATTTAATAGACTAGATATGTGTTGACGTTTTGAATAACTCGCCCTCCCTCCAGTCGAATTTTCATATCCCTAATTTTACTGTGTATAATAAGTTGTAATATTCAGCACTAGTACGATTATTTTAACATTTCTCTAAACTCCTCCTTTGCCTTCAACAGGGACATTACGGTATCAAGAATGTAATTACTTACAGTATGATTCAACAGTTACATTTCAGTCTATCACAGTTTGGGCGAATCTGTTTATTATAGTATCTCCCATATATAAATCCAATGCGAATCAGACGGATGTCAGGTGGTTGGAGATAGTCATAACCTAAGTTTAATGTAAGACATTATTCATTACCAAGTCACTGTCGGAATAAATCGAATGGCAAAATCTTTGATAATAGAGCTCGATGACCCAGGTTGAACTCTTTCAGAAAGTATAAATTCCTGTAAGCTAGAAGCTATATATAATAGACGAATGTTTAGCACTACAAAACGTAGGGGATGCAGAGTTTCCGGCCAACTACTTTCAACTAGCTAACATTTATAAAACTCAGAATTATTTATCATTTACTTTTAGATCTCTTCTTTAAAAATCTATCTTACATATCTTCCATTAGTCATTATTGGTTTTGTATTCACATAATTCCGACCTCATTAAATACTTACACCCCTTTCACTTTTATCAATACGTTGGTTATTTTAGTTGCGTAACCAATGAAACAATCTATATTTGCATGTATATACCAATGTGTACATTAGTATGCATATATGTATATATATATGTTAGTGTATTTGTAGGTTTCGCTAATAAATAAACAATAGAAAAGGCTAGTTTAGAGAATATAAATAACCTTACAAGTGAAAAGTTTACTCTATTTCCTCTTTAATAAGTAACTGTATAAACATTAGAATATCAATAATAACGGGTATTAAGATTTATTCCCATTTCACTGTGTTCATTATTAATAACGAATGTAGTGAAAATGCACAGAGCCTAACAGAACAACAAAACTTTTTGCACCAGAAGGTTACTACTATCTGTACTTGATAGCTCATATGCAATCTGCCTGACCTTTCGTTACTATGACATCATGACAGAGGGAAGGGGAGGGGAAGGGAGTTAGACTTAAAAAAAAGAACCATGAATACTAATTTATTACGTAATATCATGGACAATGAAGAGCAAATTGGTGTTTCCATTTAAGAATCTATAATGTCAAAAATAATTTTTAAATGTTTTATTCAATAAGAAAGAACGTAGGTTAATTTTACATTTGATGAAGTATACAATGTAACCACTTTACTTTAGAATGAATTGTTTACAGTGTATTATATTTTGAAAACAGTACTTTGTAACAAGTTTAATATCAATATGTTACATGACGATGAAACGACATTCTAGTTTATTACTGTTAGATAATGTGAAAACTGGATATGTGAGAAAAAGTTATATCAAGATTTATTGAGTCAATTAGGATGAACTTGTTTATTCCCTGTTCATTTGTTATAAACTGAGGCTGGTCAGTCTCTTTTGCCATATGTTTATCCTGAGCGGATTACCTAGATACAGAGGTTATTCACGAGTATTACTTACGTTGGATTGTGACTGGCAAGTAAAACCCAGGACGCTGAGGATGCACACATAGAAAAAGTGACTGACCAGCTTCGGTCAATAACAAATCAACGGAATTATAAAAGCTCATCCTAATACCAATGTGCCCGTTGCACAAGTGTGACTGTCTGCACTCAGTAGTCTAGTGGTGAACGCGTTGGCGCTCGACACGAAACGGATTGATTTCAAATCCCACTGTGAACATTAACATTTGGATACAGGTACATCCAACCGATGCGTCTCAAATGGGACGAAACGCGTATCCTGGATTCCACTTGCCAGTCACAATCCAACTTAAGTAAATATTCAGTCAATTTTTGAAATAAACATGTTATACGATTTGAGCATAGGTTTCAGTTGAGAATCACGAATTTCGAAGTGAATGTCTTATATATGAAATATTGTTACTTTGGTAGAATAGTATGTTTATGACTCCAGTTCAATTGAACTAACTGTTTGTTGCATGTTTAAATAGGTGGATTTACAGTTTACTTAATAATTAGTGTAACGTTTGTAGACAGCTGATGTATACTCTATTAAGTCATAATTATAAATGATATTTGAGTAAACAATTGCTTTTCTAAGTAACTTCAACTATAAGATGTTATAAGTAAAAATATCTAGAACATAAGAACTTCTATACTTCATGGTCTACTTGTTCGTTTAATTCAAACTGATACATCTATGCTTCCGTTTATGCCTTACATTGTTAAATGGTTTAAGTGTTCTTTTTTTTTTCAAATTAACTGGAACTAACGAGAATATCCAGCTAATAGAGGCAGTTACCCACTAATGACAAACATAAGATACTAGCTGACTGATTTAGTAAATAAGAACTCACCTTAGATCCTAAAGGTTATTGGCTTGATTCTTTATTGAGTACTGTTTGCAAGTTTATGAGAAGTTACGTATTTGAGTGAAACAGCCTTCTGTTGTTTTCTAGTTTTCAATGATTATCAAACTAAGATCAATTCTTCTTGCACAACTTCCAATTTATCAGTCTCGATATTTGTTAACCTTTAACGTTGATTACAAAAGTAGAGTGCCTTAAAATAATAATATTAGTTGAACAGATAAATATAAATATCTACTGCTTATTGACACCAGTTAAAAGATATTATGTATCTCAAATGAAAATTTAGTTAGATTAGTTTATCAAAGTAGTAAGTATGAACTACTGGACCCTAGCTCAGTGAGCTAGGATTAACGTGTTGACCATTTGGTCCATTTTGAAAAACGTAATATTTCTTATCTAGCTTCTATCTAGCTTCGCTTGAAACATTAGTCATAGAATTCACATTCTGAGTATTTAATTTTTATGAATAGTTAAGTACTATGTTTAAATATTCATATATCGTGGCATATAATTACTTTTCTGTAGTTACTAGATAAATGGGGGGTGCACCTGATAACTCAAGCTTTTCAGAGAATATTCACTAATTGGATTGTTACAGTAAGTATACAACAGCTGTAGGTTTAGTAATGTTTGGGATCATGAATATGAGTGTTATTCTAAAAAGTACAGTAATCGGACAAAACTATCATTCAGTGATGTGTCTGGTCCTTAAACTCGTAGCAATCTGTTTCATGATCACTACATAGCCTCAGAAGATCTTCCCTAAACTGAGAACAAAAAATAAAAAGCAAAGAAAATATGAGACGCTACACTATTGAGGTCAATTTTCGTATTGGAATTAAGGATATTTACAGGATTATAAATGGCTTGATGGTTATATGGACTTCCGGAAAACATGTTAAGATTGAAAATGAAATCGGTATTTACTAATTCAAGATATGAACACCTAACCTGTTGTTTCTTAGAATTCTGTTGAAATTTTCAGTTATATGTTGATTAATCAATGTTTTATTAACATTCCAAAGACTTCTAAGTGATATATAACACATTAAAACCTTAGTATTTACCGAGCTTCTCATCGTTAACGAGGTAGTTTTTAATCAGTATTCTAGGCGAAAGTCAAATTTGTATACTTTATTATATACTTTATTACTTATAACTATTGGCATTTGTTTAGAGAAAACAAAACTTTTACTTTTAATTTCAACTGTATTCTTATGCAGTGACATGATTTATCGTTTATGCATACTACTTATATCCAAGTACATATGAGTATGCAAATGTATTCATTGGATATTACATATTTCAATTACTATTTTATTATTTATCTAATGTTTTACTAACATTCTTTAAAATTGCTAACCCTGAATGCCTAAAATTAATCTACATCTTGGGTACTTGTTTCTTGATCAAAATAGGGAGAGGGTGAAGGAAAAACTGTTTTTTCAAAGGTCATCAAGTAAAATATGATTAGTAACATTAAGTATACCTTACCAACATACCTAACTACACATTAATACAACTGATCTAATTATAAATTATAGAATATACTAATGAAATGATTGTAATGTGGATTTTTGATTTGTGAAACATTAACCCTATCCAATAATTGATACTTTTATTTGATGATTTCTTTGGGCTTAGTTTGATTGGTGAATGTATTATGTATACGTACGACATAAATTGATTAGGTGACTTTTGAAATCCTAGATCGTATGAAACTTGGCGATATAATAAAAGAATTAATTAAGAAATCAATAATCAGGTAAATTAGATTTACAAGTATTACAATTCAAACAGTTTGTAGTAAATGGATCATATTCTTTTCTATCTCTGTATTCGTCAATCAATAAAATTACTGAAATTCATAGAGAGTCAGGCCTTCTTATCCTGAAATCATATAAACAGACAACTTTTTCCTTCCAATCAATTTGTCATTAATCATGTAGACAGTGTATCAGTAATTGGAAAATACAAAAAATGGATGGTTTATATGGTGTTATGTCATTAGCATCAACTAACTGCTCAAGGATCAAGACCAAATTTTTTAGTTCTTCACCAGCCTATACGAAATCTTAATATATATATTTAAACCATATTGTTTTCTTTTATTAATTCTAACTTGAATCATTGTGTAAACTGTGTAAATATCTTCTAGTTAATAGCTATTAACTGATGAAATTTTAATTCCATGCATATTAATGTCTATTACTGTGGTCATTTTCACCATCTAGACAGCTACTCTTAGTACAAGTACTGTTAGACTTTTTGACATACTTCTATATTTGTAGTTTTAACCGTCAGTGTACAGTTGCGTATGTATTCATTACTTACTTACTTACTTATGCCCGTTACTCCTCGCTGAGGAGCAAAGGCTGCTCACCAGGGTTCTCCATTTAACTCTGTCCTGAGCAATCCTTTCCAATTTTTTCCAGTTGCTGCTTATCCATTTAATGTCTGCTTCCAATTCTCGACGCAGCGTGTTCTTTCGCCTTCCTCTTTTCCGTTTCCCAGCAGGATTCCATGTTAATGCTTGTCTCGTGATGCAGTCTGATGGTTTCCGTAATGTATGTCCTATCCATTTCCAACGTCTTTTCCTAATTTCCTCTTTGGCTGGAAGTTGGTTTGTCCTCTCCCATAGTAAGCTGTTGCTGATGGTTTTCGGCCAACGGACACTCAGTATCTTTTGTAGACAGTTGTTTATAAATACTCGTACCCATCTGATGATGTTTGCAGTAATTCTCCAAGTTTCAGCTCCATACAATAGGACTGTCTTGACGTTCGAATCGAAGAGTCGGACTATGAGGTTAGTTGACAGTTGTTTAAAGTCCTATATGTTTTTCAACTGTAGGAATGCTGCCCTTGCTTTGCCAATCCATGCCTTTACATCTGCATCGAACCCTCCTTGTTCATTGATGATGGTCCCCAGATATGTGGAAGTATTCACTTCTTCCAGAGTTTCTCCATCAAGTTGAATTGGGTTGATGCTCCATGTCTTGTATCTGAGGATCTCGCTCTTTCCCTTATGTATGTTCAAGCCTATTGATGCTGAAGTTGCTGCTACACTGGTTGTCTTTGCTTGCATTTGTTGGTGTGTATGTGCTAAGAGAGCTAGATCATCCGCAAAGTCCAGATCATTAAGTTTCTCTGATACGCCGTAGTGTCGAAGAAGTTTCCATAGTGTTCTCCTATCTACACTGTCAAACGCCTCCTCATAATCAATGAAGTTAATGTACAGTGGCGAGTTCCATTCAATTGATTGTTCAAAGATGATTCGTAGTGTTGCGATTTGGTCTGTTCACGACCGATCCTTACGTAAACCAGCTTGTTGATCTCGACGTTGAGCCTCCACTGAATCTTTCATTCTGTTCACCTATACTCTGTTAAAGACTTTCGCTGGTATCGACAGTAGCGTGATCCCTCTGTAGTTGTCACATTTGCTCAAATCTCCTTTCTTTGGTATCTTGATAAGATAACCTTCTTTCCAGTCTGCCGGCACTTGTTCTTCTTCCCAGATCTTTTTGAATAAAACGTGGAGTATCCTTGCTGTTAGGTCGATATCTGACTTGAGTGCTTCAGCTGGTATATTGTCAGGTCCTGCTGCTTTCCCACTTTCGATTTGTCTGATGGCCATCTTGATTTCTTCCATCGTTGGTGGAGTGACATTGATCGGGACATCTGTAGGTGCTACTTCGATGTCCGGTGGGTTCAGTGGAGCTGGCCTATTTAGAAGTTCCTCAAAGTGTTCTACCCACCTATTCTTTTGTTCTTCAATCTCAGTGAGTGTCTTGCCTTCTTTGTTCTTGACCGGTCGCTCTGGTTTACCATGTTTATCTGTCAGTTTCTTCGTTGTGTCGTATAGCCGTTCATATTTCCCTCTCTTGCAGCCTTCTCCGCTGTCGTTGCAAGGCCTTCGATGTATTTCCGTTTGTCAGCTCTAATGCTCTTCTTTACCTGCTTATTCGCTTCTGAGTATTCAGCTTGAGCCTTGATTTTCCCTGCTCTTGTTCGACTGTTGTTGATTTCTATCTTCTTGTTCCTCCTTTGTTGAATTTTGCTCAGTGTCTCAGTGGAGATTCATTCCTTATAATGGTGCTTCTTGCGGCCCAGAACCTCCTGACACGTTGACGTTAGTGCTTCTTTGATTTCTTTCCAGTTATCCTCCATAGTGGTTTCTTCTGCTTTCGGCAGATCTTGTAAGGCTTGAAACCTGTTGTTGAGAGCTATTTTGAATTCGTTGAGTTTGTCAGTGTCTCGGAGAAAGCCTGTTTTGAACCGTTGTACTGCTGCCACTCCAGTTGTCCACTGCTTCTTTAACTTCAGTTTTATTTTAGCAACCACCAGGTGGTGGTCTGAAGCTATGTCAGCTCCTCTCCTTGTTCTCACATCTTCCATTGATCTTCTAAATTTTTTATTGATACATATATGATCGATTTGATTCTCTGTAGTATGATCCGGTGAGACCCATGTAGCCTTGTGTATGCGTTTGTGGGCGAATATTGTACCACCTATTTCCAATTTGTTGAAGACACATAAGTTTGTAAATCTTTCACCATTATCATTTCTGTCTCTCAGTCCTTGTCGTCCCATGATTTCTTCATATCCAGTGTTGTCCATTCCGACTTTGGCGTTGAGGTCCCCCATCAGTATTGTCAGACCATTTCCTCGACACTTTGCTATAATTGATTGCAGTCTATCGTAAAACTTATCTTTGTCTTCGTCGTTGCCGTCGTTGGTTGGTGCATAGCATTGGATAATATTCATTGTAATCCCTTTCTTCATTGTTTTGAGAGATGCTTTGATGATCCTGGGTCCATGTGGTTCCCATCCCACAAGTGCATTACGTGCCTTCTTGGACAGCATCAGAGCAACTCCTTGAGTGTGAGGAGCATTTTCCTCTTTGTGGCCGGAGTATAGTAGCATCTCGCCCGAAGCCAATGTTTTCTGTCCAGCTTGAGTCCAGTGGGTTTCGCTGATTCCGAGTATTGTCATGTTGCATCTCTTCATTTCTGCAGCTATTTGATTTGTCTTTCCGCTCTCCCACATTGTTCGAACATTCCATGTACCTACAAAAATATTTGCTCTGGTTGTTAGAAGGGTTGGGGGCATCGGCCTCATGACTTCCGAAGAATTTCGGCTTTCATCATGAGGCGTCATATATCCTTCCACTCCCAGGGCAGAGTTTAAATGGTCTATCTTGTTTAATCTGGTTTGCGTTTTTTTTAGCAAGTTTGGGTTTTTACGGGATGGGGGTGCTAGCCCCATGCCCAACCCTCCTCCTTTACCCGGGCTTGGGACCGGCAGTAACCCTTGGAGGGCTACAGGCGGAGTTGTATGTATTCATTACGTGCATGTAAATTTTAAGATTATTATTTTCAATGAGAGAAGGTATTTAAAGTAAATCATTGAGAAGAGCTAATGTAAGCCTACCATCAGTTGATCTTATCCGTTTAACTGTCTAAGTACTGACAAAACTATGAAATAGAAAATTTCGTAATATTATGTTTGCACAAATTGAAAATATTTGTATCATCCCGTTGTTATTGTTATAACGTCCTATTATGAACACGAACAGAGGGCTGCAGGTACATTTATCTGACGAGATTCAGGTAGGGTTAAAAGGACGCTTTGATTTCCAAATTATAACCGAAATCCAACTGCATTCATTATACTCTCATGTTGTTGTTGCTATGTTCCTAGAGTTTCATTTCTCAGTTGCTAAGGTAACAATGTTTATATATATATATATATATATATATATATATATATATATATATAATTCAACGTTAAAGGTCAGAAAACTGTCATGATACTAAAATACACGTGATATAAAATCTGGAACATATCTTCATCAATTACTTGAATGCTGTGAAAAATAACTATAAAACTCAAAAACATTTAGCTGCTCCTGTCTTGCAATGTACAGTGGTTTCTATGTCATGACTTATACTTGCTCCTAAACCCTTCTACTTGTGGAAATAGTGTATTCATGGTGTATTGGCAGCCGTTACTCCAGTCGATGTGCATTAGTGCACTGTTACAGCAATTAGTCTCTGACCTGCAACTTCGATACCATCGAGTTAATCATTCATGTTAGATCGAAGATCATGTTGGTTAGTATCACTGCATACTGTTTTCCAAATCATTACTTCATCAATAAATAAAAGTGTCGATGGTTTATTCTGACGTGGTAATTCATTAACGTAAAGCGAAGATATGAGAAAGTTCAAAATGGTACCTTAGGGGACTCCGCTTAGTACAGACTTCGATTAACTCGAACTATATGTCGCCGTTCGCATAAAAAATTCTTCGGTTTTCTATGTTTTGTTCAGTTTAGTAACTTACAGTAATTGATTTATCATTCATTAATTAATAATCTTCATATTTTATTTTATGTAATAAAATGATACTTTTTAAAATAAAAAAATATGTGCATCAACATTGAACATCTGAGAGTAGCATCAATTGAAACAAAACAAATAGTATGAAATTATATATTTATCTACATTGGGTAGGGGCGGCTAAACCAAAACATGATATCAGTCCATGAAGTCCTTGACTATTCGTCTAAGCCATGTTGGTAGATGTAGATTATCTGGTTGGGGTCAGCGTGATAGTCACGATAAATGGTTGGAAGCACTTAACGACATGGCTCAGAATCGGTCAAAGTGGCGCCAGTTTATTCACTACTCTAACTTCATCTAGATCACGGACATTTTTTTTACTTTCTGTACACCTTTACTTTACTCTTCCCTCTTGTATTCTGTTATTATGTTACCTCTGTAATTGCGTAGTGCTAATGTGGTATGACAACTTGAACATATAGTCGTATGTGCCCGGTTCTACGTTGCTGTTGCTACTGATGATACTATCCACATCAAAAATATAAAGTCATTGTTATTTTGTTAGGTCTTCGAGATCTAATTTGGTTGCCTTTTATAAACTTATCTCAGCTGTGTATTACTCATAACAAGAGAACACAAGACAATTGTGTCGCTCTAGTTTGATACTCTAAAGCAGTAAACATCCTTGATTGTACTAGGAAGAAAAACTAAAAACTTTCTAGTATTATATAAGCTTCAGCATCACTGAATTTTCTCCCAACTGTAGGATTTAAACTTCCATCAACTTTTGACATAGCACGGCAATTAGTCAGTGTTATAGCTGTCTCATTACCAACAAATCTAAACTCAATTAGTCACGATTTCACACTGGAACATCTGGAGAATCACAAGATTTATTCAATTTAATAACTTATATTTTGAAATGTAGAATTAGAACATATCAACTAGATAGACGCCAAGCTTATCACTATTAGAATCCGATCGGAAGATAAATTCTGTCTACGTATATATATATATATATACTAGCAATATATGTCTGAAATGGTTGCTTCTGATAAATTATACCTTTTCATCTTGTTTCTATCATTCATGATCTACGTCACCTTCATTTACTTGATAGATGTATATTGCTTCAATAAAACGTTTATGATGAAGACTAAACATATACTTTAGTTTATCTAGTTAGCAATAAAATAAGCATTGTTTATAATAATATATATTTCAGTTTAAGTATACTTTTCTTTCTATCACTTCTGTATGTTTAAATAGATGCTAATTTTAAATTGAAGAAGCTGTAAAAAACAAAACTAGTTATCTGTACATAGTTAACATTAAGTATCTAAAGTTCTATCAGTTTTATTGTTACACTTATTAAATTGGTGCTGTAGGAGAATAACTGAAGTAATGACCAAACCACCGTTATCAACATCGTATGTATCTATGTATACATGTCACTTTGGTTACATTATGTGTCTACAAGACTGGTGCATTAATTGTTCTGTATTTGTCGTAGATTAATCTCATTTAGGACCATTGTTCTGTGTGTTTAAACCTACGGATGTGAAATATGGGGTATGAAGATTGAGAGTATACGTAAGCCATAGGTCTTTTATAATAAAAATCTTTGAAGTACTGTATGTCACAAAATGGCCAATTATGTAATATTGATATCAGATATAGAGAACTAGGAAAACACGACAAATCAGTTGAAGGGGTTGTAAAATGCCATCAAATGAGATGATTGGAACATGTATTACCTATGCCTGATCATCGTCTTCATCATCTTCCTACGCTGGCTGGAATAGGAGTAGGCGAGAATAAAGGTAAGAGTAACAAGACCAATACCTGGCATTAACCCAAGGAATGTTTGACTATCTGTCTAAATCGTGTTTAGAGATGATGACAACGTAGTTGAGGTCAGTATGACTAGCGCCTTCAGTGGCTGGAAACACTGTGTAACAGATTTTAATCGGTCAAAATGGAGTAAATGAATTCACTTGCATTCTATTGAATTTTAAGTTCCATTATTCTTTCGTGCTGCGTTAGTCTTGTAAGTTTGTTCTTGTCGTGTTAGTGTGACGGAAACTTGTACCTTTGAGCGTATACCCCGTATGCTACGTTGTTTATGACTAACTGACCAACTCTCACATATGACTTTACAATGGCATTTATTAATCGCAACTAGATTATGAATCAAACCAGGGTCCTCACACCTTATGGCATATACCTAATAATTGGAACCATTGAACCATAGTCCAATAACCGTTCCAACTTCCTTTAATTTCGTGAAAAACATTCAATCCTACTGGTGATTGCATTTTTACTTCCGGTTTTTCGGAACTTCACCTGCCACTACTTTACATCAGAACATTGAGACACTTAAAGTAAACCGATATTGTGTTGAATATTAAATTTGAGTTTCTCATTTTTTGTATATGGGTTTGAATTTGATGTTTATACTTATCATAGACTGATCACTGTTGGATAGAACTTGTAACCCTAAAACCCTGAAAAACTGTCTGTTTTCATTGTTACTCAATCTGCCAAACAGCAGACCATAATACATCTCTACACACCCATTTTAGCATGAGTGTTAGTTGTACACAGAGATGGAATCGAATTCAACTGATGAAGACGTTACCATAAAAGTAGCGACATTCATTTCCAAGGTATTTTTACCGAAATTCGTCTAGCAGGAATTTTCCTCATCATTCTGTTGTCGGAATTCTAGTTCAGTCGCTGAAACTTCTTTTTACATATATCTTATAGCTACATGTCAGGTATAACGTAAATGCCACTGTTATTCTACATTCGAGCATTTACCGACAGAGTATTCCTAAGCATTCCTCTGACATTCTCACTATTTTACCGATAATTGTTAGTCTGTTTACGTTGCAAAAAATACCCAAACTTTGTTAGAGTTTTCCTTATTTCAAGTCTTAGGGTTAGGTTATTCTAATACCACCAAATTGTTTACAATCATACAGAATCCGACTAGATGAGGAAAGCCAGTTGGCAAGAATGCATGACTGTGGTTTTTTTGCCTACCTGGCACTTACTTGCATTCTTGAGGGGACTTTACCTAGAATGTTACACCAAAACATTTTTAGGATTGTTAAAAATAAAACAGTTACCTTTCACGTTCGTATGCAGTCGTATAGTTGTTTCTAATTTCTCTAAGGTATTCTCCTGTATGATTTTTGTTTACACTATATCAGTAAGTGTTTTCATAACCGAACTTACAGCATAAATCACTGATTAGCTCCAGATAGGTAAGTACTGACAACTGGATTGAAATATACAGTTTTATTTTGTAAATTCTTGACTATACTCATTGACAAAAGTTTTAATGAGAAGCGGTAATTTATGGAATATAACCACGACTTATGCAATACTGATATTATTAATGCAGTGGATAATTGTGCCGTTTTTTCTAATGACTCCAGTTTAATAATATTATATATATACATAGTTCGAAGTTGGTTTTATGGCACTCTGATTGACACAATGACAGTAGGTGAGGAATACTGTGTGGACTGTCGATCGTTTATCATGTGCAGTTGCCAGGTGAGCGGATTTCATAGTTAGCGCAACATAAACGATAAAAGAAAATAATGACAAAACATTTAGTAAAAATCAAAAATATCAAAAAAACTGCCTCGTTCCAGTCATCATAGTATGCTTTCATAAATTCATATGATTCCAAACCTTTCACAATACTCAAAATCACGGATTCCTAACAGTTCTGCATACGGCGTTTCATCGTTGCGCTTTTTTAGCAAGCTTAGGTTTTACGGAATGGGAATGCTAGCCCCATGCCCAACCCTCCTCCTTTACCCGGGCTTGGGACCGACAGTAATTCTAGGAGAGCTACAGGAAGTGTAAAGCAATTTATTTACAGAGTGAAAATGGTTTACAACACAACACAGATAAAATGTAACATAGAATACGATTGGTATCATTCAACATTTTTTTGTTTAAGTAAGTAGATAATAGAAACCAACTTCACATCTTACAGAGCATTGCGAGGTCTCCTATTTATTTACTTACTTATTGGTATTGTACACTTAATTGCATTACTTAAAATCAACTTATCAGTTTTATAGAGCATTCTTAAACCATCAAATTAGAAATATGAAATGACATCTGTGATTGTCTACGCTGCACCACTTATAAATTACTTGAGAATAGATTCAATCATTTCTACACTCATAAAAATTTACGACAATCATATATTACCAATGATGATATTTGTCCCATATCTGAGAAGGTTGAATGTACCTCTATCCAGTCTTATGTATGCTAATTACCTAAAGTCAAACATACAATAAATATTGAGGTTTTATAAGGTTAGATGTCGTTCTTCTAAAAGGTCACAGAGACTGGTAAATGCTGATCATCAATTTTATTTTGTTAGGGATAGTATATTTGATTGGATAATGCTAGTCGGCAGCCTTTACTCCATATTAGATAGCAGGCATTTGTTGCCTGATTGATAGTGTATACTCAATAGAGGGTCGTTAACTACTAAAATAAAACTGTTATTTGATGCGTTTTAGTTTTCTGTAATTTTTCAAAAGATGTCATCCATCAAACTAGTGATAATATGTTATCGAGTATCATATCAACCCACATACGTTGAAGAATTGTTTATTTGCTTTTAGTATTGAACTCAAAGATCACACAAGATATTGTAACTCATGACCATTATGCTTTCCACGGAACGTTTCACCAATAGATCAATGGATTTTGAGTTAAGGTTCAATATTTATAACTTGTTTCGCTATATGTTTCTGAAACCCGTTGAATTGTCATCGTTGGATTATACTTAACATGTTTGAACTTCATGAGTCAGATTGTCTCTTCATAACTTCAGGGAATATTTCTTGGAATCACTGGTCACTCGTGAATTAATATTAAATGTAATTAGATATTGCTAATATTGCCGAATCTAACTTTGCGTATGATTGATTGACCTCAGTTAAACATGCATTAAAAACCATGGAGCATTTAGTGGCATGATATAACTTAACAGGAGTAATTTAAAGTAATGTCACTCAGTGACGTAACCAACTGAATAAAGAAGAAGATATCTGATGTCGAATAACTGGCCACATAACTGCTTCAGGTTCTTAAATGACGGCTTCATGTTGAATAAGATCAGAATTCATTGCTTGATTATGTTCTCATTCATTGAATTATATGAATCATCATTTTTTCCAAATGTATTAACTATTGTTATGATTATGAACTGTGCTAGCGTACTTCGAAGCGTGCACACACGCGTAATCTGAATTCAAGTATAAAAATGATACATCTATTTTTGGAATACATTCTGAAGTTCACTGTTAATCAATTTTGTTGAAACCATCTCTAATCCTTGATACTTTAGTTTAATGAAACATATTTATTCCGTCTGGAGGGGCTTTGTGGCATACGTGTGTGCATTAACAAACTATTCTAATTCTTATTATTAACACTATATGTCATTTTGTCTATTTTATTATTTTAGGAATTAACCTGTACAGCAAAATCCGGTGAGCACGTGATTACGCCAACTACTCGTCGTGAATGTCCATCATGCAGATTAAAGCAATGCTTTCGAGTTGGTATGAGACCAGATCTTATACAAGTTCGTAAAAGTAAGAAAAACGCAAAATATTTAATAAGTTTATTCCCAGTATTATTTAAGTTATTCAGTTTGTAAAGAACAAGCATGTAGTAACACTTTGGAATGCTTTACATGGAACGCCTAGTTTTAAACATATAATTTTGAAATTCATAGATCGATTTATCTATCCAGACTGGTTAAGTTCAGACTTGTCTGGAGTGAGACAGTAATCACCAATGACAATGGATAAATGTCGCACTAAATATATATATATATATATATATATTTATCACAAATTGATAGAAATGGGAGTTCTACCATTGGGTACCGACCCAGTGGCACAGAGAGTTAGGCGCTTGTCATCAACCTTAAGCACCTGGTGCGGAATCTGGGGTACGTACTGCTGAGGAGTTCCAAACTAGTTCCATACAAAACGACTGTCTAGTGCTCCCCAGTTTTGAATGGTACCCTGCCAACACCAATCTGTGACATATTCAGTCAACTATTACGAACTAGTTGCTTAAGTAGAATTAAAGTTAACGACTACATAATTCACATAGTTTTTTAACAGCCTCTCCACATAATAAAATATCATTGCGTTTACTAGTGACTAAATTCAATACCTAGTTTCTAATGTTCTTATGAAATACCGTAACAAATGAAGTGTATTTAACGTCGGAGCTAAAATAGTTCTCATCAAATATTGCATTATATCGTAAATTAGTGAAATTAAAAAAAAAATCACTGGATTTCAACTTAGTTCTGTTCTCTTATTATAATGATTGGAACTATTGTGAAGTCCCATACACATTGGGAAAATCTTCTCAGCTTTGCTCACTGTACGTTTGTAGCCTAAATGAAGATAATTCGAGACCTAATAACACAAAGAAACATGAAATTACTTTATTAGTTAATCATTCAAGGAACCAGAGCATAACCTGATTGAAATTCCATATTCTTGGAAAAGTAAACTATAAATAATTATTTGAAATATTGAGGTTCTTTGGTGTTTAATTGTAAGTTAAGCAATCAGAATAAAGACATGGTTTACGCCAGTTTTGTATGAGGAAATCAAACACAAAAAAAACCTTTCTTGATAATTCTCTTGTAATTTCTATAATGTAACATATTGAAATTAGGACAAAAACTTTTATTATTTTTAAAGAAAAGAAGTGGTGCCATATGGTAAAGGACAGTAATCTTTTTGATACATTTTCCTGTAAGGATCAAACTTGTCTACGGGTCAAATCCAAACTAACAAAGTACACCATTTGGTAATCACTAGGGCCCTCGTCACTCGATACAATAATCTGTTGACTTACGTATCTTATAAACGCCTTGGACAACTATATACGACTCACCTTACACTTCACTGTGTTAGGTTAGGAATTATTTAGAGTCATAGGTATTAATGTTTTTGTGTTTAAGATTCAGGGGGTTATTTAGTGTATATGTATACTTTGTCATTCTACTTCAGAAAGTCACAAGGTGAAATCGGTAAGTGTTAACAATTAGATTATTCCATACGTAGTACGTCAATTCATTCAACAGACTTTATCTTTTGACTTCATAAGCGTTAAAATCCTAACGTGTTCTCATGTTCGCACCACCAGCACTTCTAACTTTATTCATAACACAATATATTGTTCCGTCCCATCAACTGTCATTAGTAAGTAACCTGCACATATCTGACACGGTCAGGTCTTTTGTTTAAAGCTCTAAGACAACCTACTAAAGTAATTTACTAGTAAACTCATACTGATTCGTACCGGTTGTTGTAGAAATTGTTGTATTTGGATTAGATGTCAAGAAATGACCTGGTTTAGATAACCATCAAGTTTTGTCTTGTTTCTGTAAGTTTCTTTACTATATTTCTTCAAAAATCTTTTAACATGTTTGTTTTACTGTATATTTAGAAGACGGCAGTAAACCACGTTGGTTGGATAAAGTTCCTCGTGCAGCTATTGTTCACGAGCAACACTTGCAATCATCTGAAACATTACAACAATGGTTAACAACAAATAATAATAATACTTTTAATAAAACTACTAACAATAATAATAGTAGTGAAAATAATAATGTTAACGGAACAATCATTAATGTACCATTTAGTTCTAGTCATCGTATAAAATACCGTTCGAATGCTGATAAATATTACAAGAATAAAACAAAAGAATTACGACTTCGTTTACATGAACGTCAGCAGCAAACGGATACTATTTGTAAAATTAATGATATTATTACTACTAATAATGAAAATGATGATAGTAGTGCTGACTGTATAAAGAAATCAGTAAATTATAATCGATTAACGTTAAATTCGAATGATTCATTAAAAATTCCTACTGAATTTTCATATCCTACACAACTTCATCTTCAACAACACCATCAATACAATCCAACCCCCATTCCATCTCAACGTCTTCAACAACATCATCATCAACAACAGGATCGGAAATATGAGAACGAACTAATTAATTGTGACCGCCAAGTTGATGAATGTCTCATATCTGTTGCACCAATTACATCAGATATCGTAAAGAATAATATTCATCTTGAGAAAGATATAGTCATAAATTCCTTAGCTACTGATATAGCTACTAACAATCAAATTAGTAGTATTGATAATAGTATCAATACAAATATTAGAATGACAACAAATTACCTACCAACGGATACAATCTTGCATTTAAATGGATTAATTATTCCTAATTCATGTAGTAATCATTATCAAGATATCAATATACTTGACTGGAAAACATCATTTGGAATTAACCCCGACAATACGAATGGTTTGTGTATCAATGGGATTAATGACGATAACGTTGTAAATAATTTCAACGGTACAACACCATTATCATCATCATCATCTTTTACAACAACAATAACAGCAACAACAACGACGACAACAACTACTACAATGAAAATTCCGCTTACAGTGAAGACAACTACAGCAATAGTCAATGATAATGAACATTCTTCATCTAATCTATTTATTTCACATCAACCCACTGTGAACTTCAATTTAAATGGAATGAATCAGTTAGGTTAGTAAAACTTTCTACTGCAAAGTTAATTTATTCTTTTTATGGTGCCGTTATGTTCTTTAAGCTGAATGGTTTGATCGATGTTTTGCATTAAGTGGAAGTTAATAGTTTGATTACTGCACAAGTAATAAGTCAGTTGATTTTGATAAGCTTGTTGCTAATTTGCTTTAGTGTGTAATTTGTTCCTATTAGTTGTTTTCTTTAGTTGACATATAATCGTATGACTAATAAGCCATTTATAAATGAAGTGATGAACTCGACGTATATTCTCATGCTTGTCTAGTGCTCATTAAAATAAATGCCATTCATATCGAAGTCGTTTAATATTCATGGAATTTTCAAAATCTCAAGTCTCGACATCTTCTTAAACAATTTAACGTCTATTATCGTTTATAGATGTCGATCCTGGTTAAACAGCACAATATATTTTTAATACTGAGCGAGTTATGGAGAATATTTAGCAAACATTTGTTGATAGCGAAAGGAAGATCGACCCAATCTTACTTGACGAAGAAACTGTGGAAGATTTGAAAATGTTCGCATACGTGGGCAGAGTTATAGATAAACAGGGACAATTTGATGTAGATTTCATGGCGCGGGTTGGCAAGATATGAGAAGCAAACCTTAAGCTGAATAGTATCTGGGACATAACGAGCTATCAACAAATATCAAAGTCAAAATTCCCAACACAAACGTCAGGATAGTTCTTGCTCTGAATCTTAGAGAACTGCAACAAGTATCTTTCAAGTGATATAATCATTTATAAACAGCTGTTCAAGCAAGATACTTTGGATTTGTTGGCCATCAGCAACATCCTTCGGTACTATCAAACAAACCAACTTCTAGGTGAGAGGGAAATTATTTAAAAAGGATGGAGGCAGATAGGATTCACAGTGAGGAAATCACCAAACTGCATCGCAAGACAAACACTAATTTGAAATCTCCAAAGAAAAAGAGCAAGTTGTGCCAGGACGTGGATGCAGACATAAAAAGAATAAACAACACTTAGGAAGAACTTGAAAGGAAGGCCTAGGTCAAAATTGGTTGGTGAATGGTAGTCCGTGGCCTGCACTCCATGTGGAGGGGGGTGTAACAGGTATTGATTGATTTTGACGAAGGTGATATTAATAGGTTGGTTAATCACCGACCTTTCGAAATGCTTAAGGAATATTTGGAAAATAGCTGGTTATGTTTTTTACTTACTAATTATACATTTACATAGCTAGTTAATAAAATTAACATTTTTTCTCGAGACTTTAATAATCCTAAGGTTTCCTTCTGGCGATAGTGTATTCTTTATCAATGTTGTAAGCAGCATAATCAACGGCGACTTCACCTGGAAGTGAAGTGTTACGTCACCTTGTTATAACGAATTTATCTGTGAATGGTTGCCTTCAAAGGTTTTGTTTACTAGTGAATGCACTATTTGATTAACCTGTTTACACATACTGATAGAGAGTTCATTTTTTTCCATATATTTTGTTTGTCGAATTCAGTGATGTAATCGTATTTCTTTTTTTCGTTGTTACATCATTTTGTCCACATTAAATGTAATAAAGTGAATTTATTAACATAAGAACCAATTTGATTGCATAGGGCTATAAAATCTTTGCAATGATTACCTTTGATGTACTACTTACTGTATTTACTACTTACATTTTATTCAAAATTCAAAAGTATACAATTTCTTTAACTGGATGAAAACTTTTAAAGGCAGAGCCTAAAATTTCCGTAGTATAAAATTTATTGAATTATTTCAGGAAATAAAGCTATTCACTCTTAAATAAATCACACCCAGTAATTGTTCCATAGAAGATAACAATTAATTAAATTATTTGTAAGGTTATGAGAACTTAACATTCATTCACATTTAGTCCAGGTTTGACTTAAAACAACATTTAGCTAATTATTTTCGAATTTCGCAGCATTAATGACTACAGTATTCATTACTTCATGTTACAATTTGGATACGGATTTAAAATGAGTGCATGAATTTGTCTCCATGTTTCAAATATCCAAAACTTACTTTTATAAGTGATTTTCTATGCTTACTAAAGGCATTGCTACAAGTTATTAGCCTTCTTGACACATTAGATCAATGAACAACCCATAAGCATCTAAAACGATCTATATTATGTTTGTAATTCAGTATGAATATCAATACTGTGTTCTAGGTATATCTATCTTAGGAGTTCTAAGTTGAAAGAAATGCTTTCATAACATTTCACTGCCAGTTAAACAGTAACTCTGCTACAAAACTCTCTTTGAATACCATTGCTTTCTATTTTTCGTTTACTGATTTCTGTAATCAGAATAAATTATTTTTCAACTACTATACTAACTATTAAATTTTATTAATGATATTTTTATTATTTTAAAAAAAATAGATGATCTTATACTACTAACTGATTCTACTCAATTACTTGAACAACAAAATATAAATCAATCAAAATCAATTTCATCAGATCTATCATCAACATCATTCATACCAACAGTAATAACATCATCTCTATCATCAATAACAACATCAACAATATCTATAGTTAATGATATTTCTAAGGGTGATATGATTTCTAATTTTGTCAATGATAGTTCAATTGTTCCATCATGTATAACATCTACTATAATATTTCCTACTGAGTTGTCTAATACATCAAATTGTTTATCTGAAATTAGTGAACATTCAGTGTTTACATCGTTATGGAATTCACCGTCGATAACATCAACACTTGATGTTATACATGAATCAACAATTTCTATTACAACATCACAACAAAATGAATGTTTAATATCAGCCTATTCAAATAATTCAATTAATCATTCTACAGAAGAGATCTCATTTAATAATAATAATAATAATAATAATAATAATAATAATAATTTAGCATATGAATTACCATTACAGTCAACGGTGAATTCATTAACAGTTGATTTATCATGTAATGAACTATCTCCGTTAATAATGCCATCTGGCTCCTCTTTTTCCTCCTCCTCATCATTATCGTCATCATCATCATCGTCAGCTTCTTCTTCGTCGTCTATATCACAAAGATGTAGTGAAATTCAAATGGATGTTAATTCAGTTAAATCTTTACAAATTGAACATAATGAAGATAATAAAAATCATATTTTACCAGTTGACTTAAACAGTATACTATTATTGAAACAAAATAATTCATTGAATGATAATTATCTTATAGTTAATAGGCAAGATGACACTGTTCATTCAACTGTTATATCTTGGCCTAGTTTGAATCAAACAGATTCAAATAACGTTGAATTACAAACAAATTACGAACAAGTAAGTCAAATTAAAGGTCTAATCAAGAATTATATTTGAGTTTAATATCAAAGATTTGCTTGGATCTGGCTACGACCAGAAAGTACTGGATGGCTGTTTCATCCTACTATAAGATCTTTTTACAGTACAGAAGTATACCATATAGAAAGAGCGTTGTTATTAGGTGTTTAATCCAAGTCGTTTTGTGATGGAAAATATATACAGTATCATAGTTAATTTGGGGTGAGAGGTGAGTGTGTGGTCAAAGTCACATAAGATATCGAAATTTTAGATCAATATCTGATTAATAAGAAAACCAATGTCATACTGGCGTAAACAAAATATTACCCTTGTCATACAAAGTTTTTCTAGTAGTGTTCTATGGTACATGTGTAGTCATCTACTGCTAGAGAGAAGAGCAACAATTAATCACCATAAGAATAATCAAGTGAATGATGCCAATACAGTAGGGTTTGAACTAAGCTCAAAATATTCTATAACATGTAATTGTAACAAAGTCAGTACAATAAAAAAATGTTATCATAATCTGAAAAACAACAAGTGTACTCAGTGATAACAATCTTTACACATCTACAATCCATATCTTTTCAGTTGTGTAGCAAGATAGAAATAATTACTGTAGGTTTATACATTGTTTGTTGTTGTTTATACATTTGAAGTTGAGTTACATCGACTGTAGTAATATTAGTTCATCAAATTGAGGGATTGTAATTATAAATGATGGTGCATTCAGTATTTACTAGAAAAAAGTCAACTCCAATTTAACCGATTGTTTTTGTAATTTTGCACCTGATGAAAATATTGACATCTATACGAACTCCTGTTATTATGTCGATAACACTTAAGATAAGAAGTATTGAGTTTGAATATCCATGTTAACATTAACATTGGAATGCAGATGCGTTTAGCTGATGAGTTGCAGATGGGACGAAACTCTTGTTTTGGACTTTGTTGTTAACCGTATACTATATAAACTAATATTCCATTTTTATTATTGTTAATTTGTGTTAAATGTGTTTACTTACTAAGTGCTAAATCATTTAAAGGTGAAAGATATTTTTCTTCATAAATTAATGTCAACCTCTATTCCTTAAAATATTATGGAGTATTCAACTGTTGTTTTGATCTAGTTTGGGATTTTTCATTAGTTTGCAATCAGTTAATCTAATGTTGAATGATCAGAACCCCTTAGGTGTTTTGGTCCTCTAGTATTAAGTTGGTGCTATTTGGTTAATTTTTTATCTTGGCAGGTTATCATACACTACCACTGGTGATATTCTTTTGACTATCGATATTACTTAGCCTAATCATATAATCCTTCATAGTAAGATTTAAGAATTAATCTTGATATTATTTGAATAGAAATAGTGAATGATTAGTTTAATAATCACTGTCTACGAATTGTTGAATTGATTGATGTTATCTCGTAATATGCCATGCCGATAAGTGCTCTCTGAATGCGGCATATAGATCACCCCAATGAATAAATTATATATTTAGTTGCACAGAAGCAAGTAAAACTTTATACATACATTGAGTTGGATAATTTTAAGCACTTGTGTTTCACATGCATGTTATGCAACAAGATGCCTAGAATAGCTAGTGTTGAGATGTACTGAAATGAATGTCTTTTGAATAGATCTCTCTAGTTAGTTTTTCAGTTAGTCACCAGTAATATCTCCCTTCATTTGGAGGCTTAAAAAATTGTCTTCTTGGGAGCTATACATTTGGTTTGAGTATAATGTTTATCATTTATGTTTATATATCTCACTGGGTATTCCTTTACATAAAAGTGGTCTTCAAAATTAATAGTTATTCTTCTAGATAACATAGCGAATATATTTACCGATGGCATGAACTTAGGGAGATGCTAAGATTACGTTTTATCATCACTGGAATTCAGCCAAATTTGACAGCGCTTACTAACATGGATTTGTGAAAGACAATCAACATCCTACTTCCAACTCATCGATTGATATTATTATATTTTGTCTATGTAGCTGATTCTATCATAACAAATTTCAACAATCTAAGAGAATCAGTCATGACAAAACAATATGAATTATTGAAATGAATTGAATAATAAGTATGTTTGCAATAGAAGATGTGCATAGATTTATGATTCATAACATGAAATTGTCACACTTATACAACTAATCTAAATTCATGAACATCAAACAATTGTTTCATCCTAATGTCACTATGTGGTTTAACATTGGTAATGTGCTTAGCAGTGATTATATTAGGGAGGAAACCCTAGGTGAATAAGTGTTAAGTTACCATTAACAATTCATTTCAAACAAACTGAATGATGATGATTATTTAAAGATAAGACCAACATTACATCGGTCAGGGAGGGACCAAGCTCGTCATTCCCACCTACATGAATATCAGTTGGCCGTCAAATATCACGACATATCTGATATCATTACATACAGGCAGATGTGTATATAGGTTTGAGTGAAAAAGACTGGTGGTTTTAGACAGAGGAAACACAAAGAAGACCAGTGAACTTCTAGAAGCTTGCTACTGAATTCATTCAACAATAAAATATCGTACTGACTGTGATGCGATTTGTCAACCATTTAAAGAATGAATAAACGACTAGAATGCCGTGAATCAGGTGGAAAGAGGAAGGAATCAGAAAAATATCCAAAATTAACATATCAAGTGTAAAGAACAATCAGCCAACTTCGAGATCTACAGAACAAGCTGTTAGTCACATGTGGTGAAAATCTCATAGCTCACTTCTATCAAACGTTTACACCAATAAAGTCGTCCAGAATAAGAATGATTGCGGTTTAATTTAGCCATCCAGCTTAGAGAACACAATATAACCAAAAAAGTAGTCTAAAAATAACTCGCTCAATTTGTAAGCCTCCAATTTTTATTATTTTTGTCATGATAGGAAATACGACTAGTTAATTGTACTCATTAAGTTACAGTGACGACTGACGAATGCGACAGCCTAGTCGATGCCTTTAAGTCTGTTTTCATGTCTACTCAGGCCCAGGTAGAAGTGGAAAGAACACAAGACCGATAAACCAACCAGACAAATCAAACTTCATTCCAAGTACTCTTTTATATTTACGCAAAACCTGATCACATTGTCAACCCATTAGGAAGTTAACAAAGATACATGATAACGCCTACCATGACAAAGATCTAGAGTAGCGTATTCACAATTAGTTGTAGTACATAAATATAAGAGGAAATGAATAACAGTAAAAATAAAATGTTCGGTTTATGCACAACTAAAATAGTTGAAATAGTCTACAGAGCAGCAGTCCTAGGAGATAATCAGTGTTCTTTAAGCACATGACGTGTCATTTTTATCCGAAGTTACGACTGTGTACTGTTAATGAATTTCAATTTAAAGTGAAACAAACACCAATTAATTCTTTGATATTCAGTGGTTGTTTTACTGAAGTTAGTTAAAGTAGTAAATGTATCTTCAAACTAACTATGATGTTGAATATTTTAAATAAACCAAATAAATTTTTAAGGATATACTAATGAAACAAACCAATTGACAACTAGGCTGTATTTGGATCTTCTCTCTGATTTGTCATGGACTAAGAATGATCAGTCTCTGTTGCTATATGTACATCCTGAGTGGATTGCCTCTATAGAGCAACAGATCACAAGTATTGTTTAAGACGGATTGTGACTGGTAAGCGGAATCCAAGACACACATTTCTTCCTATTTGCAACTTGTTAGCTAGATGTTCTAAACATATCCTTGTTACATATACATACTTGTTGCATAAGCGTGGTTGTCTGGACTCAGTAGCCTAGTTGTTGATGCTATGGCGTTTAGTCAAGAAACCAACTTAATTCAAGTCCTGATTTGAACATCGACTCTAGAATGCAGGTATATCTAACTGACGAGTTCCATGTAGGACGTAAGGTGCACCTTGAATTCCACTTACTAGTCAAGTTATGCAAATTAACCTTCTTCTAGATATATAAAAAATATCAGTATAATACATTCTAAGATAAGTGTTTACTTTTGTTTCGACAGTTTTAAAACATTTACAAAGAAACCATTTCGGTTTCTTGTTGGGCTTTTTCTTCTTTATTTGTTTTATAACTGATTTCCAACTGAGTTGACACAGAATCATGCTGTTTAACTTTGTGATCATTTTATATCTTCTTGATAGATAATACTACATACAACGATTTGATCTTTTTATCTGAAAACGGAATCCTGTTTTTCACTGTCAGTCTCAAGCGTTTTCTAGTTTTATTCATTAAAGTGGTATTTTAAAAATACATGGAGCATAGTTCATCGAAATTGTATACGTGACATGTTTTATGTCAGATGTAATAAGTTCTTTATGATGATAAGGAGGTTTTTGTGAAAAGCGTAAGTATGCATGAATCGTAGATGTGAAACAAGGCATCTAGCTGACTACTTACACCCAGTTAACATAAAGTCTAGTGAAAGCTAACAATGTGGTAGTTTCTTACAGTCATTAGTGATTAACCTGAAAAAAGATTTTATACCCAATAGGGGGCTTCTATATACTAATTTGATTGATAGTTGACAGTCGTGTTGCTTAGAAAATCTTATCTTTATAAAAAGACTCCTATATGTTTGCTGACAGTCGATAGCAATAAAAAACATTTATGAGTTCCACAGTAACAGTTATTTAATCCTATGAAATTTCATTCATTGTGAATATTAATACTGAGATGTTGGTACATCTATGCAATGAGTCCCGGAAGAGACAAAATACATAATCTGGATGATATACCAAGTATACGAATCAATGTTGGACTAAAGATAATTTCACGGTAATTAACTCTGGAATAAAATGTTAATACAGATTGATCAGTTACAGTTTTAGGTTACCAATCATAGCATTTATCGGGTAGCAAAAACATATCACGGTTAGCTTATATGGCTCATATGGGTCATATTAAATACTTTTTTACAATTTTAGTACAATCTAAATCATGAAATGGCATCGTTTAGATTATTCACTGTTAAAGAGATTGGGCCTGAGACCATCAGTTAGTACTCTATCCAATCCATTACTCTTGTATTTCTTCTTTCCCCAGCTAGTATCCATTACTTCTTTGGTTCATGGGAAACACTACTATTTTTTGTTATATCACCGTGTTTTAGATGGTTAGGTTCGACTTTTGTGTTTAATTAAGTCATTTGAAGTTTAATAACTGAGTTCAATTTACATTATACTCAAATACTTCCAACCACCACTTATTATGTAATCGTTTGCACTCTGATCTCTATGTTGCCTTCTGGTACCTTCTTTTGTATTGGATATATATTTACAGCACTGTCTCCTACATTTCAGTTATATTCACATGCCTAACATGTTTGATTTCAACCAATTTCAAACATTCTCATAAGTATGTTAATCTTTGTTTCAAATATTAATTTTCTAAAAGAGTATCATTCTAGGTTGTTTTGCAGTGGCTGATGAGAAACCAATGAGATGAAATGAATCGTCATCTTATTCTGCACAAATACTTGTTCTTTATCTCTTGAAAATAATAAAAGGAATAAAGTGTATGAAAATTCTTAATATGTATCTATTCAGTATACATATGTGCATACATTAAACTTTAATGATTAAATTATTTTCTGTTTATTTCATAAAAGTAGTTTAGTTTATTTGTAAAAATTTTCTTATCGGAAAGGAAAGGTGAGAGGGGGGGGGTAGGAAAGTTTCACTTTTTTTTTAGTCATCTTTTAAAGTTATCATTCCTATATGGAATAGATCTACATAAATCAATTTAAATCAGTACAATCTAAATGATGTACATTCTATATTTTATATGTATCTATGTTTATGTAACATTGATATGGATCTATTCATTTACAGATAATAACATGAATAAGATTAGCTAGGTAATTATCATTCTTAATTATATGTGGATTAATACAGTCTGAAATTGTATTTCTATCAATTTAAGTTACATTTTTCAGTTTGTATATACCTCTAGTAGTAGTATACAATTGGCTGAGTTGATTAAATTGAAGTGATTTTATGGGTGATAGATATTAAGCTGAGTTGTTTGTATTAGTCACAGATTGATGTATATTAGAGAGCTTTTTTTTGCCAATTAGTATTAGACAGACATTTTGTCATAGTATGCAAATAATCAACATTGAGCATTCTACATTTTTCTAGTAAATTCAACACACAACCTTCGAGTTGACGAACACCTAATGCTCTACACGAGTCAGTGTTCAGTGTCAGAAGTCACACTTTAATCAATTAATGATATCATGCAACGACCATCCGTTGTTATTAGGATGGTTATCTCACTCTTGATAAGTTTGAACTTTACCAGTCACGACATTTAACGCGAATTGTGTAAACATAAGACCTAGGCTTAATTCTAACTGGCATTTTATAACAATCGGTATATGAAATGCTTTGTATAAATCAATACCCCACTTCCACTAGAAAAAAGGACGAATATGATTACTGAAAATTGGTTTCCAAAGTGAGTTGTTCACTTTAATTCTGCATGATGGCCACATGATGAACTTATGGTTAATAATATTTCGTATATCAATACAAATTATCCAACAGATGCAATAAGTGAATTGTAGTGGTTTCTGGAGATTGGTATTATGTTTTAATCAATTAGGTTTGTCACACCAACATTAGTTGGTGGTGTAAAAATAAAAACCAGGGAGCACTAGACAGTTATTTCATCCTAATTCTGAACTTCATAAATCAGATTCAGTAATTATTCTTATATCAAATAGTAAGTACAGTGTGTAAGAGTTCACTTAGTTTCATAATATTGACTAAGTTCTTAATGTTCAATTCAAAATATCCCCTAGCATTTGTTCTAAATAATAAAATATATGAATACTCATTGCTTGACAGCAGGGTATCGATCAAGAATAATAACTTGGCATTAATTCTAACTATTCAAATGAAGACTACTTCAACATGACACATTAACCTGTATAAATTAGTCTAGAATACATTTAGGCTAAATAAAAGTGTATCAATAGTTTATCATATCACTGACTACTTATTTAAGATTCAACTAGGAAGAACGATGTTAGGTGACATCGAGCACACTGGATCAAATTGTTTCTTGTTTCATTAAGCTTTTTTTATTTTCGATTATATTTCATCTTTTAATGCAAATTATCAAGAAGGTTACTATTTATTATCATGATGTGAAGCATCAATGACTTTAGACTATAAAAGTTTACAACGTGTTTGGCATAGTAACATCTATCTTTTATGATTTATGTGATCATTCTGTTTAGATGTGTTTAGTATCCATTAACTGGTTATTGTCATCATCAATTTAATCACCAATATATTCAATTTTCTTTTGTTTTCCATAGTTTTCCGTTAATCTAAGCACAAATGACAATAAAATAGATCAAAAGTCAACTAATTTTCAAAATAAAGGTAAGCTATTCAGTTATCAGTAACTATACACATGCTTAAATTCATGTTAAACACAAAGAAATATTAGTTTTATTTGATTGTGGGTGTCAAGTGGAATCCAGAACGCTCGTTTTGTCCCATTTGTGATTCGTCGGTTTGATGTACCTGTATTCCATCCGCTAGCCAAACACATACCAGAGCAAACAATAATTGTAAGTCATCGCTATATCAAGGCTATCCTCTCAGTATAACAACAGAGACTGGTTACTTACGCTCTATGACAAATCAACGGGGTGGTACAAATACATTCTAACTGTATTTGTTTGGTTGTTTTAATTCATCTTAGGATGGTTTCGATAGAACATCACTAAGAGCTGAAGAAAAGTGAATAACTGATTTGTCGAAATATGGGATCCCCAATTTGAATCTCATAATCACGAAGCCAAAAGAGTTCAAATGAAGGACGCAGATTTCATAGTAAACGCTTATTCATCAGTACAGTACAGTACAGTATAGACAGCGTTTACTATAGGCATTCACATGCCAGTATATAAAATGTTATAACGATTATTCAATAACTTTAGGTGTTTATGAAAGTCTAGTGAAAACTTGTCACTGGTGAAATTTAATTACGACTGTTACTGCTGATGGTATGGATTGATTGTCATTCATATTTCATTCATATTATTGGAGCCAAGTGTAACAATGTTGGTAGTTAAGTGCTTACCAAAGATCCTATTATCATCATTTTGACTATTCGTTATTAGTAAACAATTTCAAATTACGACAGAACAGCTAGCTATCTATTTAATAATAGTTAATCGAAATCAAACTGTAATGAATACGATCTCCTACGATCTGCTAAATATTATTTTGCAAAAATATTAATGATTAAAATTAAATAACCCCAACAACTTGCCTAAAACTCTACTGAGAACTTCATCAGGAAAATAATCAATAACCAGAATTATCGATAACTAATTTGTTTCTTTCTGTTATTTCTAAATAGTATTGCTAATAACGATTCATATCGTATATACGTGTACACACCTTCATCTGTCAATGTTTGCCTTAAATATTCATACAAGCTCTACATATTCGTCAATATTATGACATAATTGGAGGCACTTTAGATCACGTTCAGCTTCACAACATTTAATTTTGGCTACTTCCTCGAAAAGACTCAGACCAGAGTGCCAGGAGAAACATTCGTATTTATTGATTTAAGTGTTAGATTCTTAACATCTCATGGCTTCGATATTATCTATGCCCGCTTACATCAGCCTATTTGTTCACATCTTTTGTTAAATGTTAATACTATACTCATTTCAACAATAACTTAACTGATATTACTTACTTACTTACGCCCGTTACTCCTCACTGAGGAGCATAGGCCACTCACCAGGATAACTTGATTGATATAGTCACCTTAAAATTTCACTATTCCAGTACGGTGATCAACAACTTTGAAGTCATAATTATATAACCTGAAGAAAGGTTTCATTACCTATGACGTAGACTGTTTATTGCAAAACTAATCTTAACCGATTAGGTTGACAACAATAAATCAATATATTGAAATTGATGTACTTTCAACAGAAGTATACTATTGTCACAGATTAAAGTGATTTTTTAATATGACCTTGAGTCAACAATAACCAATAAGAAAACAATGCATTATTATTATGAAAATGCAAAAACATGACAATTTCAAGTGAATGTACTAAACTTACATGATTAATAAATCATTCAAAGTTATTTAGTGATTTAGTGTTTTCAAACTATAAAAATAACTGGTTTATGTGACTACATACTATCTTACTTTACAATACGTAATACAACATTAAGTACTTCCTTAATCTGTACTATATTGCATCTACGTTATTAGTATGGACTATTATCAGTGAATCCGTAAAGTGCGATTGGTGAATGATAACATGATGTCAGTACCTGTGAAATTGACTACAGTTGTATGACTTTCGATCGTCTCTATATATTGTTATGCTAAACACAATATATTCTTTTGATAATTTGTAACAAAGCAGTTACTTTCCCGTCAGATAACCTCTCAAAATGTCCAATCACCTAGCTTTTGTGGCAAATTCCTATAACCTAGAGGCATTAAAATGCAGAATAAACGTTTGCATCCAGTTTTTACAAGTCTCTTAATCACTTAGTTCTTCTATCGAATTGCACATTCGTCAATCACCATTATTTGCTGACACCACCCATTAATCCAGTGCTTCTGAGCATCATTTTGGAACACATATCATATTAATATCAACTATACTGAAGCGATGCCACTTCTATAACTTTACATACTGTCATTGTCATTAATATTGGAACTCCTATTATCCAATATAAAGTTACGTATCCTATCTTCTTCAGTGTCACCTTCATTCTGCTAAAAGTGAGCCTCTTCGAATAGTCGTTTGCAGTCACATTGAAAACATTAAAAAGTGTATTTGTTATACTTTCCTTCCTATGTCATTTTATTCACTTACTGTCCACAACACCAAAACGCTATCCGCCGTGGTATTCCTTTATCATGTAGATACTTTAATATGACTTTAATATGAATTAAGTAGTGAAGTATATTTTTTTAGTACTAAAATCCTGATTTCAAGTATGCGCCGTGACCTTGAAAAGTGGATCTCCAATCCCATTGGTTTACTACATTCGTATAGTTCTACCATACCTCCTCATTGTATATTAATCCAAAGGTTGATTATTTCAAGTTACTTTAACCGCCTTATATTGTATTAAACAAAAATGTGAATTTATGCAATAATCATTTTGTATTTCACTTACAAATCATTTATTCAGGCCAATTATTGAATACAAACATACAAAATAAAAGAGAAATTCCATTAAATTTAGATAACATCAATAAAGCATGGTCTATTATGTGGCAAAATGGAATTATGACAAATCCAGAACAAATTGATGTAAATTTAGACTTAAATCAACGTCCTACATTGAAATGGTGTCTTACTATAGCGAATATATGGAGTGATTTATTTCTACGTCGTGTATCTGTCTTTGCAATGTCATTACTTGGTGATCTTATACAAAATGATCAAAAATCGAAAAGTTTATCAAACAATCATCATCATCATCATGATCAAAATCTAAAAGTTAATGAATCCAGTAATGAATATTTCAATGAATTTAATCAAATTCATGAATTATTTCATCAAAATAATATAAGTTTGTCTGTTAAAGAAAATGATAGTGAAAGTGTAAACAGTTCTATCAATGATGCCAACAATCCATATTTAACATGGGATGATATGTTATGGATAGCGAAAGTAAGTTACGGTATTCGAATTAAAGCATTTATTGACAACAAATTTGTATCATAGATTGATTTCATTTAGATATCTATTGTAAATTAGAAATTAATTAAAAATAATTTAATAATGATTACAGATTGATGTAAGTAAAAACCCTACTATTGAAGGCCGGCCCAATAGAGTAAGTGGTTAGGTGATAACTGTGCCATTTTAAAGCTTTAGTTTATGCTCCGTGCTAGAATCGGGGATCTTCAATGCTGGGAAACTTGTTAATGAAAAAGTACAGCTATCTGGTGCTTCTTGTTTTCAGTGTTATACAATTTACATAAATCCGAGAAGTAAACAAATAATTAAAGTTATTTGATCAAAGTTGGTTAAATTCGTTGCAGAGTGATATTGTTAGCGTTTCACTAAAACCTATGGAGCACCAGACATTTGTTTCGTCCTAACAAAGAACCCATAAGCCATGTGAGCCCTAGATCCCTTCCTGGGGGGTTAGAAAACTCTTAACTCTCCGCGATTACATGCTGTCGAACTAATAAATGTTTCTTTCTTGATAAGTTTGTTAATCAGTGTTATATGTTTTTTAATGATACCCTACATACATCTCTGACGAATTCAATGAACTTAAACTTAATATCTCTCTTTCCAAACCTCCTCATTTCAATTAATTGATGATAGTTTCACAACTTAACAACACTAGTATCTGTTATAGTTCTTTGTGGAATCGAATTTTGCAACTGTCAAGAAAAAAGTACAACCATGTTTCCTTCAGCTTATTACTGTTTAAACTCAGTTGTTATTGCAATGATGTTTTCATATCTAGGTAAGATATAAAGGTAGTAAAAATCCTTGACCAATGAAAATAACTTAGTGAATTCAATAATTTCTGGTGAAGTACATTAAGAAAACGCTAATGTCACTTACGTTCCTGTGTTTATCACTTTCAAGGAGATTATACCTTATTGATATGCCTCAGTTTTAGTGTGTTATCTTTGTAATTCACTTAAGAGACTTTTGTTATGATGTATATACATGGAGGTTTAACTCGATTTATCCATCTTCAACAACTAACTTGTTGAAGCACACCTTTATGAACAAGTACTAAGTGTATTTGTAGTTAGCTAAGTTTTGGTAGTTGATGATTCAGTGTTGGTGCTAATATTATGTAATCAGTCTATAGTATTAAATCATATTAATTTAGTAGAAAACATAGCTATAGCTCTGTAGGTAATAATTATTCTGACGACCTATATACTCAAATCTATAGTAACTACTGTACAACTAAATCAATCTACTTACATAATACTGTGTAGTAGTATATGAGTTTTGTTATGTCGGATAACTAAAGAAGGGTGAAAACTTCCAGAACTTTGTTTTAGAGGACTAATTTACTTACTTTGGTTGTGAGTATTGTAAACTTTACATTTCTATTATTGTTACGTTCCTCTTACCCTATCCTCTTGTTTAGTATATTTGTTGTTATTATATTATCTTTTACTATGGACTACAGTTAATTAGTTATGTACAAGTTGCCCGCCGTTTACTGTCACAATCTCTTCTGTTTTCGTGTTAGTGTAAAATACCTAATTGGTTTACTGTGTGGTCTGATTTTGTGTATATATAAAGGCATGATTGAAATACAATACGACTGAATTGGAGTAGATTTGATTATGTCTGTTTAGCTCATAAATCATTGTTTTCTCTATTCGGGCTTGGGCGGGGGGGGGGACTGGTAGTCGTGGGGCAGACGTATCTGTATACTGATTCGCAATTATCAAGGGTACTGTGTATTATCGCAATATATAACAAGTTTATTTTATTAATTAGTATAACTGTGTTAACTCAATCTATTATCTATCACTTTTATTATTATATTTCTTCTAGAATCGTTTTACAGATTGTGTTCCTGTTCTGTTAATCAGTTGTTCGTCTTTTGTTAATAAACAAATGACATCATCAACTACATATCATGAAAATACAACAATGACTACTATTTATAACAATAAAGTAACTGATCTAGAGTCATTATCATTTCAATATCCAATAAATCATAATCATTATAATAATATTGAACATTGTTCAATATCATCAAATTTAACAAAACCTATTCAACATAATACAAATATTGTATACTTTCAAACAGAACCAAATTGTACACATCTAATTGATTTGACAAAATTAAGTCATGCATTAGGTGAATTAGGCACAGAATATTCATCAACTACAAATAATGACATAATTCATACTAAGGAAACAAACCTATTGCATAATAATAATAATAACAACAAACGTATAGCATATCCTATTTTAAAATATCTTGATGCTTATATCTCACAGTTAGGTAGCTTTTTAGCACATCATCCTCTATTATTAGGCGTATATATGGCATTAAAATTAACTGATCCAATATTAGTAAAGAATGAGGAGATTTATAATCAATTGTTAGAAGATCATAATCCTGAAGAAATAGAACAACAACAACAACAACAACAACAACAACAACATCATCATCATCATCATCATGGAGTTACTACATTGAAAACAACTCGAACAGAACGTCTTCAACGTTTACATAGACATTTTTTACAAATTTTCAATGAAGCTGTTGATTTTGTCGCCTTAGAAACAACTCAATTAAAACTTGGCTTACATACAACCTATAATCAATTTACATTAATATCACAAGAGAAAATTGCTGCTAATTCACGACGTGTTATGTTATCGGAATTTTTAAATTGGAGTCGTGAATTCGATGCAACATGGCATAGTTTCCAAGGTGATATATGGCGTCAAGCAACCTATTCTAATTTACATTTATTTAATAAAAAATTTGAATATAAAATATCCAAAGGTTTAAATGCATTATTTCATAATCAATTACAATTCTATACTGATAATTGTGATGATAGTATCATTGATTTAATACATTTATTATGGGATGCTAAAAATGAACATTCCGTAGATTCATAGCCAGTACAATTGAAGACTACAATGATGATGATCATAACAATGTAACAGGATTTATATATATGATATTTACTATTCTTGTGATAATTTCATATGATGAAGATTTCATTCATTGTTAATGTGAAGATATACAAAATGTTAAATGTTATTTTATACTACTTATAAGTAGGCAGTAGTATCGATGTACAACGAATATATATTATTCTTCAAGTTTTTATGCAATTTGATGTATAAAATCTTATTCATGTGAATTTCTGTCTACTTATAAATAGTATCAAATGATATTAAGTGATTTAAAATAATCATTACTTCATTTGATCGTATAATTTATTCAATTTATTGTGAAAATATTAGAAAATCACGAAGAGAATAGGAGCTTCTGTAGAAAGATCAGAGTCGAATGGAGACAATGACATAACTTTGGATTTACCTTCCGATATACATCAGTCAATACAGTTTACAGAAATTTATTATTTTCATTACTTATCGCTTCTTAACGACTTACCGCCAACCCACTCTTACACAAACATAGGAACTGTATTGTACTTCTGTATTATAACTGGTTATAGATCTTTATTTCATGAATGCATACAACTGAATAATAAACAATTGTATGAAATTGTTAACATAGTGATACTATTGTTCTCTGTATGTATTCTTCTTTATTGAACTGGATGTCAAAAGTTTCTTAGTCTGTATGCATTTTTCTCTTCAAACTTAAAATAAAACAACAAAATGACAAGGCACTATAGTCGTCATTTTGACTTGCTTCATATATTTGTTTCATAGTTATTTTGTACAAATTTCAAGATGAACTTTATTATTATCAGATAAGTGACCTTATTATTATACTCATCCGCCTTTTGTTGCTTCTTCTCCTTCTTCACTGCCTTAACGATAAACATGACAGTTCTAGTGCCTTTGACAACTTAAATTAAGTTCCACTACGTTTTGTACTTATTCGAGTTAATCTTATCTTCTTTATGCCTTCACTTCTTTAATATACATTAGATTATTCTATCTACTGTTATTATTATTTTAAATTATAACTTATTTCTTGTCGTCATGGAAACAAAAACCAGTGTGATTTATTCAAAGTACCTGTCTAGTTTATCGTGTTTGCCTTTCTTTTCTTCCATATTGTCAAGTGACCTTTTGTTAACAAATGAAAATAACATTTTTCAAGATGAAATCATTCAATTTTGTATTGAATAATGCCAATAAAGATAAATTTAATTGGAAATTTCATAAAGTGCCTTCATATAACTTTGCATTTTTGTTATTTTTTTTTTGTTTATGATAACTTGTTTTCTATATGTTGAAATCAGCTGTTTAACCTCATAATGAATATAATACTACTAATATTATTGTTATCAGTAGTAATAGTAGTAAGTAGTTATATTCATAGTAATAAATCTTAATATTGTACTCGTATAGTTTTTTTTTTCGTTTCTTGTTTTGCATACTCTTCTTTATTCAATCTTTCTGTTGACAGATCAACTATTTGTTTACTTCTTTTTTTTGCTTCTCCTTTTTCTTCTTTTGTATACAAAAGAAACTACGAATCTTCTCTTGAAATGAATGTTAAGATATAGAATTCTAGGTGAAAAAAGTATTTTTTAAAGAATTCATTGTTACATAATAAATGTGTACATTCAATGTATGCCTTATGTAATAGATCATTTATATGCTTTATAGGCAAATATGGATTATTGTCATCATCATCACCATCATCGTCATTGAGATCATTTGTTGAATATGTCTTCCATTGTTTGATTCTTTACCAATTGACTGTTCGTATTATGATCATTTGTATTTGTTGAAATTAAAATAGATTGAAATGGGATAACTTCAGTTCTTCATTCCTTTTTCTTCTTTGTACTTCTTCTTCTTCTTCTTCTGTCGATTGATTGTTTCACTTGGTTTCTTTATTTCACATTTCATTTTATCACTTCACCAGTTACACTTTAAAAAGAAATTCATGTGTAAAAATCAATTAAAGTAAAGAGAAACAACAATCAAAACAAAGTTTTGATAAATTTGAATGTTTGTTTTTCTTTTTTATCATTGACTTTAGTAAATTATCATTTAACGATTAGAGAACATTTTTCGGTGATGACAATTTTCAAACTGGAACAATCACATGAAGATCTGTGATCAGTACAGAATTGATCATTTCAACTGTAGAATGAATACTGTTGACAACAAATGACAAATATCTTAGTTAACTAAACAGATGTAAAGAAAATGATAATGTAGTTTAGTGGAAAGATGTTTTCTTGTTTAGGTTATAATCTGCTAATTAATTTAATTGACTACATATTTTTTTATTGTTAAGATGTAATCATTAATGCGAATTCAGATCTATGCAGTGTTTATTAATGAGTATTAACTACATGAAAACTAAGTCTAAGGTTTTATTACCTGACTACTGTTTAATAATTAGTCATTTGATTGAATATGATACAGATTGATGTTGGTAGGGTATCTTTGAAGACTATGGAGCACTAGACAGCTATATCATTCTAGTGCGGAACTCTTAAGCAGTATGCACCAGGGGCGCGAACACCTAACAATCTGCACCACTGGGTAGACATCTTATGGTAGAATTCTCACTTCCATCAATTTGTGATATATGGCGCGACGACCACCAGTTGTCATTGGTGACAAATGTCTCACACCAGACAAGTCGGAATTCAGACTTCTCAGGTGCGGAATCTGGAGTGCACACAACTTAAGAGACCCACACTGGAACGAAACAGCTGTCCAGTGCTCCCTGGTTTTTAATGGTACCTTGCCAACATAAATCTGTGACATATTCAATCAAATAAGTAACCAATCTCCACAAAAATAACCATCTTAATTGAATTAATCATTTGTTAACTAAAAAACGTCTGTTGAAACTTAAAATAAAAGAGATAATATAGAGTTTGCTGGAGACTTCTCATGATGATTACATTGTCAACGGTGTACACATGCCTGTTAATATAAATATGATGAGAAGAAGGTAATTACAAACAGATAAACAAGATGATAAATAAAAGTGTGCATAAAATTGTCATTAAAGCTTAGATCAAAGTTTGTGCATGAATGTTTTAGAGACGACAGCGCAAACCATCGATTCTGACAAAAAAAATTGAAGCAAAAGCTGTCAAGTTTTATGGTGAAAGCTTAACCACATAAACTATTGGTCAAGCATTCAATTTCTCTTTCGAATTGACTATTGTGCAGAATATTGAATTTGGCCTTAATTGGAGTTGGTAAATAAATGTCATAGAAACTGCATTGAAAATGCAGTGTCATTAAGTTGGGTTAATTTGATCAGAAAATATTTGTAAGATGAAGTATAATCAGTGTAGCAAGCCGATTTATGAAAGGTGACTTACTTCAGTTGGACACGGAAATAAGATTAAATCCAAGCGAATGAGTTATGTTGAGAGTTGAGGGATGTATGTCCTGTTTAAATTTTGTTCAGTACAAGAAAGCAACATGTGACCAGTGCTTCCTGGTTTTTAATGTTACCAATATCAATTCGTGACATATTCAATCAATTAAAAATATCAATTCCCATAAAAATAACCGTCTCAATCTAGTTACATTAATCATCTCACTAATGACTAACTTTAGGATGTTCCTGAAGTTATAGTGAGAAGTCTGGGCTATTGGAGTTCAGATCTGTCTAGAGTAAGACAATTATCACCAGTGAAAATGGATGCTCGTCTCTGTGTGTATGACTAATTACTGAAAATGGAAACTGTGTTTTGATGGCAGCCAGAATGGTGGTGCAGAGAGTAAGGTGTTCGCCAACTAAATGCTTCTAAGGCGAAATCTGTGGTACGCACTACTAAGGATTTTCACACGTCAACGAAACAACCATCCAGTGCTCCGTGGTTTACAATGGTAACCTACCAGCGTCAATCTGTGTCGTATTCAGTTAACTAAACTTAATACTATTCTCCACAAAAATAAGTATCTCAATTGAAATGAAATATATGTAAAATTAAATAGTGAATGTAAACAGTATAATAGTAACACTTATATTTGAACAGAATATAGAAGTTGAATAATTAGGTCCATGGTATAATGACTGAATGCATAGTTTCCTTTTGCACACAATATTCGTGTTTCACATTGCATATGACGACGGCCTAAGATGCAAGTCAGGAATATGATACTTTTTAATGGTTTCTGTTCATTCTATAAGTTCCCTTGTAAGTTGCATACTTACTAATTTAGTGTTTGATCCTGCCTCCATTTTCTATTATTTCTCTCCAGATGCACCCACTAGTGCCTTTTTGCAAAGTGGATGGGAAGTGATCTTCTAGGACTTTTTAGATAGAATATGTTTCGAACGTCCAATAAAAATTGCCCAAAAGGAATAAGTGAATTTATAGATACGTGCTGAAGAGGTCGAATTCGATAGGTTGTCCTTCGAATTATTTTGTAAATAACTGTCAACTAGAATATAATTATCATGTTAGCTGCAAAAAATGTTTTTTCTACGGGGTGTCAGCAAATATAGCACCACTGAAGTTGACATTTATGCAGAATCTCTTCATTGATACGAAGGTTTTCAAATGTTTCCGAGGTTCAGATTTTATACTTTTGTTGATGAATCTTCGTGAAAATGTTTCTTTTGAGAAAATTTAATTATTGGTCCACAGAATCAATTCGAATTCTTGACACAAGAGACGTAATTAAGTTTGGTTGCCTGCTGACAGGAACTCAAAGTAGAAATTTGTTTGTCGACTATTTCATATGCATTTTTATTTATTCGAATGAATTGAATCCTGTTTCTATGTCCAACTGAACCTAATCACCTTACATAATTCATCTTATTACACTGGCTACAATTCATCTTACAAATATTTTCTTATCAAATTAATCCAACTTAATGACACTGCATTTTCAATGCAGTTTCTATGACATTCATTCGCTAACTCCGATTAAGTCCTAATTCAATATTCTACGCAACAGTTAATTTGAAAGAGAAATTGAATGCTTGACCAATAGTTTATGTGGTTAAGCGTTCACCATAAAACCTGATAGTTTTGGGTTGAATTTTTAGCTAGAATACATGGTGAGCGCTCTTGAGGAATTCCATACTACGATGAAACAGCTGTCTTGTGCACTATAGTTTTCATTGGTACCCATCAAATATCAATCTGTTATGAACACTGCACATCTAAATCATATATACTAATGAAAAAAATGAAGTAGTAACTAAAACGGTGTTTATTTCACAGTGTATTTATCATCTTGATTAAGTCTATCGTTTTGTCTACATAATTAAATGAATAAAGAAGTCAATCTAATTAAAATAAAGTCAAATATATAAATACTTTAACCATAGAAGTTGAATGTACACAATTTCATGAAGTCATGGACTAAACAGTATTCATCTCAATACCCATGTATACATTAATAACCAAAAAAAGCAAAGTATACACATAAAATGTGACTGTACAACAAATTATGAAAATGGATGAACACCAATAATATTCATGCATATTCTTGCAATGAACTATGAACTTATGTTTATTAAGAAGGAAAATGAAGACACTTCTTTAATGACAGTAATTAAGATTACTGATGATTAAAGAACGCATGTAGATGTTGTCATTTACACACACTGTAACATATACATTCATTCATATTAGTAAATATTTACATGGTAACATAATTGTTGTGTATTTTTGCCTATTCATCATGTTATTGTCAAGTAATTTAAATACTCGTCAACATGATCACTATCCAATATGTGTTATTTAAGTGAATCAGTAACATGTTACGTAATCAACAATTAAGATGTATGAAAGTGAATTATCATCAAGAAAATAAAACGAATAAGCAAAAAAAAGAAGAAAATACAACAATCTGCACGATTCTATTGGAGGTAGATGAATAAAACTGTCGAAAGAAGTAAAAATAAAGAGATTATTTTAATTTTTCAAAATATCAACTGACTACGACTACTACTATTATTATCCCTACTACTAATACTGTTATCAATAGTTTTATTTTTATTTTGAAAATTAAGCTCTTCATCTATAGAATATTAAAAACAAACCAAACAAATCTATTAACATTGAAGAAAGTTTGATTTTGAATTGTGTACATAATGTAAATGAAATTATTTATAGAAAAAACAAGACTATTACAATAATACTACTAATTAATAGTAAGTAGTATGTTAAAAATGTTTGTACAACAAAACAAAAAAATCTATTGATTAAATGATTTTTTTCTTTAAAAAGAAACAAATATAAATTAAAATAGAATTAAATGGAATTGAGATGAATGGGAGGGGGAAACTAAAAGAAAGAAAGAAAGAAAGAAAGAAAAATAAACGACGACAACAACGGAATAGTGTTAAAGTTAACATTTACACGTGGAAGGTTTTATTGAGACTGGATACTTTATACAGAATACATTTAATCGATATTGAATAGGTATTTACTAATCAATAAATTGATAATTTACGATATCCATGATAATAACCGATCGGAATATTATCATTATTAATTGATCATTTAGTTGTAGATAGGAACTAATATTTTAATCAGTCAACAATTGTTTATGATAAGTAGGTAATAAAGAAAAATCTTCAAGTAGTAATAATAATAATAATAATAATAATAATAATGACAATAATAAATAAGCGGGAAGGGGAGATGTAGTCATTAATTAACATCATTTAGTTTTGATTCCATTTGAACTGTATGTTTTTGTTTTTCTTTATCAATATTATTAGCCCAATAAGCTGTATTACTTTCTAAATTACTCATTAGTTCCGGTATTGGGAAAACACCTAAATAGAGGTTAAAAACAACAGCAACAACGACAACAATAACAGAAAGATCAATAAAAACTGATTAAGATAGTGTGTTGTATTAAGAAATAGCTGAATTAGTTGTCATGTTTTACATTGAAAGTCAGCTCTATTTAATTTGGTGTAAATAAATACTAAATACGGGTCGTGGATTCCGCTTGCTAGTCATAATCCATCTCAAAAACAATACTTGTAAACTAACGTTATATCGACACAATTTACTCAAGACCCACATATGGCAACAGGGAATGACCAGTTTCAGTCCATAACAAACTAACAGGAAGATCCATATACATTGTTTGGACTTAGTAGCTTAGCGGTAAACGCTGTGGCATTTAGCACAAATCAAATTGAATTCGAGTCTCGTTGTAAACATCAACATTGTGAAGCAGGTACTTCCAGCTGACAAATCTCAAATAGGACGAGACGCGCGTCTTGCATTCCGCCTTCCAGTCACAATCCAACTCAAACAATCGAATTCAGGGTTTATCACCTTATGTTGGTCATAGATCGCTCTTCAAAGTGGATGGTTTAATTGCTGAGCTTTCATGATCGCCATCAATTCAAATGTCTGAAAGTAGTAAGTTAAGAGATTCCTTCCACAAATAATCATCAACTCATTCTGTAGAATCTGAGTTTAATGAATTGTTTTTGATTTATGTTAAGTTATTTTTCTCACATTTATTTTGATCGCCTTCCATCTTAACCTGATCATAGTACTGAAGTCGTAGTTATTAAACGATACTATAGCCTTCTCCTTATGATTGATCACAATCTTCCAAACTACACAAATCATCAAAGTTGAAGATTGATGAAATTCATTAAGAGGTACGTAACAACATACTTTCAATTTAGTAATAAGGTATACAAACAAACAAAAGAAATACCAATGAGTTTACTAATATTTCGATACAGAGATTAAAAACTTCAGTATTACTAATGATCAGACGAAAAATGTAGATAAGTTATTCAGACAACACTTTCATTATCTCCAAGATGAATAAGTTAGAACCTGTCTACAGTCTGATCAACAATGCCTTTATGATATACAAATTTACTATGGAAACAGACTCAAATAACAGACTACCATTGTTGGATGTGCTGATTACCAGAACCAAAACCGGGAGGCCTAAGACTAAATTATCAGTTACGTTGCCAACAATCTAATAACCTACAAAATCAACTGCGGGGAAAAAGCGAAAGCAGACTTCGGTAAGCTGATTATACGAAGAAATAAAGTGAAACAGCTAATAACCATCTATCAAGTTAGCGGTTATCCACGCAAATTCACTAAGAAATATCTCTCTTGAGGACCAACAAACACAAAATCATATGTAGAAACCATCAAGTCGGCCATCCTACCGTATATGAAAGATATATACAACTAAACGATTAAGTGTCACATAAGCTAATGAATTCACTACAATCAATTCTGTTCAAATAGAAGCACAAGATAACAAAAGAAGATAAATCTGACATTATCTACGAAGTATACTGCTCCAAGCGTGACATATATTACACTATGTAAGCGGGTGACATTTCCATCCCAATCTATATGGACATCAATCGGGATTCATAGGCTACAACATTTTTTTCTCTTACATAAATGCATATAGACAATTATGGGCATGAATTCGACTGGAAAAACGTTATGCCTTCAAATAGAGAAAACATAAAGGATTTAGGAGACGTTTTAGAAGTTGAGCATTCAGGTCAATCAACTATCCGCATATTGAATTACTTGAAACCTATCAGCCAGCTAGTAAACTAGTACACAATTACAATACTATGAATCAGGTTAAGAGGGAAAGGAATCAAAACAAATATAGAAAAAAAGTAATCCGACAAGTGTTAACAACAGCTGATCAGATTCATGGTCAACAGCATAATTTGCTAGTCATTTGTGACGAAAATTTTATTAGTAACTTCTATCAGTAGTTTGTACCAATGAAGAAGTCCAGACTAACGATTAAAGCTTCTCATTTAAACCACCCAGCCTAGAGAATACAGTACAACCAAAACCATTTTTCTAAGCTACAGATCTGCTCTAACATCTCATTAATTCATATGCTTAGATTATGACTTTTAACTAACTAAGTATGTGTCTAGTAAATGAGATGAAATAATAATAATAATAATAATTTAATAACATAAAGTCGACTTTGTCTATTGTGGTATAATCGAAATAGTCGGCACTAATTTTTACTATGACCATCCTGAACATCAACACAATGATGCAGGTATATTGAAGATACCAGGCCAGAAATTAGGGTCAAACTGTGGTGTTTTTATACAAAGATATGTTTCTTCAAGCTACCGTTTATGTAAGATGAGCTGTAACTTGACTAGAAATGGAGAGTCACAACCTATGGACCGTATTTTCTGAGGTACTTGGACCTTTTATTACTAAGCTATATCTGTTAAATATTTAGTTACTAAGATATCTGAATTGCATAGATCGTAGACATTTATAAACTTATCACATGTATTTTCCTTCCGGAGGTATTATAATTTTACCATGGATTTATTCGACAGATTGCTTTAGATTTTGATACATTAGAGTCTTTGTTCTTATTGAGTAAACAACTTGACAGCGTCTCATGTCTCAGTCAGTCATTACGGATGCTTTTAATGGCTCCGGCACAGAGTAAGCCGAACAGTGTCCATGAAGTCAAGTCTTAATTATAGTACACATTCCATTAGTTTACGTAGATGAAGGGTCAATATTTACCTCTCTTGGTGATCAAAGATCATTTCATGATAAGTATGTAATATTATTCTTATTGTTTACTTTCTGTCGTTCTATATGACTAATCTTGTATTTCAATTAGTGTAACCTTTGTATACCTGTTAATACTTGTGTGTATCTAATTATTGTACTGTACATATAAAGTACGTTGCCTTCATGAAGATTCTAAATACACAAATATTTAGTTACTAAGATATCTGAATTGCATAGATCGTAGACATTTATAAACTTATCACATGTATTTTCCTTCCGGAGGTATTATAATTTTACCATGGATTTATTCGACAGATTGCTTTAGATTTTGATACATTAGAGTCTTTGTTCTTATTGAGTAAACAACTTGACAGCGTCTCATGTCTCAGTCAGTCATTACGGATGCTTTTAATGGCTCCGGCACAGAGTAAGCCGAACAGTGTCCATGAAGTCAAGTCTTAATTATAGTACACATTCCATTAGTTTACGTAGATGAAGGGTCAATATTTACCTCTCTTGGTGATCAAAGATCATTTCATGATAAGTATGTAATATTATTCTTATTGTTTACTTTCTGTCGTTCTATATGACTAATCTTGTATTTCAATTAGTGTAACCTTTGTATACCTGTTAATACTTGTGTGTATCTAATTATTGTACTGTACATATAAAGTACGTTGCCTTCATGAAGATTCTAAATACACCATACTGATGAAGACTGATTTGCAAGTAACAATGTTCTAGTGATTCCTACTTCTTATTTCATAGTTTAGATACTGTTAAAAGTAACCTTAACATGAAATTGTATACTTGATACTTGATTTAACAAACAGTTGTCGATCTACTATAGCCTTATTATATCTTAGTTCCCTATTGTATTAATGAATGCATGATCATGTTTAAACAATAGTAGGTATCACTTACAATCAAATCCTGAAAACATTCCTTTTAAAAAGAAATCAATAAAAGATAATTGTGATTGTGAAATATTACAAGTTTGACGATCAAAATTAGGCATCACAATAGGTAAGTTACGTCGTTTCTCTTCTTCAGTCTAAAATATAGGAAGTTATAAGGTAGATTGTATTATTTAGAGGAAAAAAAAACTAAACGGTGACAAAGAAGAATATTGTGAGATATTCAGTGAAGTTGGAGGAAATGTGTTTCGTTGTATTAATGGATTGTTAACTACATATATTAGTATCCATGCTGATGTTCACGTCAATATTGAATATCATAGCTTTTTGCTCTCAAATAGAAACGCTTCATCTAATAACTTACTGACTAAGGAGTATTTTGAGTTTTGTCAGTTGTTTATTCAGTTTCTATTAACGTTTGTACATTTTATACTTCGACAGTGTATTTCGTTACGAGTAGTTAGTTTAAAAGAGAATTGTTTATTAAAACTGGGATACAAGTATATTTAACTGACTCGTCATAAATACAACAAAACGCAGGTCTTGTAATCTACATTTCACATAGAGGTTCAACTTTGACTAAATACAATGTCAAAACATTTTGCAGAAGATGACTGTGTGCTAAAAGAGCCTGATTATATGTTGTCTCTAATATGAATAACGAAAGACTCAAAGTCTTAAAGTGTGTTACTTGTTAACCATTTCAACGTTTCTATCACTATAATCTCACCATATAAGGAATTAATTGGGTTAATGAATTAAGTGGACCGAAAAAAACCAAAGATATTAAATGGTCTACAAAGACCTCATCACAACTAGTTACTTACTAAACCGAATTCTTCAACCAAATATTAACTATTCTGTCTATTCTGACTAAATCTGGATTAAGAGTAAATTTGTCATCTTTTTCTCTAATCACATTTGGTCAAGTATCTACAGCAACAATATTAACACTATGGTAAATAGATTCCACAGAGTGTATAAAATCATATGATGGATACCACATCTTGACATGTTGATCATAGATTTGACTCAATACATAATATTAATAATACTGGACAGGATAACACATTTTCTCAGCTTCGTTCCTCGACAGTAAAAAAAAGGGAGTCTATTGAACCGTTCATTATAGAACGATAATATTATGGTCTCACGGCACATTAGATAAAGAGACGTAGGCCATATAAAAAAAGTAAGGGCAAATGACGACCATGTAAAGTTTATAAACAAACACAGTCACTAAAGTAAATTGACTTACAGTCTAGACTATAGATAAAGAACCACTGTATTTGCGACTATCATCTAGTAGTGATGTATCTAATAAAATGCTAACACTGTTATTATCCAGAGCCAACAGAAGGACATTTAATGTATGGAAACAGCAGTTGCTGTCTTTTACTGACCCGAGTGTGTCGCCAAAATTAAAGTTTATATTACCTCTCATTGTTTCTATCAGTTCATTTGCTCATGTGGAGCATGTTACATTGGCATATGCTGGAGGAATTCACTCCTTCGTGTTCTCGAGCATCTTGTAGTATGGTTAAACAAAGACCGCCAACAATCTAATAATAGCCAGCTTAGGTCAAATGTCGTACAACATGCATAAATAAACCAACAGTAAGACTGAAAGTCCATCAAACGGCAGTAGCAATAATCATACAGTTTAAATGGTCAAAGCTCTGTTAACAAAAGTAATACGTTCAACCACTTCTTTTGGTTGTACTAACTCAAGATTCAGTAATCAAAATGTCACTTTAACTAAACGATGATTTCATTGAAGTAATGTACTTAGACCCATCTACTTTTACGTAGTTCCATAACTTAAATTTATCGCATCGAACTATTATTCTGTTTGTTCTTACCATTCACATATCTCCACCCAACTACTATTGTTATTAATAATAATCATGGATAAACTTAGTGAATTTAAATATTGCCCAATCTACTCCTCTATTTCTTACTTAATTTAGATTATTCTAAGTATGACGTAATATTAGTTGGCTAGTGTTATTTGACTATCTTTATTCCCACTATACATAGTTTATTGACTATCTAATTCACGAGTACAGTACAGTAAAGAGTACAACACTTCCTCGTATAATTACAGTTGTGATCTATTACAAATTATCTGAAGATGAATAAGAAAACTATAAGCTCCTATTTAACAGTTACATTGGCAGATGCTCAAGGAATTTACTCCTCCGTGCCCGGGAGCACCTTCCAGTTTGGTAAACCATAGGAGTTGTCAGAAATATCAATAGCTCAAAATTAGCACATCTAATCGAAACAGGTCATACGGTGAACATAGATCAGTCATTTACAATAATATTCTGTGTTTACAGCTATCTGACACGATCGGTTAGACTCAAAGTCCTTAAAACGGCAGAAGCGATAGCTATACGGATCAAGAGGACAGAACTGTGCATACAGAAGAAGTACGTTCAACCCCTTCTCCTGCCATGGCCGACGCAAGATCCGTTAAACCATTCCCCACTTTAATCATACGGCGATTTAATCCTTGTTATGAATACGTATCTTTCCCCCTCCCCTTTAAGTGAATTTGTATAATTCAAGTCTACCCTATCCAAATACTACTCTCTTTGTTCACATATATGCATAGTAATAACTATTATTATTATTGTTATTACTATTATTAATGTTATTATTGTTATTAATCAAGATACACAGAATGAAGCTGAATATTACTCAATCTTCTTTCCTAATTTTATTGACTTTACAACATTTTAAGGCCTATCAAATGAACTGATTATAATTTTTTCTATTATTGTTATTGTTACTATTTGACGAATTTCGATCATCACTTTGTAATCTCTTACCTAATCGGTTACATTTTAAATAGCATTTTGTCACCACCCCATCTCCTATACCACCCATATACAGAGATACCTATATTGGATTAATAAGCTTGTTGTTTACGTTTCACAAGTTACAAGATAATGACTATTTCAACATTAACATTCGTATTTTACAAATAATCTGAAGCGATAAAGTTAATATCCATATTATTCTTTATATTTAAATGATGTTATATCCGCCTCAGAACTGGCTATTTTTGTCACTGATAATTTTGAACTAATAAATGTAGAACCTAATGAGCATCTATCAAAAAGAATATTCTTCGTTCAAACATCTTTGTTTTTAATAAGCATGGGAATTTTTAAACAATTGAAATCTACTGTTTATTATATAAGTAGTAGTATAGTATCCATTTTATTGTATAAAATTTATTTAACTATTTTTTTTTTTAGTTAATCAAGCTTAGAATGTTACATTATTGTTCAATGATCAATTTATGAAACAATTTTAAGCATTACAATATAATTAAAACAAAAAACAAAATTACCTACTTGACAAAAATATTCTTCAGCTATTCTCATTGCCCATTCTTTACAAATAGATAATGGTCTAGTAGGATTATTAACATCAGAACATTTAATAATTAAACGTTTAATCAATGCTCTATTTTCTATAGTTGATAAATTATCTAATGTACTCGATATACGTTCTAATCCAGGACTAGGTGATGTAGAATGTGATATAGTCATTCCTATAGAACATGATTCCATTGAACTCATACTACCAACAGATGAACGATCATGATGCTGTATTGAATAAAATAAATAATGAAGTTAATACATTTTTATAAATGAGATATATGTACATAATAACTGGATAGTTTAGTTATTGTCAGAACACTTTACAGGTTTCATATATGTTGAATATATCAGTGATTATTTTTAGACTCAATGGCTAAGTGGATAACAAGAGTAAAGTACTGCGTTAGAGTTGTGGTGTTACCTCACATAGTTAAATGGTGAAAAATCTAGCTGATAAATTCTAAGCTGGGTTAAATGCGCACACTACTAAAAACATTCTATATATACACTTAACTGAAATGCTTCATGAAAGCGAAATTGTATCATGTAATGATGTCAAGGAAGATAAGATGTTGGTACTATTGAACGTTGTTTAGTCAGATTGAATTCCGTTATTGGCCGACATTAGTTCTAAAATTGACTGAGCAGATCATTTGTATTGCTGTTGTGAGTCCACATCGTCAAAAAGCTTTGTATGATCTTGTTGTCAATCAAAACAATTATAAATTGTATCGTAACAGCGTGTCTTTTATTTCAACTGGCTGATTGGAAATAATACAGTTAAGGTCAATTGTAGTTCAAGATTCATCCTCGGTATAGGATAGAACTTACAGAGTGTTTAGAAGCTCCACTGTTGGCTCAGTCATAACAAATCAGCTTAGCTAATTTAACAGATGATCTTCTTCATGCATCATCAGTATTTTTATAAATCTTTATGCTTCCAATCAATTTCCTTCTCAAACATTATAAAATCCCAACTTGTCTAAGTGAATAGACGTCTTCCATGCTTTATTTGGATGTATCAGGATGATTGCCAACAGTCACCATTAAACTTATTAATTGAGTTTTTCAATTTTGCGGCATATACCACTGAGATGTAATTGTACTCTTAAAAGATCTGATGCTTGCTAGAAGATTCGAGTACGCATTACCTAGTGTCATAATCTGAAATATCATCAAATTCATTTACTTTTATACTTCATATACTTATTTGCTTTATCAACACTAAAGTCGGAGTATTGTCTAAGGTAGTATACTACACTATTTATGGATCATTTTCCGATTGTTTTTCATTTTGACAGTAATAAGATAGTTTCGAGGGGGAATAGAAGTTAAATGCCTTCATCAAGACTTCACCTTTACTAGAAGTTTATTACTAACCATTATTCTAATTTAAATGCCTCGATTACATTGTTACTATGATTGGGTACCTTTTACTTTTGTTACTAGATTCAGTGTACATCATTTAAAATTATAAGACAAACATCAACATTGGGATGCAGGTACATCCAGCCGATGAGTCCCAAATAGGATGAAACACGCGTCCTGGATTCCACTTGCCAGTCACAATCCAACTTAAATATATATAAGACAAACTGTTTTTAACTGATCTTCCTATGCACAATAATCATCTAGTGTAATGTACACTTATTCGAAGTGTATTTAATAGATGTATCAGTTAGCCTGCATATCATGCTCTCAGAAAAGACTGAATGCAACAAGAGTAACTGAGCTGATGTAATGACCAAGAATTAAATCTAATCGTTACATCGCGAATCGTCAGTAAACAGATGACATAAAAGATGAATCATTTAGTTGTTTATTACATCGAATGATGTTAGTATCTAGTTAAAAATTTGTAAATATGTAAGCTACGTTACCAAACATAAAGCCAATTCTTGTAGTTAATGGCTGCATTGTTGTTATTCTAAAGATTCAAATCTTTAATTCAGTGTCATGAACAATCAACGCTTTGCCTCCTTAGATCATGACATTTATGCATCAATATTGTCATCATTGATTTATATAAACCAATAAATGTTGACTACATCATTAAATCTTATTTCTTTTCAATTGATTGACAATCAGCTGGTAAGTTCATGAAGTATCTTTTAACAATTCCCTGACAAATCTAAAAGTCAATCAATTAATCAATGCCTGTTACTCCATGTGGACCATAGGCTGCCCACCAGCATTCTCCAACCAACTCTGTCCTGGGTATTCCTTTCCAGATATTCGCAAGTGCTCTTCACGCTCTTCATGTCTGTCGCTAATTTCCGACGCAATGTGTTCCTGGGTCTTCCTTTATTTCTTTGGCCTTTAGGATTCCATGTTTGTGCTTGTCTTGTGACACAGTTTGATAGTATCCTCAATGTGTGTCCAATCCACCGCCAGCTTCTTTTCCCAATTTCTTCCTCCACTAAATATTGGTCGATTTGATCTCTGACACAGAAGGTTGTTGTTGATGGTATCTGGCCAATGAATCCGAAGTATCTTACGCAGACAGTTGTTTACAAATACTTAAATCTTCCGAAGAATGCTTTATGTAGTTCTCCAAGCTTCAGCTGCATACAACAGGACTGTCTTCACATTTGTATTGAAAATTTTGACTATAATATTGACTGAAAGTTGGTTTGAGTTCCAGATGTTTTTCAGTTGTAGAAATACTGCCCTGCCTTATCAATCCTCGCCTTCACATCCGAATCAGATCCTTCTTGTTTGTCGATTATGCTGCCCAAGTATGTGAAGGTTTCTATATCTTCCAGAATTTCCCCATCAAGTGTAATTGGGTTAGTGTTTGTTGTTTTGCATCAAAGGTGTTTGCTTTTCCCTTTGTGTATGTTGAGGCCTACTGCTTCCAAGACTGCTCCTATATTGTTCATCTTCATCTACATTTGATGTTGTGTGTAGGATAGAAGAGTTATATGATTGGCAAGGTCCAAGTTATCAAGTTGCAACCATGTTGTCCATTGTATTCCGAGAGTGTACTGGTTTTTGGTTTATATACGCTAACCAGAACAAACCAAAAAGTAGTAACAATTTAATCAATAATACTATCGAAGTTCAACAGCTTAAACACTAAGTTATTATACACTCATAGAGATTTATTATGTACAGTAAACATACTGTCAAAATTAACTTACTGAAAGATACTTAGTAAACGATGTCAACATAGAGTGCATAGCAACAAAAGAATCAATAAAGCAAACTAAAAATAAATCATAATAAGTAAAGTAATCACTTACTCTATTCTTTGCTAACATTGGTTTACTCAAAGTATTGACAAATTTTGTAACAATATCAAAATGTCGTACCATTTCAGTAGCTAATACCATGTCAACAATGTAACTACGCATTGTACGATATTCTTCACTGTATTGTATATAACGAAAAAACTATATTTGTTTAAGTAAGAATGTCATGAAGTATCTATTAAAATTTATGGGAATTTAGAAAAAAAATTAGTTACTGTGACAACAGAAGGATCATTAAAAAATCAATGGATACTGTATGTGTCTAGGCATTTCATTGTAAGTTTTGAAATTTCTCGGAAGTGTACATTTACGGGAGTATTATATTATCGTAGATAGGGTACTATGGCTAGTCTAAGTTAGCATCCAGTGATTCATATTTATCTAATACTTTTCTTGGTGAACAACAAGTTGTCACTTTCTTATCCGTTATAATTATCTATATATTAGATGTTCACATGAAGAAATGCCTAGTCATCGATAGATCATTAACCTTTAGGTAGTTTTGTGGAGATTAGTACTAAGTTTAGTTGTTTGTGTTCGTCAGTGACTGATGTCGGTTGGGTACCACTTCAAGCCAAGGAGTATTATATGACTGTTTTATCATGGTATGGAACCCCTCAATAATGTGCACCCTCGATTCTTCTAACAACGTCAAACCCAAAGCGTAAAGGTTTGCGATCGTTTAACCCTCTGCACCACAAGCTCAAACAGAACTCAATAGCAGAATTTCCACTTCGATCATTTTGTGATGTAGTGCTATGATCATCCATTGTTATTAGTTTTAACTGTTCCAATCACGACAAGTTCACCATTGGCACACAACAAATATCATTATGTAATAAATGCAAACAACTAGATCTTCAGTCTATTAATTACAACCTTTGTTTTGACCTTTTAGTATTTGTTAGATCATTATACATACGTGTAATGTAAGCCGGATGCCTAAAACTAAGGCTTGTATATAAAAATTATTCAAAATAATTACCACATTACTCGGCAGTATGTCCAAGTACTACTAGAGTTACGTTATGGTTGATAAGTAGAATCTTAAATGCGCCTGCATCCACGTTGATGTCTGCACAAGCACTCGAACTCAGCCGTTTAGTCTTAAACACCATCAAGTCTATCACTAAGCTACTCACAGTATACCATGTGAAACAAGTGTGTGCATATAATATGAAGGTACTTGTTTCTTCCGGTTGATTATTCTCTGTTGTTACATGTATAAGTTAAGCAGACTGTCTCTACATAACAGCATTAGAGTTGGATTGTTGATGGAACGTGGAATCAAATGATACGATAGTTAGATAAACTTGTATTTAAGTGTTGATGTTTATATCAGGACTGGAACACTAATATTTGGTCATTCTCAACTGTCTAACAAATTATGTTAGTCATTTGATATGATGAAACTTTTTTAAATATTTCCACCCCATTGTGTATATTATTACTGATAAATGCAGAGAGATAGATGCTGGTGGTTGACATATTTCCCTATGGTCTTTGCAACACCAATAACTATTCATAGTAGTACATATCATTACCAAGGTTAACTTTGATAATTTCAAATAAATTGAGCATTGGATAGATTGTTTATAATAAGTGATATATATTTGTAAAATTCCAATGAGTAGAAATTAAAATTTCTGACGTTTCGCGGCTTAGTGCAAGTCGCTTCTTCAGAGAAATGAATAGCCGAATTTAATTAACACAATAATAGATAATGCAATGGAACAAATCAAAAATAAAATAAACCCGTACAATCAAAATGCGAGTTTGATCGTGTTATGATGTCAAGTCATATAGGTCAAGGTGGTTTGCGATGAGACATGTATGTACATGTTAGTGTGATGTGTAAGGAAAATATGTGAAAATAAATTGTATGTATGTTCATGTGTATGAAATTCGATGTACTTTATTTGTGGCTAGTTGGATAGAAAGTCCATGTTGGGTGAATAGAAAGGCCTTCCTTTTTGTTAAGTGCAGTTGGATTTAACAAAATATGAAGCGCCTCAGCTATTCGTCTTTCCTTATAATTGGAGAAACCTTTTTGAATGATTCGGATATTTTTAATATCGATCTTATGGTTGTGATAGATAGCATGTACTGCTATTGCTGATTTAATTTGTAATTTTTCAAGTTCAACAGGATTATTAGGAGGTCGTTTAGTGTAGCTTTCATGTTCTTTGGCACGAGTTTTGATTTCTCGTGAAGATTCTCCAATATAGAAGGCATCACAATCAACACAACCTAGCCTGTAGACACAATTCTGTGTTGAGGTGAAAGGGATCTTGTCCTTTATTTTAACCAATGCACTTCGAATAGTGTTGGTAGTTTTGTAGAAAGTTTGAATTCCGTGTTGTTTTAGAATTCTTTGTAATTCATCAGTTGTGTCTTGACGGTAAGGTAGAACGGCTGTACCAATCCAAGATGTTTTGACTAATTTACTATTATTTAGTAATAAGTCGTTTTGTTTTTGCAAATTGTTAATAATATTCATTGGAAAATTATTAAGCCGTAGGATGTTGACTATATTTTTGTATTCGTGATTCTTGTCGTCTTCAGATGTAATGAGTCTACTGGCTCTTCTGAATAAGTTTACAGCCAGCGATATCTTTGCACTGAATGGATGTGCTGAGTTGAAATCGATATATCGATTTGAATGTGTCGGCTTGCGGTAAATTCTCAGATTAAGAGTTCCATTTGAATTTCTTTTTACTAAGCAGTCTAAAAATGGTAACTCATTGTGTTCATTTTCACTTTCTAAAGTGAATTTGATATTCTGAGATAGGTTGTTGATTCGTTTTGAGAATGATCTTAGCAAAGTCTTTTTGATGATGACAATGAGTTACACACACAATGAGTTACCATTTTTAGACTGCTTAGTAAAAAGAAATTCAAATGGAACTCTTAATCTGAGAATTTACCGCAAGCCGACACATTCAAATCGATATATCGATTTCAACTCAGCACATCCATTCAGTGCAAAGATATCGCTGGCTGTAAACTTATTCAGAAGAGCCAGTAGACTCATTACATCTGAAGACGACAAGAATCACGAATACAAAAATATAGTCAACATCCTACGGCTTAATAATTTTCCAATGAATATTATTAACAATTTGCAAAAACAAAACGACTTATTACTAAATAATAGTAAATTAGTCAAAACATCTTGGATTGGTACAGCCGTTCTACCTTACCGTCAAGACACAACTGATGAATTACAAAGAATTCTAAAACAACACGGAATTCAAACTTTCTACAAAACTACCAACACTATTCGAAGTGCATTGGTTAAAATAAAGGACAAGATCCCTTTCACCTCAACACAGAATTGTGTCTACAGGCTAGGTTGTGTTGATTGTGATGCCTTCTATATTGGAGAATCTTCACGAGAAATCAAAACTCGTGCCAAAGAACATGAAAGCTACACTAAACGACCTCCTAATAATCCTGTTGAACTTGAAAAATTACAAATTAAATCAGCAATAGCAGTACATGCTATCTATCACAACCATAAGATCGATATTAAAAATATCCGAATCATTCAAAAAGGTTTCTCCAATTATAAGGAAAGACGAATAGCTGAGGCGCTTCATATTTTGTTAAATCCAACTGCACTTAACAAAAAGGAAGGCCTTTCTATTCACCCAACATGGACTTTCTATCCAACTAGCCACAAATAAAGTACATCGAATTTCATACACATGAACATACATACAATTTATTTTCACATATTTTCCTTACACATCACACTAACATGTACATACATGTCTCATCGCAAACCACCTTGACCTATATGACTTGACATCATAACACGATCAAACTCGCATTTTGATTGTACGGGTTTATTTTATTTTTGATTTGTTCCATTGTATTATCTATTATTGTGTTAATTAAATTCGGCTATTCATTTCTCTGAAGAAGCGACTTGCACTAAGCCGCGAAACGTCAGAAATTTTAATTTCTACTCATTGGAATTTTACAAATATATATCACTTATTTATAGTAGTGTTCATGATTCGAGATTACTGAAGGAGAAGTGAGCGCTTGTTCCGTACCCACCAATTTCATTTTATCCTCTCAGTGATTGTTTCCTATTAATATGGAAATACCCTTACCATGACTTTTATGAAAAATGCAACGTAAGTAACATCATTGATCAACATTCATAGAGATAATGCTAAATTATCATACATCTCATTCTACCAGTATACTTGAAAAGTAACCATTTATATGAAATATACTTTACTTACCGAGTTAGATTCTGAAAAATATTAATATCAGATGATCGAAGAGTTAATTCAAATGCAACAGCTGCATGATGACTTTCCAATACAGCACTTGAATTGAAACACCATATGAAATAAAAACATATGAATTTCAACTGAACATTATAATCTACATAAAATGGTACATATTCAAGCATACAAGATAACATAAGCACACATTTCACTAGTTTCAGTAGTATTTGAGGCATACTACTAATATCAGTTGTATACCATGATGAACGATCCAATATTTCAAACAGATCAACAATTAAATTGCTTACTCCACAATGTCTATATAATGTGTTGTAATCGTGTTGTCACTCCATATTTCTAGTCAGTTGAAGATAAATTGTGGAATGAATCATTTGACCTAACAATGTTGCACAAGTTTGAAACACTTTATAATGGAATACTAAGACACCAGCTTTCTAACATCTTCCTAGATAATAGTTATGTATCCACGGAGTGACCTGGAAAGTTCATGATAATGCTCTTGTGTGGGATTATAGGTGTGCAATGCTGAAGAGTCCTATTATGACAGCTATTTAATCCTTTGTATTTTTGAATTGTATCCCAGAGATATATATTCTTTATAAATATAAACAACAGAAAATTTTCGTTACTACACTTACATATCATTGTATAGAATAGCTAGTGGATCATTACTATTCACCAAGAATGGATTTGTTTTTCCTGGATGGTCTACATCATGTACTATAGCTGCTAGAAGTGTTGCAACTTCATCAATATTTGTACATATTGACTGGAATCAAATAGGAATAGACAACATAAACAGAGATTATTAACAGGGTATGCTTGTGAAAGAATCAACTGTATATAAATATATCAATACTGTCAATGATTGATGACGTGTTGTTGAGTCTGCAGCACCAAATAATCGTTAGATAGCTCAAGTACTTCCGGACCCAGGTTTTAAGAAAACAGACACTCGTTAACAAAGTATACCGGTTGTCTTAAGGCAATTAAGGCTTCCTTATGGGTTGTAGCCTGCAAAAAGCTAGTAATGCTGTCATATCTTTCTGATGTGTGCTAGCTAGCACTAAACAATTTTCAACGTTTCCTTCAAAATCAATGACTAGTAGAGTAAATTACTTTCAAATAAAAACACCAACTATATTGCGAATTGGCTGATTAGCAAACAAATGAATAAATATAATTGTTCATTGTCTTTGGGACTATTGACTATAAAAGTGTAATAAGGTAATTATTTAGGGTACTTGAAATCTACGAATCTATCAAAACTCGTAAACGACAAGTGAGTGTCGATCATTGCTTCTTAATGTATTTCTATTAACATTAATGAATCCACTACTTGATCCGTTGCCTGAGAAAACTGGAGATTGTGTAATTAGAATTTAACATCACAAGTTCTACGTTGTAACTGACTGAGTGAATTTCATGATCTGTACATTGATAGCATAAATTCTATTTGGATCATTTCAAAGTTCTAATGTATTACTTGCACGACATATGTATGCGGAAATTTAGAATTTTTACATGGACAATTCTAGATGATCTTACTGGGCTTTTGTTCATGGTCGTTTCGTTTACCTTTCCACCTTGTAGACCATTTGAGACCTACAGTCGCTTCCATTGATTGCTCATTGAATATATACGAACAACCTCAAATATGTCATCCTACTGAATCATCCAGCTTACCAGGATTTCCGTCAGAAGAAATCAATCTTTATTCACATTATATAACTATGTTGTCGCACAAAGCTACTCCGTATGCGACGAGCTTAACATACAGCTTACATACAATAATGCTCTGAAACTTTTCCAAGCTATGATTGCCACAATATATCCAACCATATATACGGTCACAATGAGTACAATGACTTTTCAGCAGAGGATACTGTATAAGACTTGCACGGTGTGTTTGAATGCCGATTCGAATTTTACACGTAAGTGAATTCGAATGATTTTACTACACTTTTGTTAATAGTTGTTTTGTTCATTTTTTTTTTACCTTGTAGACCGTTTCTTTATGGTCCGAATAGTGCTTCAAACAGTTACTGACAGAATAAATTTGAACGAAATGGAACCTACTATACTACGCTACGTCAGTAAAATTCCTTGAAGGATCAACAAACTTACCGAAACAAAATTTATATCAGTTATTAAATTAACACAAATCTAAATTATCACTTCATACAGAAAGTGTTCAACTAATTATCAATAACAAAAAGAAATAAATGACAACTAGTCACGATTAAGATCATTTGTACAAATCACTTTAATAGCCAATAAGGTAACTGGAAAGCTCACTTCTACATAAAGTAAACGTTAAGAACTTTATCTAGATCTATAATGAAAGCCTCATTGATAAACTAATTAACTCAAAGAGAAGCAACACTAAGAAAGATTCGTATGAAATAAGAAATTTTGAATTATTACAAACTTACTCTAATTAAACTATGCTGTAGAAAATAAGCTGATGCTTGTAGAACATCACCTGCATGTGTAGCATTATGATAAGGATTATCTATATGATAATGTTCTTCAATTACAGTTAACCAACTAAGTAAAATTTGACTAGGTATACGTAATACACTGAGAGCATTAAAATTATCCAAAATCTTCATACCCAAATATGTAAGAGGTCTAAAAGCAAAAATACATAAAAATTAGTGAATGGATATGTTGCGATGATTAACAACTGAGAGTTGTCTAGGATCTATGTCTAATTATAATACGATCTGTTTCATATTGTTAACTTGTGTATAATCAGGATGAAAAATGTTAAGAGATGTTAAACTAAAACGTGGTACTACACTATGAAGTCATTGATTATTGTCTTTAGCCTAGCCAGTAGATGCAAACTATATGGTTTGAGTCCACTCGATACTCAGTGAAATGACTCTGTCTCGGTCATAGTGGTGTGAGTTTGTTCTCTGTTTATCTTTATATGGATTTTAAGTCCTATTATTCTATCATACATTTTGCGCTAATTTGGAATAGCAACTTAGACGTATACGTATATGTTCTAGGTTATGCATAACATACTGACTGACAACAACATAAAGGCGCCTTGAATCTTTTGATTCGTATGAATGTGAATAATCAATTAGTCTTAAATGTAATGGGGCATAGTTTAATTGAAAAAATCATTGCATTAACATCAACAAAATCAGAAAAGAACTTGTATGGAGAAGAATCTATTCACTTCACTGAAATTGACTTAATACTGTGTCATATTAAGTTCGAAGTAATAATCAACAAGTGATCAATACTAAAAAGTCGAACAAAGTATACCTTACAACATAGATATTCATAAAGCACTTCTGTGTGTTGTCACCTTCAACAAACTCATGAATACATACAAACTCTTTATACTTATGGAATGCTTTAGGTAATAATTAATACTAATTTAACATTTGAGGATTTGGTAAGAAAGTTGCATAAAATGTCGTCAGTCTTCGATGTAAGTTGATATAAATTAGTGTTATGATGAATATGATGCTTGTTGGTTATGGTCTAAAAGTATACAACATTAAGGAATCCTAGACTAAGGTGAAATAAGTGTTGACTTCACACTAGTTAGAAGAAACACAACCATCCATCTAACAATACTGATGATAAAGCTATAAGTTAATTATTTATGTTTTCATAGTTTATAGTATAAAATTATTCTTATCTAGATGTTTCGTCATTATTTTCTGTGAATATTAGATCTTAGATAAGTCATCTACTGAGACTAGATGATGCTTTGCTGTTACTATAAGGATTATTGAATTTGTCATTAAAAGAAAAATGATGCTTCCCAAATATTCAGTAACCGGTGTTAATCAAATAAATGGAAAAAAACTTAAATTTAGATGGTTTCGTGGAGATAGGTACTAAGCGTAGTGAAAGTAAGAATTCCACTATTGGAAGACAACCGTGTAGTACAAAGTGTTTACGATTCGTCAACTTAAAATCCATGAGCAAACTTTATATAAGTTGGATTGTGACTGGCAAGTGAAATCCAGGACGCGCGTTTGGGACTCATTTACTGGATGTACTTGCATCCCAATGTTGATGTTCACACTGGGATTCGAATTTGCCAGTCACAATCCAAATTATATAATACTTGTGAAAAATCGCTATATCGAGGCAATCCACTCAGGATGCACATATAGCAACAATGACTGACAAGCTTCAGTCTATAACAAATCAACAGGAATATACAATTTTGTCCTAATACCATAAGCAAACTGTTTAGCAATCTCATGCTTGAATAAAAATAGCTATTTAATTCTTCCTGGTTTTTACTGGTGTTCAACTAACATCAATTTGTCATGAATACAAAACGCTGAACTTAATTTTAGATGCTATTTTTAGACTGTATTCACTTTATATACTTACTTCTTATTAGTTAAACGTTCAAAATCAAATATATTAAAATCCCATTTTTCAAAGTGTGAAAGACAATCTTCAATTTCTGCACTACTTGGAAGAGTTGATAACGTCATTGAAACATTTTCTGATTCTAAACAATATTAAAATTAAACAGTAATAAAGTATATTTAAAAGAACATGTATGTAACAAGTGAACTCATATGGTTAACTCTCATTGTTGCTAATAGTTGACAATGAAGTCAATCACTTCTGTACAATGTAGAATCTGACATATATGTGTATCAGTTGAAGTTATTACATTCAATCAGTACACATAGTTGAACACTAACGAAAGTTAATGTCAGTTGAGGTAAGAAATATTGGATGTAGAGTATATGAATAAGAAAGTTAAAATTTATATATTTAAATTGGATTGTGACTGGCAAGTGGAATCCAGGACGCGCGTTTCGTCCTATTTGGGACTCATCGGCTGGATGTACCTGCATCCAAATGTTGATGTTCACACATATGGCAACAGAGACTGACCAGTTTCAGTCTATTACAAATCAACGGGAAGATACAAGCTTATCCTAATTAAAGTTAGAATTTATTCATGAAGAAAAAAGGATATAATATAATTTTGAGTTAATAATTTAAGTTACAAGATCAAATCAGTGAACTAACTCGACTTCAACTTATTCTGTTTCATATTATACAAAATATCTAATCATTGGCTACGATAATTTCTGGGACATCAGTCAACTTGTCCACACCTATTAACATAGTTTAGATCAATAATTAACAACTTCATAAATTGATGCCATGTTATAGTTAAACAACGTATAACTTTCTAACATTCTACTCTTAAGCCAGTCGTAATCGAGTATAGAGGTAAGTAAAGGTGTAGAATACGTGATACATAAACGAATCACCTTCAGTAGAGAATGATTCATGGTTAAACTAACTGATTCACAATTGAAATTGAAATAGATGATGTCCTGTTCATATTAATTGTAATTAACGACAGATATCAGTTACTGACTACTATTAAGCATTTGTAAATTATATTTACCGATTGTAACAATCTGAATGAAGAATTTATTGTTACCAACTTTACAGTAATAACTAAAGTAATACTGTTTGAGTTTAATTGTGACTGGCAAGGGGAATGCAGAATGTGTGTTTCGTTTTATTTAAGACATGCCAATAGGATGTGCCTACATCCCAGTGTTGATGCTCACACCGGGACTCAAACTCAGTTAAATTCATGTCAAACGTCACTGTGTTCATCACTAGGCTATTGAGTTTAGACAGCATCAAGTAAGTATATAAATTAAGATTGTTTTTTGATCTTTCTGGTGTGACTAACAACGCTGGAATGCAGGTACATCCATTTGATAAGCATTAAATAAGAAGAAACACGTGTTCTCTATTCAGCTTGCCAGTCACAACCAAACTCAAACAATACTTGTAATCTATAGCTGTATCGAGGCTAATGATACTCATGTGGCAACAGTAAGTAATCAATTTCATTCCATTACAAATCAACGGGGAAGATCCAAATACATTCTAATTGAGTTAAACGATAGTTATTATTAGGGAAATATTTGACAGCAGAAGACAATCAGTAGGCAGCTTTGAAGTTAAACTTCATAACTGATTTGTATTTATCATCAAGGGGTGTAAATAGTCATAATCAAATTAATGACTGAAATGGAAATCACCTATAGTTCACCCGATAATTCAGTAATACACTTTATCATTGGACTATCTCAGCAGTCATGAATTGACTGGTATGTATGAATTTTTCTGTAATTTGAAGAAATTTAATAAAATACATTACAATTGCAATATAAATAGTGTATTACAACTTACCTTTTAATGATTTAGCCAATGTTCGAAGTTTAAGTAGACTCTCTGGTTCTCTGGCTAGATTTGATCCCTATGAATAGATGGATGACAGTAAATAATTGTTATTTTAGTTCAACAGACTATTACTTTCTCATGATTAGTATCATTTTACATGCAAAGTATTTCCTTTATCCAATAATGACTGCAATGAGGATTACGTAATACTTGAGAGTTGAATAATTTACATCGAGTATTAAACAAAACAACGAAATTTAATTTAATGAATGATATTTCCAATTATAAAACTGTAAGTTAAACTCCAGGTGTAGGCTTGAACTCAAGGCTTCATATCAGGGTTCCTTGAGTTTTAAATAGATCTCAATAAAGTAGGTTTGATGTGATTATTAGGATTGTATTATGACAAACTTATGATCCACCTAAAAGTTAGATATGTGACGTTACTCTACAATGTCTAAAAAAATTGACGTAGAGTAAAGAAAGTCTATTATTTACATTGAAAATAACCTAATACTCTTTAACATTAAATGAAGATTATCAGGGTTAAAAGTTCTCATAAACGCTCCAATATCCACTAGTTAAATAAAGAATCCAATCATTTATTCGTATTATGAAGTGCAACTTAAATAGTATAATCAAATTTCCTCAGTGATATCTGATAATAATTCATAGGTAAAGATGAAGTTCAGAGAGATATTCATTCTTATTAAAAAACACCTCATAAGTAATTGTATTAGTAGTAGCAGCAGTAGTAGTTGCAGTGGTAGTAGAAGTAGTAGTAGTAGTAGTAGTAACAGCAGTAGTAAGAGGAGAAAGAGATGGAGTAATAACAATAGCAACAATAGTAGTATTAGTAGGAGTAGGAATAGTACACCAACTTTCATCTATATTTTCACTTACAGTGATTAATCCTTCAATTAGATCAGTTGTAATTGGATCATTTGTTCGATGTAAAGGTTTCATTATTTGTTCAACAAATACATTTGAATTACATATTAGACTAATTGCTTTTTGTAAATCTTTTGCAATTGGTAATGAACTTCGAACACGTGCCGAATTTAAGATTGCGATTACCTAATTTGATATAAAGAAAAATAGGCAGGGGAATCCAATATCAAGTATACGCTAACTATTTATTAAATAGTAGGTTCAGATCAACTAGATTTACTTTTTATATTTTATTTGATAAAATAAAGTGGTTTTATGGAGATGGGTATTAAGTTTTATTGATTGGATTCATCGTAGACCGATGTTAGTAGCATAGACATGACTGCCGAACTTGATTGACTGTGGAATAACCTTGAAAATTCCAATGAAAACAAGGCATTTATGGCATTGTAAAGTGGGATAAATGATATTACTCAGAATTAGGTATGCTAATTTCGAAAGTTCGAAGTAAAGACTCAAATTAACATGCCTACTGCCTCCCGAACGAAGATCTTTTGTAAAAGGCGAATTATACACGTGTTCATATATATATATATATATATATATATATATATATAGTAGGGTCAAAAATTACACCCTACTTGACTCCATACCGATTCAACTTAATTTATGTAGACTACAGCTGTACAATAGCTTTGTGTATATTATATCATGGTATAAAAGGATTCTTAAGCTTACAAATTGTCGCTGCATATTACGATTAAAGGTATGAGGTCTTTCTCTCCTTAGTCTAAGTACGGCAATAGTAGACCTGTTAGGAATTCTCATATAATGTCCTTCCACTAATTTACTTTTACTGGCAGGCTGGTTTAAACTTCATCAGGAAAATAACCAAACACCAAAAATTATCGGATATTAATGTAAATAAGAGGTTAAATTTTATTATGTATGCCCAGTTGAAGGCAGAGTATGAGTACATATCTTACATGAGTCATTATAAGTGAACTAATCTTAAATTGTTGTGTATGAAGGAAGGTGTACATTTCATGTGCTGTTTCATGTTGCAATCATTTGTACACATATATTTACGGAAAAGGATAGACAATCTGACGACTGAATTCTTGTTAAAACAAGTTAATGTGAGTGAGAGAGTAAATGAATGTGATAAGAATTATGAGTCAAAGATTAGATGCATATTTGCAAACTGGTTTGTACGTTGAACTAAGTAATTAGGCTAAATAATTCTAAGTGAAATAAATGAACAACGTTGGAATATGTTTGGATGTTGGAGTAGTAGATAATGTTTGAATTCAATGTTTTAATGATTAGTTACCATAGTTCAGCTATAAGTGCTCCATCTCGTCTGTATATATTCAAAGCATTTACCAAGAGCCTCTGTCGTTAAACCTTCTTTATAAGAATCAAAATCGTTTTGAAGGATTTTAATTACATCATAAGTGATGCTGTGCCTTGTTTCTGTTGAATGTAGCTCTATTATAAACTTATTTTCGAGTTTTCTCAGATCTTCAAAGGACATAAGAATATGCTTTAAGAAAATCATGTTTCTTCACCCTCACATTTAGCTGTCATGGCGTCCCCCCAAGGTAAATAACATTTCGTTCGTTACTTTTGATCTTGTAGACACAGTCAAACTGTTCATCTTTTGGTACTCTGTTTTTGATATTCACATGTACAGAGTGTAGGGTATTGTTTGTTCTGTAAAAGACAAGTATACAACGTTTATTAAAAGTTGTTCTAATCACTCCGGATATTCCATCAAAGTATGGTACCATCACAGTATGAATTCACTCCTCGATTGAACACACGATTTTTCCATCTTGTCACGCTTTTCCTTAAGTATCTTTTTTAACAAAGTTCTTTCTGCAGTTGTTCATCATTAGTGTAGATATCATTAAGTTCAAGTCAATTTCTTGGTCTTTCTCATCTTTGACCAGTTGATGAGTTCTGTTTATCAGGATCTCAACAAATGGTATGTGTAGATTTATAAACATATCCCAGAATACAATGGCTTCCGGAATATACATCCATCCTTTGGCCCATAATTATTATCACATTCATTTACTCTCTTACTCACATTAACGTAGTTTAACAAGAATTCAATTATCAGATTGACTATCTTTTTTCCCTGAACATAGTTGATAGCAATATATGTATACATATGATTAAAACATGAAACTACACGCGAAATGTACACCTCCCTTCATTTACAACTTTAATTCACTTATAATGACGCATGTAAAACAGTTTCTTACTCTGTCTACGATTCGACATTCGTAGTGATTTATCACTTCTGATTTATATTTATATTCGATGATTTTTGGCATTTGCTTCTTACCGTAAATAAGATCAGACTAATTTTCTATGTAAAACGTTAGAATTTTCTTTAAGTTTACTCATTCAGGTTAATTACAAGTAGATACCATGCATATCATTTTGCATACCCTCAATGTTCAAGTTTTATGAATCATGTAATGCATCAGTTAAATTAGAATTGAAAGTTTAACACATAAAAGTTAAAAACAAAGATGTTTGAACATAAAATCTTCTTTCCGAGATAAATGCTCATCAGATTCTGCATTTATTAGTTCGAAATTATTAGTAACAAAAATAGCCACTTCTGAGGCAGATATAACACCATTTAGATATCATAAATAGTTCAATTAGGATGGTTATTTTTATAGAGATTAGTTATTTATTTGATTGAATATGTCACAGATAGATGTTGGCAGGGTACGCACTACTTAGGAGTTCTACAGTAGAACGAAACAGCTGTCCAGTGTTTCATGGTTTTCATTGGTACCTTACCAACATCAATCTGTGACATAATCAATCAAATATCAAGGATAATTGAAAAGAAGTATTCTTCACCTCTGTTTATTTATAAAATATGAATCTTAATGTTGAAACAATCAATTATCATCATATAACTTATGAAACTTTAACGATAATTGAAACGAACAAGATTACTCTTAATCAAATATTTGCGTAGTTATCTCTATTTATGAGTGACATAGAAGATGGGGAGGGGGAGGTTACTTAAAATTCATGTAATTGACAATTGACTATTGAATTTATTGATAAGTAGTATCAATCAATCATATTAATAAGTAGTATACAATTCAAAATATAAACCTACTTTACACATAGGTGATGAAATATCTGGACATCTTGAATGTAATAATGTATTGAAATTACCAATATTAATTGTATCTAATGATAAATGAATAAAAATTACAAAAGTAAATGAAACATATAAAGTATGTAATTGAAATGTACTATGTATTGATACTTCAGACCACCACTTGGTGGTTTCTAAAATAAAACTGAAGCTAAAGAAGCAGTGGACAACTGGAGTGTTAGCAGTACAACGGTTCAATACAGGCTTTCTCCGAGACACTGACAAACTCAATGAATTCAAAATATCTCTCAACAACAGGTTCCAAGCCTTACAAGATCTGCCGAAAGAAGAAACCACTATGGAGGACAACTGGAAAGAAATCAAAGAAGCACTAACGTCAACGTGTCAGGAGGTTCTAGGCCGCAAGAAGCACCATTATAAGGAATGGATCGCCACTGAGACATTGAGCAAAATTCAACAAAGGAGGAACAAGAAGATAGAAATCAACAACAGCCGAACAAGAGCAGAAAAAATCAAGGCTCAAGCTGAATACTCAGAAGCAAATAAGCAAGTAAAAAAGAGCATTAGAGCTGACAAACGGAAATACATCGAAAGCCTTGCAACGACAGCGGAGAAGGCTGCAAGAGAAGGAAATATGAAACAGCTATACGACACAACGAAGAAACTGGCAGATAAACATGGTAAACCAGAGCGACCGATCAAGAACAAAGAAGGCAAGACACTCACTGAGATTGAAGAACAAAAGAATAGGTGGGTAGAACACTTTGAGGAACTTCTAAATAGGCCAGCTCCACCGAACCCACCGGACATTGAAGCAGCACCTACAGATCTCCCGATAGATGTCACTCCACCAACGATGGAAGAAATCAAGATGGCCATCAGGCAAATCAAAAGTGGGAAAGCAGCAGGACCTGACAATATACCAGCTGAAGCACTCAAGTCAGATATCGACCTAACAGCAAAGATATTCCACGTTTTATTCAAAAGATCTGGGAAGAAGAACAAGTGCCGGCAGACTGGAAAGAAGGTTATCTTATCAAGATACCAAAGAAAGGAGATTTGAGCAAATGTGACAACTACAGAGGGATCACGCTACTGTCGATACCAGGGAAAATCTTTAACAGAGTATTGTTGAACAGAATGAAAGATTCAGTGGAGACTCAACTTCGAGATCAACAAGCTGGTTTTCGGAAGGATCGGTCGTCCACGGACCAAATCGCAACACTACGGATCATCGTTGAACAATCAATTGAATGGAACTCGCCCCTGTACATCAACTTCATTGATTATGAGAAGGCGTTTGATAGTGTAGATAGGAGAACACTATGGAAACTTCTTCGACACTACGGTGTACCAGAGAAACTCGTCAACATCATCCGGAACTCTTACGACGGAACACAGTGCAAAATTGTGCATGGAGGACAACTGACAACTGCATTTTCAGTGAGGACCGGAGTCAGACAAGGTTGCTTGCTCTCACCTTTTCTCTTCCTCCTAGTGGTCGACTGGATCATGAAGACCTCCACATCTGAGGGAATGTACGGGATTCAATGGACAAGTAGGATGCAACTCGATGATTTGGACTTCGCAGATGATCTAGCTCTTTTAGCACATACACACCAACAAATGCAAGCGAAGACAATCAGTGTAGCAACAACTTCAGCAGCAGTAGGGTTGAACATACATAAGGGTAAGAGCAAGATTCTCAAATACAACACAGGGAGCACCAACCCAATTCAACTTGATGGGGAAACTCTGGAAGAGGTGGATACCTTCACATATCTGGGGAGCATCATCGATGAAAAAGGAGGGTCTGATGCAGATGTAAAGACAAGGGTTGGCAAGGCAAGGGCAGCATTCCTGCAGTTGAAAAACATCTGGAACTCAAAACAAATATCAACTAACCTCAAATTCAGACTCTTCAATTCGAACGTGAAGACAGTCCTGCTGTATGGAGCTGAAACCTGGAGAATTACTGCAAACATCCTCAGACGGATACAGGTATTTATAAACAACTGCCTACGCAAGATACTGAATGTCCGTTGGCCGGAAACTATCAGCAACAACTTACTATGGGAGAGGACAAACCAACTTCCAGCCGAAGAGGAAATTAGGAAAAGACGGTGGAAATGGATAGGACATACACTACGCAAACCATCAGACTGCATCACAAGACAAGCATTGACATGGAATCCTGCTGGGAAACGGAAAAGAGGAAGGCCAAAGAACACGCTGCGTCGAGAATTGGAAGCAGACATTAAAAGGATGAGCAGCAACTGGAAACAACTGGAAAGGATTGCTCAGGACAGAGTTAAATGGAGAACACTGGTGAGCGGCCTATGCTCTTCAGCGAGGAGTAACGGGCAGTAAGTAAGTAAGTAAGTATGTATTGATAACAATATTAATATACAGTTGAAAGATTACATACATGAACTTATCATTCATGTACGATGCATACAGCCTAGAACCATCACATATACATATATATGAAGTATAGGTTCCAATTCTTAAAGTTAACTCATTGAATGAGTAGATATTACAAACAAAATTAATGCAACTCAATCAATATGTCGAATACTATGATTTAATTGAATACAAAACTGCATGTGAAACCATTATTTATTCAATTAGCATATTACTAGTTAGTTACTTAGTTAAGATTTAGTATGATATAATTGTATCTAAAAGATACAAGTATTTATAGGCAATTGTCTACGTAAGATACTTTATATCCCTTGGTCAGATATCATTAACAACAATCTTCTGTAGCAGTGAACAAATCAACTTCTAAACGTGGAGATGAATAGAACATACATTAAGGAAATCATCAAACTTTATCAAAAGACAAGTATTAACTTGGAATACTGTAGGCCGAAAAAAACAAGGAAGACCCAATAATACAATCAATCGAGAATTGGTGACATAAATGAAGAAAATGAAGAGCACTAGGTAAGAGCTGGATAGAGTTTGTTAGAGAATGCTGGTCGTCAGGTTAGGAAAGATAACAAGCATTGATTGGTTGATAATAATGTCTCACAGTTGTTTACTGATACCACTATTGTCATCATCATGATCTAATGCTGAAACATACGACTAATGTAATTACAACATAATTCACTAAATTCCTTCACGAGTATATTCAATATTGTGCTGTTGTTTCATTTTGTGGTGAATGTCAGATGATAATCAATATCATACAGAAAATGTACTATAGACTACACTGCAAAATCGTACGTAGATGGCAGATCACATACTTATTTCAAATGATGATCAGTGTAAGACTTTCTTGTTATGATTAACTCGGTTATAAAATCTCCAACATCTGAAGGGAAGCACGGAATACAGTGAACGACTTTGATGCAAGTAGACAGTACAAAGTCCACAGATGACCTAGATTTTCTATTTCACACGCGGCAATAAATGTAGGTGAGGACGAATAGCGTATCAACAGCCTTCACAGACAACAGTTACCGTCAATATTCCCAAGAAAATAAAACAAGACCCTTAAAAACAATACAGCAAGCACCAAACATACCACACCTAACTTGATGGAATAACTCTGTATAATGTAGAAACCTTTAAATACCTTAGTAGCAGCTTCACTGATAAACAGAGGAAATCAGGTGCGTATGTTAAGACACGGATTCTTCAGAAATGGTCAGCATTTCTATAACTCAAGAATATCTGGAACTCAGAACAACCGTCAACCACCACTAAAGCCACAATTCTCAATGCAAACGTCAAGACAGTTTTACTGTATGGAGCTGCAGCTTGAAGATCTATGAAAAACATCATTTAGAAGATACATATGTTAATAAACAGTTCTTTACAGAAGTTTTCAACTCGGAACGTGTTGGCCAGGCACCATCAGCAATAATGTGGTGTGACGCAGAATAAACTATCTAATGTCCAACTGAGGAGTAAATTACTAAAAAACACCGTAGGTGGATGAGAGATACACTGCGAAAATCATCAAACTACCTCAAAAGGAAAATAATAACTTGGAATTCTCAAGACTAAAGCAAATAGGAAAGATCAATAAACACATTATGTCAGGAATCAGAAGCAGAACTTCAGCAAATGAATAGCACTTGTGAAGAACTGAAAAGGAGAGCTGAGAACAGAGTTGATTAGAGTTTGATTAGGGGGTTTATGGAGATAGTTAATCATCAATTTTGATATCACGAATTGATCTGAATCAGACAATCATTGTTCACATGGAAGCACTGGGACTCCACAAACCTCATAATTGTAACTAATATCAGCTCACTAGTGACTAGTTCCTTGAGGTAATTTCTGGAGTTCTAGTGTGAAGACGTGACCGGTGAAGTTCAACCGAGTCGGGTGTAAGGCAGTAACCCACCGATGGTATGGAGTAGGTTGAGCAACGTATCGTCAATTGACTGAATTGGAAATATCAACCATTAGAAACCGACTCAGTGGTCTAATGGTAAAGTATTCGCCGCCGCTGATAGGGTCATGGGTACGCACTGCTGAGTCATTTCATACTAAGACGAAACAGATGTCGAGTGCTTCCAGGTGATCAGTGGTTGACTGATTCAGATCAATTCATGATTTCGAAATTAAATAAAAGTGATCTCAATGTATGTATTCAGTAGTATGTATGCAGTGATTCAAATTCTATAAAACTAAACACTAAACACTTTACAATTCATTACTTCTTTTATATATATTCCTCTTAATTTGTTCAATCTTTGTATCAATGAATTCATTTGTATATATCTATGAAACATGCATGACTCTGTCGAGCACCAATTTAGATTTTAAACATGAGTGATTCTAGATGATGTTACTGGGTTTTTGTTCTCCCCTTTTCTACTTTGTTAATTGTTTACCACTGGTTATTAGATCGCTTCCTTTAGTTGCTGACCAAATATATACGAATAACACCGATTCAGCCGCGCTTACATATCATTACCATGGTAAGAATTGATAATTTTAAATCATTTGACCATTGAATAGGTTATTTATATAACTAAGTGATACATATACTTTGAATATTCCAGTGAGTAGAAATTAAGATTTCTGTCGCTTTGTGGCTTAGTGCTAAATCACTTCTTCAGAGAACAGAACGAATAACTGAAATGAATCAACATATGATTAAATAATGCCCAATGAAGCATTTTAAAACATAAAATACAATTCTAATTGTGTCATATTAAATCATTAGGGTCAAGATGATTTAAAGGGAGACATGCTTGTGTATATTAGTGTGATGTGAATGGGTATACACTAAACTATATGTTGAATGAAGATAAATTTCATCTTTATTAACGTAAATATGATTTGATACACCTTTAATACGGTAAGTTGGATAGAAACTCCACGTTAGATAAGTAGTAATGCCTTCTTGTTGATTAAGCGCTGTTAGATTAAACAGTATGAGTAGCGCTTTGCTATTCATCTTTGAATTAAGGTAGTTTGTGGAGATCGGTATTAAGTTTTAATTAATTGAATTCATCACGGATTGAAAACTAGGCAGCAATGAACGATTGTATCATCCTAGTATTGAGAGTTCGAATATAAGATTCCATTCTAGAGGTTGGTGAACACCTAACAATCTTCATCAATTGACTGGCATCTAATGATAGAATTTCTGCTTTCATTAATTTATGGTATAGCGCAATTTATGTTTTCTTATGATTGGAAAAATTTTTTTTTGAATAATCTAGTTGCTTTCAATATCGATTTTATGGTTATGTACTAATCCGAGGCACGTCGGAAGTTTTAGTTTCTACCCAATTGAATATTACGAATTTATCCACCACTTATTTATTTTATCTATGAATTCGTCTGTTTATCGATAGTGTTTCTTATAATTTCTACTCATTTTATCTACTCTATGCATAATGACAAGAATTCAAATGTTTGCTTAGAAACATCTAAATGGATCTTGTTAGTTTTTGAATGAAATTCGAAAGAAAGAAGAAGCAAGTTTCGTCTCTTCACCGTATTTTGTTGTTGTTAATATTGCTATTGTTTGTAATTGGGTGTTGTCGAGATCGGTGACTGTCAATTTGATATCACAAATTTGACTAAATTAGGCAACCACTGATCACTTGGAAATACTGGACAGTCATCTTGTCTCAGTAAGGGACTCTTCAACACATACATCTACGACCTTATCAGTGGCCTAACGCAGAGCCATCTGGCTGCGTGGCGATCGCTTACCAATAGACTACTGGGTCGGTCCCAAACAGTTGATATTTCTAAATCAGTCTGTTTTTGCTATGTTTGCACGATCTCATCCATTGCTGTCGATGGGTAAGTGCCCCACGCCCAATACGGTTAAGCTCGATTAGTCAGGTTTACGCACTAGAACTCCAGGAATATCTCAACGCAATGAAACGTTTTGCGAATTACCTTAATTATAAATATCAATCGTCGAAAATCGAGTCACTGGTATAATGGTAAAGCTTTCGCTGCGGAACCGGAAGGTCCTGGGTTTGTGGATGTACACAACACGGGAGTCCCATGCTAAGATGAAACAGCTGTTTAGTACTCCCAGGTGACCAATGGGTGTAAAATTCATACGAATTCGTGATACCAAAATGACAGTCATCAATCTCTACAACACCCAGTTTCAACTAATCTTAACGCACCAGTGACTAACTCCTCAAGGTAATTTCTGGAGTTCTAGCGAGAAGACCTTACCAGTGGAGTTTAACCGTGTTGAGTGTGAGGCAGTTCCCCAACGATGGTAATGAATAAGGTTATGGAAACTTACCACTAATTGACTGAAATTATTATTGACTAAATATTGCAAGTTTATATACTTAATCTTTTATTTATGTGATTTATTGCTGAATCGTGTCTGCATATGATTTTGTTTCTAGTTATGTACATGTGAATGCAAACTATAGTAAATACCTATTTTTTTACTGAGATGATTTAATTAATGACATAATTGTATAGATCTGTGACTAATGTAAAACGCTGAATCGGGTACATATACATATAAGTTCAAATTACAATATCATATTAACAAGATGAGATCAAATTGGTGACAAACAACACAACAATAGAACAAGACATGAAGCAACAAACCGAAGATTAGTACGAAAGAATAATGGACGATGTTATATAAGCACTGTAATAGAATCGAATTCGCGTTACTAAGGGTCTAAGCCAATTGATAGGACAAAGATTCTAATAAGTAGCATATATCTGCCAATAGTGCCTAGGTCATTAATCAATGACTTCATGAACTGAGGCCATACTTATGTTTTAACTTTCATTAGCTTTTTCTCCATTCTACTCCTATGTCATTTAACATTGTACGACAATGCAAGAGGTGGATGCACATACATATACATGCTGTAACCACTTTTGAGGATAAAGGTTCATAACTTCATCCAGTGATTTCTAATCTTTCATTCGTACTTCGTGTTAGACATCAATACTACATACTTGATCTTTCTGTGATATACTGGTGATACTTCAATGATTTTCATGATTAATGACCTAAAGCTTAGGCATACATTCTATTTTCACAGCTCTTGTTTCACATTCATAAGTTAAATCAGTTAGAACTGCTATTGAGAGACTGACGTTTTGCCTACGCAGGCCACAAGTGATGTAAGTTACTAAAGTTTAGGCTAGCTTTCTCGATCACAATTGAGATTACGTCAAATACCGACCCACCAGGATTGATGAAACCTCCAGGAATAGTGAAGTGGTGTACGCACTCAGCAAATTCACTCACTGTGACTAGTGTGGGCGAAGATTCAAACTAGCTCTATAGTAACAATCTGCATTTCGAGGGAGAAAAATAAATTCCTGATATGTATGCACTATTATTCAAGGTAGTCAGGAGACAGCGTTTACAGCGAACTGGATTACATCGTCTGCATATTCTAAACCAATGAGTTGGTTATCTAGTAGAGTGTCAATTCATTAAAATGTTTATGAATAAAATGCAGATTTCAGACCGACGTCTATAACGAAAGTAAATTAAAGCCACACGAGTTTAACAAGTTTCTTGACAGTTCACCATAGATTTTAACTAAGTCACCAACATGTGTGTAGATAGCCTTTATAAGGTATGTTTGCTTATAAGGTAATTCTTTTGATGGCAAATACTGCCACAGAACAACTCAACCTACGAAGTCATACATTTCAGTCAGACCAAGAAATACTATTACTTATATGTAAGTAGATGTTGTAGAAATTATGAATTTCAATCTAAAATCACGAATTGTCTTACGTTGAACAGTAATTAAACTGCTGTATTATTTTAATGAGAGACTTTATAACTTCGTCGAGATTTCGCAGTGGATGTCTTACCATCAGTTCTACTGAATCTCGTAGCATCCATCAATAGATATTTCCAAGTTCAATCAATTTTTAGTAGGATTTCAGAGATAATCACTTAAAGTTAAGTAATAGTAAGCTGATATCGATTGTAATTGGGTGTTATAGAAAAAAATGGATTTGGATGTGTTTTTTATCTTAATATTACAACGATGTTGTTACATAATTTCATTAATCTGGATCTAACTACATCCTGATTAATTAACTCTTTTACAAACCGTTGTCACAGCCATAAACAGTCCTATCTAAAGGTGCCTATTATCTAGAAGATCTTTACCAACTAATTGATTGAAAAGTCTGATAGATGAAATTAGATGTTTTATATTCTAACTGTAAATATAGACTACTACTGATATGTCTTATCATTTTCATGAAGAATATCATAGCAACAGACCATATAACTTTCGATAAGTAGTATTTAACTTTTTCAAATGTTAATCAATTCAACAGATTCTTTACTAAATTTATGATAGTTCATATTATTGTTAATGATTTGTAAGTATCTGACTATAATACAAAGAAAAACTTTATTTATTCTGATTGTATTCTTTTCCAGAACTCATCAAACTATTGAATAATTACATCATGAATGTTTAAAGATCATGAAATAATCAAATTTACTCCAAAAGAAAAAAAAAGTAAACACAAAGTAACATAATACGAATCAATCTAAGACTACGTTTATTATTCATAATAATGTCCTTAGTAGATAATCTAATTCCTAATACAAACATTTGCTTCATTCTGATTGATTTTAGCATGTTCATCGGTAATGTTTACATTGATTGTATGTCTCTCAAAACTATACCTTTAATTGACAATTCACTTTATGAGTGTACCGCTTTTTTCTAAAGTTATTCATTCAGCATAAACTTTCCGAACCCTCCCCCCTCTCCACCTCCAAAGTATCCACACATACACACCCTTCTTTATTCCCTCTTGAAATGCATCAATGCGACTAAATATTGATTATTCAAGTAAACTGTGTCATACTACTCAAATTCAAGTCATAAGTCTATCTCCTCAGGAGAAAATATTTATTTTGTCTAATTTTTTTTACCTTTAAGTACTAATATACATAATAAGAAATGAAATAATGTAATAATTTACAAGTGAACTAAGTAAAACATACAACAATAGTAAGTTACCTACCAAAATTTCGATTCTTTCGAACTGAAGTAAATTCTCGGAATTTTCTATAAGTTAATGAAATAAGAAACAAACAATGAATCAATGTTAAGATACTGTAATGTTTCATGTTTCCTTAGTGAAAATAATGTAAAGAATTAGGAGTTATACTACTGATTTCAATTAAATTAGTAGTATAAAAAAGCCGTATAAGATATTTTATTAGAATTGCAAACACCAGCTAACTCAGATAACAGAGCATTATCATATTCTTCTATATATTGGACAAACAGCCAGTTGCTACTGATTAATCACTAAGTAGTTCATAAAGTCAAATTGATTTTTTTTATCAACTTGAAATTCCCTGGCAGAAAATTTTACTTAACCAAGGTTTTGTTATTAATAAAGTGATATGTCGGTCACCTAAAAAAGATTCGTTATCTTCGAGAACTGTGTTTTAGAACATTATTTCAATTATTATAACTGTAGACAGTTTAAACATTTCATTTCTATGACTGTTATGTTCCCCTTGCCCGGTCCTCTTGTTTAGTGTATTTGCTCTCAGTATACTGTTTATTACTACGAGCTATAGTTACTTAGTTGTGTACTAGTTGTCTACATTCACTTCCACTATTCCCCTTGTTCTGTACCAATATCTGATTCTTGATTGGTTTACTATGTGGTCTGGTTTTATGTATATATAAAGGCATGATTAACATATAATATGATCTCGGTTTCAGATCTTAGATCTCGCTGTCTCCGTCTTCCAGTTCCTAATTCTAGTTCTCTTATTGTCGGCCTGGGGGTGAGTGGGCTTAGGTCAGTTGCGCATTACTAACTAAGCACATTTCATTTGAGTTCGCATCTACCAACCAAACCCTCCTTCCTCTCTTCCATTATGCCATAACATAAAGTGTACTTAGAAGCATGGTAATCTCTTATACAGCTAAAATGGATGATTTGGGTATGTATTGTACAGGTAGGTACATGTCACTTAAAATTTCATGTAGGTATTTTTGAAGAGTTGCAGGGACCACAAAACCTAGATCATTTAACCACTTTTACGAATTATCTCCTATTGATTAATACAATACTTATTCTTTTATTCAATTCAATTTGTAAGTAGTACTGTGTAATTAATTGAAAATATCTACAAATGTTGTGAATACATTAGGTAGTTAGGTTGATTTTCTGTAGATCTAGATGAATTCTAAAACCATAACAGATTATTTATCATATTCGGATGCTAATTTTGTTAACACTATCAGTAGGGTTTTGAAAAAAAAACATTTAAAATCACAAAGTCTTCGAAGTAAAACTATTTTCAATCTTTCAGGATTTATAATCTAGATTTAAAAGAAGATATTTGTGAATGAAAAGGCGGCTAAGTAGTTAAATGATTGAGCAATAAGACAAATCACAAATGTTGCTTTATGATTCACAATCCCTAAAATCATATAATCGGCATATGGATTTTGTTATTCGGTAGCATGATGCAAAGAGTGTGTGTGTGTGTGTGTGGTAAGAATTCGATACCAACTTTTACTTTTTTTCAAATTACTGCAAAACCACACAAAAAGGAATGAAGTATACTAGAAAGTGAATGTAGAGTTCATCCATATATCATCAGTAACAATGGATGAATGTACGTGAAAATGTACGTATTGATTTAAGTTTGAAATGTCGCCTAACTAGTCTACCAATTGAGAATTCTCCGCAATGTCTGCAGTTCATAGGCTCGATACATGGTGAGATCATGAATGTGTACTACTGAAAAGTTTCCTACTATGATCAAGATTTGCACAGTATCAACGGTTTTTTAGATGTTTATTAAATTAAGATTATTTCGCAATGTAAACTTTAACTTGTAAAGTTTCCATACACGGAGCTAATACACTAAAAACTAATTGTAAACAGATTGTGATTAATTGGCCACAAGTATTTATCCTGCAGGTCGTGTTCTTCTGTTGTCGAAACCACCTTTAATCCTACATCTTTCTTCATTTATTTTAAAAAGTAGAATTTTCCTATTATAAGAGCGATCCATCATTGATAATCACTTGCACATCTCTAACAGCAATAAAATTCACTGTTCTCACGATAAAAATTCATAGAAAGTCTAATCATCTCTATTTCTCGCCTTTATATATTAGTGTAGATGAGATTCAATAACTTTGCAAAGGAATTAACATGCATCGACCAATATGTTAATATTAACATCTTAATGTTACAAGCCAGTACTTTTAAATGGCAGTTAAGAATTTACAGGGTACTGTATGCACATGCTACAGATGACTCAATAAAAACGATTAAATGAAAGACTTAGTGTTACAGAACTATAATCCATTATTTCAACTTGTAAAATTAACAGATTGACAAATCAACTAGACAGACAGTCAAACCTGATCAATATAACTACAATAGATAGTCAACACAATCAATCATAATAATCCACTTTAAAAATAAGCTAATAAGCAGCTTCTCATAATTCTGATCTACACAACTATTTGCACTTTAAAAGACAATAATGACGCCCAATAAAATTGACGTATTAATCACTTTTTATTAACTGAAATTCTTAAGTTCGAAGTACAGATTCCTATTAAACATGTTGGTAACAGGTTAATAATACACTTTAGGTACCTACATATATATATATATATGCAGCGAAAGTGACAGAGACTGGAAGGGAGAAATCAAGGATAGATAGATAAACTAGATTACATCACAAATTAAAACACTGAAATGACCTACTTTCCATGCTCATTTAAAACGGCATCAGAATCAGTAATTTTCTTCTGTAGTTCATCGACTAATTGTATCTCATTTTCTGTCGACTCTTTAATTGTTGGTTGTCTAGTCTCTAACTTGATCTTTTGTTTATTTTCATTTTTCTATAAAATTTAAATGATTATTAAATAAGTTTAAAATGAATAACATAAATGATCAATCTATTAGAAGGATACAGTTAAACTTGTCAATTCATAGAATACAGCTAATAGACCACATAATGAATTTATGAATGTGGAAACAGAATGACTTTTAGACGAGGTTATAAAATAAACTTATAATTTGGATTTAATTAATAATGGGTAATTAACACTGAATATTGGTTACAACCGTGTCAGGTGTAAGGCAGTAACCCACCGATGGTATGGAGGAGGTTGAGCAACGTATCGTCAATTGACTGAATTGGGAATATCAACCATTAGGAACCGACTCAGTGGTCCAATAGTAAAGCGTTCGCCGCCAGAAACCATAGGGTCGTGGATGCGCACTGCTGAGTCATCCCATACTAGGACGAAACAGATGTCGAGTGCTTCCAGGTGATCAATGGTTGTCTGATTCAGATCAATTCGTAATATCAAAAATTGACTGAATATTGGATTCATAATGAAAACATTTGCCATTTTCACTGAATAGGCTCAATTGATCATCCTAAAATACAGACATTATCATGATTGTATATGATGGACTATGTATAAGCTAGTTTATAAGTTACACAGCGATATTTTTGTAATCACTTGCAAACTCCTTGACAACATCGATTTTCGTACCATGCGTAGGTCTGATAACCACATAGAATTCGTCTTTACTTATCAACATATTAGCAAGTCTCTAAATTAGCTTAACATTACAAACATTTATGGACTCAAAACAGAAAATCACCTATTTACCTTAATTACAATGAACCTGATCTTCTATTACTCATAATGAAACAGTTTATACTTTCTCCAGAAACTGTGACCTACCTTAGTTGATGGAAAACAGAACATATAACACATCTTATCAATCCTGGAGACAAGGCTAACCTGAAGAATCGACTTAGAGTCCAGATACTTATCATTCAAAGAGAAGAGTATCACTGAAGGTAGACATCAACTTCTGGGTTACATTCTACGTAAGTCTTATACTAACGAAGCTTGTATTATACCATACAAGATATGTGTTTGATCACTACTACAATACTAAACTTTCATGCTTAATAGTGTTTTCATCAGGGGTAAATTTAAACTAGAATCTGTTTACGGTAACTGAGCACTTTGTTTTATTGGAAAGGTGAGTAAAGTACAAAATTCAATAAACTAAGTTTAAACTTAACTATGTGTATAAACAACTGTACATAATAAACTTAAAATTCATCATCATGATACTGAGGAAACTACTTTCGCACTGTCTAATGTGATCCAGTTATATTTACTACATTAATTACTTTACAAGAAAACTTACTACAACGTGGAACAGTTTACCGTAATTCATGTGATGACTACGATTTGTTCTCTTTAGTCGTACGTCACCCTGGTAGTTTTCTTTCACCCGTTACTCCATTACTAGTTTTTGTGCTAACAAATGTCTTACACCCCAATGGAAACTTTACAGACTCTGGGTATGTGATCACTGTCATCACTCAGTACACTCCTTTAACGTCGATTTATGCTAACATATATACCCCATTGATTCTGTTATATTATAAACTTATTTAAACACTGACTGAGTAAACTCAGACTGAGCTCATGCGAAGACATTTTTGTAGTTATTGTGTAGTCACTATTTTGGCTTACAAATGTGAACAGAATCTTTTCCTACTAAGTTGTTTATTTTTCATTTATGCCAATCGTAACAACTTAATACTTTTGATTGGAAAACATGTATTCATCAATGCTCTATCCTATGTGATATCAACCATTCTAAAACTCTTATAGCAATGTATCTCTTCTAACTTTTAGATGGATGTCTACTTGGTGACAGGACCTTTTATCTCTGAATATTGCCAATGAGGTTAAGTCTTTTAGTCTGGTGGCTACATTACAACTAGATGGATAGAATTCGATCTGCCTTATCTTGAATGCTTAAAACTACTATAATTATTGCTTGACAATATATTTTAGTTGAGTTGCATTCTAACCAGATATGGAATTCATAACGCTTATTTCATCCTACTGAATGTTTTTTTTCAGCTGGGTGTACATACATTTTAGTTTACATATTGATACCGAGACTTTAACTGAGTATCTTTTTACTTAACAGACCAACAACATTCGCAAACAGTTTAGATAGACAGTAAGTTCTTTGAATGTATTCAACTGACAGGAAACACATTCTAAATTACACTAAAAATAATGCCATTGTAGAAACAATCCACGAATGATAAACATATGCTAAAAGTGACTGGTTAAATTCATCCCCCCCCCAAACTCCACCTCACATAAAAGAAACATGATCATTCTTTGTTAGTTACCTCATCTAACATTGTTTTTGTGTAGATATTTCCAATTTCTTCATTTAAATCATTACTATCCAAATTGGCAGTATTCATTGTTGTTATAGTTAATGGTTCTGTACTACTAATCATTGTAGTAGTATTGTTAGTATAAGTGAAATTTCTTAATTGATTTAATAATTTCCATTCATTATTAGCAAAATTTTTTAATTCTTCATAGAATTCATTCATTGTTGATGCCTCCATAATACACTGAATTGTATGAATACAAAAAAAGAAGCGTAGGCAATTTAATATATATAGAATTTCTCATGTAAATTATAGAAACGTGACGTTTACAAGAAGTTGTCTTGACTACTTAAAACTAACAAAGTTATGATAATGATGATGATGATGATGATGAAGAGTTGGCGAGAATAATTAATATTGAAAGAAGTTATACAGTTTATGTATATTCTAGTATAAATTTTTTTCTTAGATAATTCATAAAGATGATAAAGAAGTTTAATTTATTTGACCAAAAGGAAAAAAATACGTGATATGACTTACGATACAACTTAAATTGTATTTTGTTAATTAGTTACTTACTTACTCCCTTTACTCCTCACTGAGGAGCATAGGCTGCTCACCAGGATTCTCTATTCAACTCTGTCTTAAGTGATCTTTTCCAACTGTTTCCAGTTGCTGTTCATCCTATTAATATCTACTTCCAATTCTCGATGCACCGTGTTCTTTGGCCTTCCTCTCTTCCGTTTCCCAACAGGATTCTATCTTAATGCTTGTCTCGTGATGCTGTCTGATGGTTTCCGTAATGTATGTCCTATCCATTTCCAACGTCTTTTCCTAATTTCTTCTTCGGCTGGAAGTTGGTTTGTCCTCTCCCATAGTAGACTGTTGCTGATGGTTTTCGGCCAACAGACATTCAGTATCTTGCGTAGGCAGTTGTTTATAAATACTTGTATCCGTCTGATGATGTTTGCAGTAATTCTCCAAGTTTCAGCTCCATACAGCAGGACTGTCTTCACGTTCGAATTGAAGAGTCTGACTTTGAGGTTAGTTGATATTTGTTTTGAGTTCCAAATGTTTTTCAACTGTAGGAATGCTGCCCTTGCTTTGCCAATCCTTGTCTTTACATCTGCATCGGACCCACCTTGTTCATCGATGATGCTCCCCAGATATGTGAAAGTATTCACTTCTCCCAGAGTTTCTCCATCAAGTTGAATTGGGTTGGTGCTCCCTGTGTTGTATTTAAGAATCTTGCTCTTTCCCTTATGTATGTTCAAGCCTATTGATGCTGAAGTTGCTGCTACACTGATTGTCTTCGCTTGCATTTGTTGGTATGCATGTGCTAAAAGAGCTAGATCATCTGCGAAGTCCAAATCATCGAGTTGCATCCCACTTGTCTATTCAATTCCAAGCATCCCCTCAGATGTGGAGGTTTTCATGATCCAGTCAACCACTAGGAGGAAGAGAAAAGGCTAGAGTTGGCAGCCTTGTCTGACTCCGGTCCTCACTGAAAATGCATTTGTCAGTTGTCCTCCATGCACAATTTTGCACTGTGTTCCGTCGTAATAGTTCCAGATGATGTTGACGAGTTTCTCTGGTACGCCGTAGTTTCGAAGAAGTTTCCATAGTGTTCTCCTATCTACATTGTCAAACACCTTCTCGTAGTCAATGAAGTTGACATAGAGTGGCTAGTTCCATTCAATTGATTGTTCAACGATGATCCGTAGTGTTGCAATTCGGTCTGTGAACGACCGATCCTTACGAAAACCAGCTTGTTGATCTCGAAGTTGAGCCTCCACTGAAAATTGTTTTTTCTACCTTTGATAATTTTAGTCATAACAACTAGTCTAATTTTTGATGATATTTAAAGAAGTAAAGAAAGTCGTATAGACCTGATTTCATCTAAGTTAATACAAGTCACTATAATGTATTAATTATAATGACAGAACTAATATTCTTCGTACGATTTTATTCCGTACTACTAACCTATTTAGGTTACTACTAATTACATTTAAGACTAAGATAGTTAAGTTGATTTGTCACTGTGTAGTAACTATTGTCGTATTTGTCTAGTTTTCACTTTTTATAAGATGTCAGATATGTTTTGTTTATATTCGGATCTCTAAGATGGATGATTTCCTTCCAGAAATTTTGTCGTCATTCTAGACAACATGCACGAACTTAGGCATCTTCTAGCTTAATCATGACACTATCAAAGCGACAAGTGATCAATAAGAGAGCAATTTATGACAAAATGATAACAATGTTAGAAAGGAAACTACCAAAATAAAGTGTTACCCAAATGTGTACAACAGTTTTATATGATTAATAAATGTTTCAATGTTATCTGAGTGTTGTAAACATTTAAAATCAAAGTAACTTCTGTATGGATACTCATCCAGGTGGCTGTAAAGCATTTGTCCACGGGTTCCTTTACATTTATGAAGATAGTATTTTAATCTAGATCATATAGCTCCTACGTTATTTCTGTTATGAGATTCACAATGTACTCGCTGTGAACGACGATATTATGATTTCACCTAAGTCTTAATCAGCACTTCAAATCATCAGTGTAAATTATTGTTACCGGTTTGATATATCTCTTAATAATTGAAATTAAAATTGACTAATTGAGGTCAGAAATCTACTCAAAATGTCCTTTTTTAAGATTTTAATCTTAAATACCAAATATCTACTGCAGATTTTAACTTAAAAGCTACCTACTCATATTATATGAATGCTATGTCCTCGATTATATTTGGGCTTAATGAGAACCATTATATTAATCTCAAGAACTTTACCAGCATCTCCTACAGATATTGGTGTTTTAATTAGTAACTCAGAGAAGACATCTCTGTAATACTGGTACCGCTGAACAACTGAAACTTTACTAACAACTGTCATGGCTGCAGCTGCAATTACAGGTGTCTGCAATAACAACTGCATTACCAGAACCAATTATCTGCTGGAGGTAAATTTTGGAACGCATAAGGGATGAACCAAATCTGAGTGATTTCTCCAACCAACATTTTTGACACTGAAATATAAGTTTAACATTCATCACCAAACATCCATCCAGGTGCATAGATTCACCACAATCTCATAAACATGTTCTTCTAAGTAAATCTTTCTCCGGGAAATAGGCTAGAATCATTTTCTCATTAAAAATAGTTAATATGCCATAAATCGTCAGCATTGTTAACTAAACTATACCTCATAAAATTGAAATGGTAAATCGCCACCTGATTGGCTAGTTCCCACTCTTTCGTCCTGCCTGGATGACTTCATCGACACAGACGATTCATAGAAATGGGTTATGAAATTCATACTATAAATGACTAACAGCTTGTTCTACTGACCGTGAATCTAATTGGTTGATGTAGACACTTGTTCTATGAATTTTATCTGCATTTACTATGACTCCATTTCTTTTTGATTTGATAAGGAGTATTGTTGTTTTTTTATTAGTTTTTTATTGAGTTACTAAATTGCATCCATGTTCCCAAATTTATTGATTGTTGTCAACATAGACTTGACCTTCATCCAATGACTGGATCCTTTTAGTTAAAATACAGTGTTACCGCCAGCTCTCGTGTGATCTAAATGTAATTATCCAGAAGCGTTACAAATTGATTCAATAGGAAACCCTGGTGCCAGTGGAAATAACTGAATCTTCGTAATACACTTTTATTTGTACAACAACTACAAATATCACCAACTTACTGGATAGCAGTAAAGTCTAATAAAGTATAATTATCACTAAATCACAAAGTACTTCTAACAGTATTTCTACCGGATCTATCACATGGAACAGCCAATAATACCTAATATGGTCAATGTCACGAACGTTAACCAACAGAGCCATACAGAAAAAATGGTCAATCTAACCATTAGGCAACCGACATTGACAACTGTCGACTGAATTGATTGCCAAGCTTCTGACAATTTTCTTGCCTTCTTTATGTTTCCTATATCCAAAATCACTGCCTTTTTTTCAGACAAGCCATTTGCAGATAAGTCACCTGTTAACTATTAGAAGACCTAAGTTGGTATACTTTCTGCTTATCACCTGGCACCGGGAAATATGTCATTTAGAACCAGATTTCAAACCACCATGAAATAACTGTGTAACACATCTTTAACTCACTAATAATCCCGTAATATTTCTAAACCGTATTAAAATAATGGCATATGTTTTCAAAAGTTTTAAAGTCAATCTACTAGAATGATTATCCTCGTTCTAAGCGACCGTCTACCCCGTCGTGCGATGTTGGCTAGGGCTGAAGTAGGATGGAAGAAGGTTAGGGGCGGCCAAACCAAAACATGGCATCAGTCCATGAAGTCCTTGACTACTGGTCTAAGCCAAGTAGGTAGATGTAGACTACCTGGTTGGGGTCCGCGTGATGATCGCAATAAATGGCTGGAAACACCAGGCGATATGGCTCAGAATCGGTCACAGTGGCGCAAGTGTATTCACTCTTTAACCTCATCTAGATCTTAAATACTATTGTTATTTTCTGGACATCTTTACTTACTCTTCTCTCTTGTATTCTGTCTATACGTTACCTCAATAATCTCGTAGTGCTAGTGTGGTACGGCAACTTGAACCTACGGCGCTTGTGCCCGGTTCTACGTTGCTGCTGCTGATGATGATTTTAGAAATCTATGTTAATATGATTGGAGAAATACAAAACTGAATATCCCCTCTCATTCAGTTATAAACCGGAAATTAATCACCAAGTCAAATTCATTAGCATTAAATGAAAATCGATTATTGATTTCAATTCACTAAGAACATTTATCAAAAACATATTCACGATGACTAGTAATGAAACTTAGAAGACTTGTTATATCCTATTTGTAACTCGCCAGTTATGCATACCATCATTTTATTGTTGATGCGCATAATGTGACTTACACTCCAGTACCGTTCACTTCATATGTAAATCCATTATCTACTGTGTTCATAAATTAAGCTAGTAACTAACCAGTTGGAATTCTGATTAGTAATTTTACCCTAAGCAAGTTATATTGATACAACTATTAGAACGTGAGTTATTATTAATGACGAGATATAAACGTAAGTACAGCTTCCATACTCCAATTAAACCGTCAACCTGAACACCCTGGTGCGGAATTTGGAGGGGCCCATTGCAGAGGAGTTACACACTAGAACGAAACAGTTGTCCAGTGCTCCCTGGTTTTCAGTGGTACCCTGCCAACATCAGTCTATGACATATTCAATCAAATAAATAACCAATCTCCACAAAATAACTATCCCAGTTAAAACAAATGTCCCAGATTCTATTTTTGGAACATTGTCTGTCTGTTTCAAAACATGCTACGGAATAATTATATAGAACTTATCAGTTAAGGATATACATAATCTAACAGGGACTAACTGAAATTTAGTTACCAACATTACCAACAAGGTAATATAGTCTATTACTTCTTATGAAAATACTTTGTGCTTTAAGTTATATAGTGTTATTTCAGTTGGATGATTTAACTGCTCGTAATTCTATAACTAAACCATCCAGGTCAAAGAATGTAATGTGACCAAAACCATTGTATTGGGATAAAAATCTCCTTTACCATTCCAGAATGATTTATTTCTGTTACTGGGTGAAGTGAACATTAGTCACGTTTGCTACAAAATTATCCCACAGTAACATACATGCATACATAAATACATACCTACATACATAAAGGTGAAGGTACTTACCTATGTATGAAGTATACAATAAACCCGCCTACATTGCAGTCACATACACTGTTCAATAAGCATTTGATATGAAAATTAATTGTAAAATAATGGGATTTAAGTAAATACAGGTTGAAATTAAAGTGAAAATCTGTTAGGTAGACCAAGAGCCTAACGGTTGTTAGATTCGTCTCCAACTTATTAAATCTTAAGTTCGAGTCTTTTACAACTTCATATGCCAAGTACATTAATCTATGTGTACTAGATAAATAACATAGACAATAATACTTAAGCCACTATCGGCAGTCAAATACCTAAATGCTCTTAACACTGTTTCTACAATAAAAACAAGTTATTTAATCAACGAACTACACATACTACTTATATATGTGCTTATTATACTTGTAATCAATTAGCTTTTTATGTCTATTTTACTAGAATATATCTACTATACACTTTGATAGATACATTCACGCTTCTAAAGAATAATGGTATAGCAATCATCTAATGCTAATTATATGTAACTGTTTCATATATGATAGACTTAAACATTACTGGTCATTTCTTATCATTTGAACTTTAGGAATTACTTCTTTAAGCATTAAATCAATGAGTACAAACCTATTACAAGTATTGCCAGCATTCTTACAAGATAACATATTCATTAGTTTTATTCCGATGCACTAGCAACTACATTTATAGTATAACACAATAAAACTAAAGTAAAATTTCATCGGCTGGATGTACCTGCATCTTGATGTTGATGTTGACACTGGGATTCGAACTCAGTCCGTTTCGTGTCGAACTCCACCGCGTTCACCACTAGACTACTGAGTCCAGACAACAGGTACATCCAGCCGATGAGTCCCAAATAGGACGAAACGCGCGTTCTGGATTCCACTTGCCAGTCACAATCCAAATTATATAATACTTTTGAAAAATCGCTATATCGAGGCAATCCGCTCAGGATGCACATATAGCAACAATGACTGACCAGCTTCAGTCTATAACAAATCAACGGGAATATACAAGTTCTTCCTAATACTAAAGTAAAATGCATTAAGTATTATTTACTTGTGTCCTTAGACGACACAGTTAATGCATTACATAATAATTATTCTTATATTCATTTCATAACGAATTGGAAAAGGTCAATATCTTTTCCCAAACTGAATGTAACCACAATCATAATTCCAATTTATTCATAATGGTAAATAAATCTGATAAACAGATAAGGTATGTTGTGTGTGTGTATGTGCGTGCGTGAACGCGTGACAAATGAGAATGACAGAAAAGGAGGTCAGATGTAAACATGATGAAGTACAATATTAATGAACAACAACGAGGACAAAGAGAATAAAAAGTTACTTCTGAATTGTATTGTGCGTGATTTCGAATAAAGTGACTGCCGTTGTTATTACTGTTAGTATTATTATTATTATTATTATTATTATTATAGACTTTCATGCAAAATGAGGTTGAATAAGGTAAAGTGCATGCATACACACGTATGTACTCATGGAATAAAATAAACGAAAGGAATCAACAATTATGAAGTAAAATTACAAGTTTTACCCTAATAGTAATTAACTTCACCTGATTTCAAGTAGACGAATTTCACTATGATTCATTTCAATGTAAACTGATTACTGGGAGAAGAACATTAGTAACTAACTTTCTTCAGGTTAAAAGATGATTACTACCTACTGTTCATCACCAAGTTAATCTAGCTAACAATAATCAACTAGCTATTTCATTCTTATATGAAACAACTTAGCAGTACGATTGTTTTTAATACAAAATAAGCTAAAGAACTTAAAACATTGTGGCCATTGTGTTAACTTTACAGTACTAACTTCCAATCCAGTGTTATCTACTTCTAATTTAATATTTATTATCATATTAAATAAGTTTGAACGTAGACCTAGACAATAATCATGCCTGTAAAGACACGGAAGTCCCTTCCCCCCCCCCCCTTGAAAACTGTTCAACTTATCGATGTTTCTAAGATTAACCGGTAATAAATCTGTTTTTTTTTAATTAATAAAAGTTTTCAGAAATTAGATATCAAGTTTCTTTTTCTTATTTTTCGCTCATTTTGGTCATAACAAACGGTGTTACATTACACGTTCCGCTAGAATTTCTTATTCGTATAGGTTCAATATAGAGATAATTCTAATTTATCATTATGATTATAGCACTGATGACTTCGTCTCAATAGTTATCAGGCTTTTTTCAATGTTCCTTTGGTTTGTTCAATTTATTACAACATGCTTTCGGTAACTAACTTAATTTACATATTTCTTAAACCACACTTCTCATTTGGTAATAATTTTATTTATGAAGAATAAGTTTAGTGTAGCTACATTGGGAGTGAAATGGTAACAACCTTTGGGAACCATACTTCAGGAGTGTAATGATATATATATATATATATATCTAATGGTGCTTATATCATCCATAGTGACGTCAGCACCATCAACATCACTGTCCTCCTCCTCATCATCATTATTTCCAGCAGCAGCAACAGCAGCAATAAAATATCTTATTTGTTATTTAATCAATCAAATAATTTATGATTAACATTTTGCAAACTACTAGAAACAAAATAACCTAGAACAGACATCAAGTAACAGAGGACAAATGAAATTAAAAGAAAGAACATTGAAGGATAATTTAACTCACCTTGTTACAACCAGATCTTAGAGCTTTATTGAAAAGTAATTTTCTTTGATCAACAGAACTGTAAAATTGAATACGTTATATTAAAATATATTACAACAAGAAGATCTACTGGAATATGACATAGGTGTACATACAACTGTGCTACTCACTTAATGGTTGTACACGGTGGTATTGAGTGATCAGTGATTAATTTCATTAGGAAATAACAATTCCCTTAAATATTGTAGATAAACCTTGTTGAAGAAAAATATTCTAGTTTACATGATAACTATCCACTCCCTTTCAAATCATCTTTTATTGTAGCATAGTGTATGCAATATCGTATCACTTTAAGTAGTGGTCAAATTACATCTTGACTGACACACTTAGATGAGCACTTTTAAGAGCAAACACAAACATTATACTGGTCTTTGCTTAGTATGTCTTTGTGACAACCACAACGTTCGGAATTTCAACTTATGATTCGGTTAAAAATTTAACCATGTAATATGTGCTAGACTACCGTGTAATAACACAGTAGTCTGATTTACCTGTAATCTCAAAATAATTCAAGTTGGTTGCAATAACTAGAACTAAGCTGCCCATTCCACTGGATATCAGTTTTAATGACTAATGCTGGCGCATAGACGGAGTGATCAGTAATAATACGGTGGGTTTTTGGAGATAAGTATTAAGTTTAGTTGTTTACATTTGTCATAGTTTGGTGGTGACATGGTACCAATGAAATCCAGGAAGTATTGAATATTGGTTTCGTTCTACTGTGGAACTCCTTACCAGTGTACACCCTAGATTCCGTTAGAAAATCAGACTCAAAGCCTTTAAATCTCACGGCCACTGCCTAACCATCCTGACAATTAGGACGTCGTCCAACGGTAGACTTGTGTAGTTCACACTAGTCAGGAGCGAGACAGTTATTACCAATGACAATAGGTGGTCGTCACGTTACATCAGTTTCATGGGATTACAAAATAAGGGATGTATTCTTCCGAGGAGTCCCAAAGATAGAACAACTGTCCAGTGGTTCTTGTTTTGCTTTGGTACCCAACCATGATCACTCTGTGATCAATATAAAAATTAAACTACATTAACTAGATACTGAATTTGTTCACCATCATCATTATGATATATCTAAACGACTGGCAAGTTCACTCATGATAAACGGTATATAATTGTTTTTCTCTATGTTCTCAAGAAACAGACGTTTATATTCGCCACAGATTGCTATTGATAGGATACTACTAAAACCTAGGAAGCATTAGTCAACTGTTTCATCTTAATACAAAATTCTTAAGCATTTCCAACACTTGATGCTGTCAGGGAACATCACTGACACAAGGATGACTTGGTGTATCAGTTAAGTAACGATGTGCATCTAGAGACATTTTAATTATAGCCATTATAGCATAATTTAATTATAAGACAATAATGTTTTCAAGTTACTTACTATTGTGAAACACTAATCACTTATCTAAAATTACCAGTACCTTGATTACATCATAATGGATAATTTCTGCATTATATTAAATCTTTTATTTGATTATATACAACACATCAATGAATATCAACTCACCATTTACGATGTAATAATCCAACAATAATTGAATCTTTTGTTAGGGAATAACTTCTAAGTTGTTTACACCATTCATTTAATGATTGACTAATACTACTGTTTAAGTTATTGATTTCAAGGAAAGTTGACTGTTTGGTATTTGGTAGGCTTAGTGATTGATTTAGCTTCAATTTACGAATATCCAATACTACCATATCGATTGGCTGTAAAAAAAAATGTATAAATTAGAAATGTTGTGAGTAGTTTCATCCCTCCCCTATAGCAGTGACCGTTAAACTTATAGGCATTTGATGATTGTCGCGCTATATCACAAATTGATAAAAGTGAGGATTCTACCGGTTCAGTGGTGTAGATGGTTAGGCGTTCCGCAGCCTGAACACCCCGTGGTGAGATATAGGGTGAGCTTCGCGGGGATGTCCCATACCACATGGAAATAGTTGTCCAATGTTGCCTAGTTTTTATGGGTGCCCTGCCAACATTAATGTATAGAGTACTCATTCAACTAAATATAACGATCTCCGCAAATCATCTCAATTCGAACATTAATTTATCGTATTTAAAATTTACTAAATGTTGATTTGCTCTCTTCCGTTAAACCATGTCTTGATTGAAAACTATAAATACGATAAACTGTAACTCAGTGGTAATTAGCAGGTTCTTGTGTGTCATTTATTGCTGATTGATTGTTCTACCGTAGGTAATAGGGACAGTCACTTGACAAACCTATTAACTTAAGAGTATTAGGGACAAAGAAACGAAATTATACAATCCAACTGACTACGATCAAGTTAAAGTGAACTTTTATTATGTGTTTTACGGTAGGAACCACTCAACCTAAGTTTCGGGTTAATTCTTCTTATTAAATTCAAATGGCTTCAATTGACCTCATAGCCTAAAATGTGAAAAGTAAGTTCAGTGTTTCTTAAAAACTGTTTCCAGTTACTTAATATCGAAATGTATTGCATGCAATGTTGAGTAACTATGATTATTGGTCACATTGTAACTTAATCGATCGAATTCAATCAATTCTAAAAATTAGGTGAACCTGACACTCAGTCCTATTCAGTTGCTAATCAATGTGCAAAGTAAACTTTGCTTGGTGTTACTATGGAAGTAACTGAGTTTTGTGTTCTTTTAGTCGTTAAAATAGGGTGCATACAATTTCTCAATGCCTTACATTGATGTAGAGACTTCAATCTCAAGCGATTAACAACTGATTTATAATGATTATCACTTAGAAAATCTAGCTGAAACTTATTCCACGTAATAATTATAATTAGTGTAGACTTTAATGATTGAGTTTATTCATTAGCATTATTATTGATTTCAATCGTTAGCATTCTTTAATCTGTATGATTTATTTGTGGAGTTTCCATTGTTATTCTGTACTGCAGGATCAACATAATAAAACAATTAACAGGAATTCAAAGACACACAGTTACAAAACGATCATCAGAAGTGACTGAATAATTCCAACCAGCTCACTTTCATTGAAAGTTGGAGTTAGAAACACACTCTAGACCAAAAATGATTGATCATTATTCATAGGGGTAAGCACATTACTTATTCCTTAATGATTAGTCTTACATAGGGTTACTTTATACTAACTAGTAAGAAACCTGGATCTAATGAGCTGTCCTGACCATTACCTTCAAATAATCAAATGCATTCAAGCTACTAGAAATAATAGGTAGTTTATTTATCATATATCACCTAGCATTTTGTTTAATATAGAGTCCAGGTTTTTTAAACCCTATTGTACTTTGATCTACAGAAGTTACCAACCAAAAATTTAACGTTGACCTTAAATGAACTTGACTAATGAATGGTCTCATTATCTTATTTATCAAATATGTTAATAAGATTATCGATTTTATTGACTAAAGTTAAAATATTCTTCGTTGGTATCTATGATATAAAACAAGTTTTTTTCCAAAGAAGAAAAACTGTTTTCACTTGTAAGATAAATTTCAATTTAAAAAAATGTTAAAGAGATGTGAAACATTTGTATTGATTAAAAACTCTTTTAGTTGATGTGGGATGGGGGGGGGGAAATTGTCTTCCAGAATCCCTGGACCTTAGTCTAACTCATTTTCCCTAAGGGAACTTATGGGCCCGAGTGAACTGGACTCTGTCTTACTCAGTTACATTGTCTATGGACGTTACTACTGGGTTGCTCAGGCAATGACACTTACCTCCTACAGGACTGGGTAGTGTACATCGACCGATCATTGTGAAGCTACCAATTTTGTATTTATCAAGTCTCTTATAATGCTGATCGAATTTTATCGAAATAGTCGTAATGTAGCCACTATTTTAAGTGACTCTACACGGAACATCAGCTCCTTTATAACATCAGGTATACCATGTTGACTAATCTAAAATAGTACGAACCATAGGTCAAGGGTTTCTTACCGACTACAGGATTGATAGAATTCGATCAATATCAAAAAATGAATTTAAAAGCATCAAATGGATACTTTTGATGCTACTCAGAATCTTAAGTTAGTTAAATTACTTAAAACTTAAAGTCTCTGATGACTTGTTTTCTAACAATCATTCGGTATGGTTGAATACTCTTAGAAATAATCAAAATACTAATATCTTAATGAGTACCTAATGATTTATTATATATAGTCAGTTTATGAGATTGATATATCAAACTGACCTAAACAACTGATCTACCTTATTACTGAAGTTAAGAACAAGTATTATATCTGTATTCAAATAATGCCTCTCCCTATCTTTCTTAGTATATAATGATACCAATATTGAATGAATAGAGATCAAGATCATTTAAAGTAAAATGACACAAATATCAGGATCATTGAAGGGTAGTTGAATATTAAGTTCATTTTACTTCAGCGCATCAGACACATCTGTAATGGATTGCCTAGTCTCCAAGTGCTATTAGACAACAACATACTAAATCTCTTAGCGCTTATACTATCAGTGAGTCGAAATATTAGTTTGATTATTTATCAATTCAGATTACTTGACTAACTGCTCCACATGTTTTTTATGATTTCTATAGGTTTAAACTTGATCTCCATGAATGTTTACTGAAGTATTGTTTGAATGTGTATGACACGCTGATAAGAAGTAGGCTGTTTAACTTTGCAATGAGTTTGATGAGTTCGATGTGAGACACTTCTAATAAGTTTAAAAGTTTTAATTACCCGAAGAAATTCAATCTTTCAATTTGATATTATCAATTAACCTTAGTTTACATGACCCAATTTAACAATCTCGACAACACTCATTTATAATCAAGTTGCATTTAATTAAATTCAGGAAGTGATACTGCAGTTCTGTGGCCCAAAAAGGAGCCAGTAGATATGAACTGTGTCGTGTGTGTGGCAATATATGAAATCACAAAGTATATATTTAAAAGCAATTGCAGTGAGAGTTGTAAATTATTCTATGCTAGTGCTAGCTGTAAAGTCAAAAGGTTCTTTATGAAAACATGAATGGTCATTACTTATCAGTTTTATACTAATACAAAGTAGCTATTTATTGCTTTCTTAACACTTTTGAAAAATTCCACACTAAGATGAAACAGCTGTCCAATACTGCCTGGTTCTCATTGGCATCCTGCCAACATCAATCCGTGATTATCTCAATCAACTAAAAAATCTTTCCATATAAATACTTCCTAAGCACCGAACATGTAAAAATCAGTTATCATTAAACATTTAGAGATGTTTGATTCATTCTGAATTTTTTTAAACAATTAATAAATATAGAACAAACTATTAAGTAACTGTGGAAGGATGAGTCTAGGGTCAAAATCTCAAATGGCCACTAATTAATTGTAAATTATTTCAAAGAAAATTCAATGTGACGTGAAAATGAGTAGACAGACAGTTAAAATGTAGAACTTGGTACATGCTTACGTCAGTTCAAGTTGTCATGCCTCAATTAGCAGATAGTGATAAAATTGTCGAATCAAATCCCAGAGTAGGGAAGGTAGTAACAGAGTTAGTATTCATGGAAGGGAATAGAGACCGAAGACATTCAAGAAAATATGATTCAGTAAAGAGAAAATTATGATAAGTTCAGAAGCTTAGAATTTGGAGGAAGACGAGGAATGGATGCACCTGCGCCATTGCCAACGATTTTGAGCCATATCACCCAAAGTCTCTAACCATTTATTACGAGCGTCACGCGTCACTCATGAAAATGGGTAAGCAGAAGAGAAAACACTCAAGTGAAGAGTAGCTATAATTTTCTTTCATAGAGTTAACTATTGATATTAGAAGAAAGTATCTTTTCTGTAACCATGCACCTTCCCCTCTACCTAAAAATTTACGTTACAAGTATTTTATTAGAATATTTTCTTGAAATGAACATGAAATGAATGGATATGATGGACTGTTTCAGGGATAATTTCATATCAATACCTCAATCATGAATACACAGTGAACGAGTAGAGCGCCTGAACCACTTCAACTACATTGGTAATACAGTCAGTTCTGATCAGTTGATGTATGGCGAAATACAGAGACGGATATAAATAACACGTTTGGCTATTGTGTAATTTATGTCAACTACACGGAAGGTAAGATATCTGTCTACAAATTAAAAAACAAGCATACTGGATAGTAGTCTGTTCCATTTCAATGTATACATGCAAAATACAACCACTCAGAATAGATGACGTTTGTAAGCCATTGGTGTTTGACTATTGATATCTACAAAGCTTTACTGGCGATCGTTGGGACCACTACGCTTGTAATCATCAGGTTTAAGGCATAGTATTAAAGAAAGGGGAAAAATCAGTTAATGAGATTGTGTATCACCACCGAATGAGGTAATAATGAATGAAAGAAAAAAATTTGTGGGTTCTCTAATTCAAAAGTGGTATCAGCTCATCAAATAATTGATTAATGGTATGAGTTATGTAAGTAGATATAAACTATTCCATCCACTCTTTACTTTTTCTTAAGTCATTAACTCAAATATATGATATACCTCACTTTCCACGAATTAATTCTTTCTCCTTGCCCACAATGTTTTGTTATTTCTACTGCCGAAACTACTATTTCTACTAAATTGTGTCTTTCATCTTGTGTCTACTTAAACCTAATTCTCCATGATCCTTTACTATTCTTCATACAATAACTACAGTACAACACCTAATCAATAGAATTAAACCTATAATATCAACATGACAAACAAACCATTGATTATATTCAACATAGTAACTATTTAGGCTTCACTGTTACATATATAACTAATTTCAACAATTTTCTTTTTTTTTTTTTCCTTTCTTAAGACTGCACTTTAAAAAAGAAACTTCATTCATTAGTTGAATTGTATTATACATATAAATCAAGTTTAAATTAATTCTTATTATAAAGTAAAGTAAAGTTATTGAGTGCAATAATATAAACAAAAACTAACCTCTTGTAAATCATTAAATTTTTCATTCAATATGTTTTGTATATTATTTGTTGAATTGTCAATACATGTATTGATCAATGTACATTTATGTTTTAATTGTCGAACAGCATCAAATATTAATTGAGTTTGTTTATCATTACGTGAAAAGATTAAAACAATCTAAATAATAAAAGCAAATAAATACAAAAAAATTTAAATAAATAATAAAATATTCCCATCCCACCCCACCTTACACCACCCCCCCCTTCAAACAGATATACAAAATATACAGTTACTTAGTTATTCATGAGTAACGTAGAACATGGTAAACAGACTTATAATTCACCATAACTAACATAACAATTCAACTTAATAGGTAGGAATGAAGCTAACTTATGTACGCAAAATTGATTGAAGAATATAAAAGGGTGAATACGTTTATTACACTGTGATGAATTTTGATCACTGTCAACAAGTGTTTCTTGCTGCTAAATGCGTGGGTCTGTATCAACTAACACGATTTAGACCAAGAGTTAATGACTGCATACAGTGATACCATATCTTGGTTCAAGAGCTCTTACATTCTACTCCAACACGAGCGAACACCGACAAATGAGACAGAAACTGATCGGATGTATTCTAACCATCTTGCTCAATGAACATTTACGACTTCTTCTACTAGTTTATATCAACATATTTTCATTATTTATTTTAAGAATAACTAGTAGTTTTATCTTGTCAGTAAAATAGAAAACTTAAACATAGTTTTGAAGTAAAAATAATCACTTGAATAGAGACTCAAAATCTCATTATTCAACCATGAAGTTAAACACTAAAGAACACTTTTTCGGTTTCTTTTGCATTATTAATTATTACATCTAAAGTGTACTTAGAAGTTGATTTAACAAAACTGTACATATTAAACAATTTTGTAAATGTTACCTGATATATATGATACTAATTTTTAAGTAGTCTGTTAATGATAATAATACTCATTCAATGTGAGTAGTTATTTGAATTGATTAATAATATTTTTGAAGTTGACAAATCAATTAAACTGCTATACCTAATCAGTAACCTTAGAAACTACTAGAAAAAACTTAATTATTATATAATAAGTGAATGAATACCAAGCTAGATTAATATATATTCAAGGTTTTTTGAATGTAACATATTTATGTTATACGTGTTTAGTCATTACTTCAGGTTTGAAGAACGAAACAAATTTCTGATGACTAAGAAGCTTTACAATGCTTTTAAGCTAATATTCTATTAGAAAATGAACTAACAAATACAGAATGTTTAATTCTTACAAGCATATATGATAGACTACGTAATTCAAATCAAGCAATCATCATACAATAAAGTCATCTGCTTTAGTGAGCATGACATATTATCCATATCTTAATATAGAGCAGTATACTCTGGTCTATGTTTTAGGAAAAACCTAAAAATTATGTTAATTTCAAACTAGCATGTAGTTAGTAAATTGATCGACAGAATTGATCTACATTTGGAACATTTTTCATTACGATCGGATGCTATGGAAGTCGTTGGATCTGCTGTCACCAGTTGGCTCGAGTTAGGCAACCACTGAGAACCATTAATTGCCACTGGATTGCTGTTTCGTCCTCAGAAATGCTCATCCGGAGCCTCACGACAACATTGAGCCAAGAATCTTTAAATTTTGAGAAAGCTTAACGTTTTTATCACTGGGCCTAGCAACATCCACTGATTGACATCTTTAACTTCACACAATTGTTTATGCAATTGTACAACCGTATCCATTGTCACTAATGAGTAACGAAATCACACTTAACATGACAAGTGGGATTCATCCATATTGGGTAGGATGGATATCATCTTTGACACAGCATGATACTCTAGCAACCTTGTGAATTGATTGAATCTCAAAATTTAGACCATTTAATGACAATATGCTTGAACGCGTTAAAGTTTTCGCTTTAATTATTGATATAGATATAGACATACACATCTAAGGTGCACAATTCTAGAACTACCATTAGTATTATCTATCTGGTGTTCATGGCTAATCAAGACAAATGTCTTTTAGTTTCAAATAAAAAATACTAAAACATCGATTAGTAATAGGGAAAACAGTACATCATATGTTTATATCAGTCTAAATAGCATAATTTCTAGAATCAAAAAGAAAACTTCAAAGATTAAATGATGAAACAATGAAGGAAACGATTGAGTAACACACCACGTAATATTATCTATGCTTAGTTTATCTGTACTATTGATATTAGTTATAAGTCATGATTCGTTGCCAAATAAGATCTACTGTATAGCTGAATGTTTTGAAAAATAAATAATTAGTAGTCTTAGAGAAATTTTACTCCTGTTGTGATTGACGAGAAGAATTTAGAACGCGCATTTCATTTTATTTTCGACTAGTTATCTGAATATGCCAGCATCTCAGTGTAAACATTAACATTGAGGTTCAAATAGATTCAGCTGACGAGTTCCAAGCAAGACGAAACTAGCATTCTGGAATTTGCTTGCCATTCACAATTCAAATTAAATGATAACAGTATATATTTTGAAAACATTAGCCTTTATTATTTATTTTCAAAACATCATGTTTATAAATACAAAATGAATTAGCCAATTAGTTATTTAGCAATCATTAATGAACAGCCAAGGAGACATGTTGTTTATATCATAATCTGTAGTCATGAGAAGTTGTAATTAAGTTCATATGTAATATAGATATATATACATACGTATCCTTTTATATCTATTTCTAAACGTTAAACTACTGAATACATCATGTTGTCAGGCGAAAAATGTGAGCTGAATGTATCTGTATTGATTTCTCCCCCCCCTTCCACCCATTCCCAATGACTGTTAGTGACGTTTTAATATGTTTAGTAACGTGATCGGTAAAGGTAAAACAGCAACTATGCAAGTATATGTGCATGTCGACAATTAATAAAGCACTTGTTTAAGTAAATGTTGATATTTTGTCAGTCCGTCATTGGAGACAAAGTAAAAACAACATCAAGGATGACTATTATATCCACATCAACAGTTGACTCTACAAATTACATACGTGTAAAGTTGTTAAATATAGTTAGCACGAAATCGTGTCATTCGGTACTTTGGATTAAGGTGTACGTTCATTCTTAAGCTCATTATGAAGTTCGACATCTCTTTAACCAATTTCGCAATTCTCGACTATTACCACTGTGACGTACGAGTCTCAACAAACATACTGTAAAACTGAGAAATTTCCATTGACTGATTATTGCTTGGTAATCATAAGTTACTTGTCTTCTCTTTGTAGTGCCTATCAGACCCCTGTTGAACAAAAGTGCAGTAAAGTTTTTACTAATCTCAATGCCTTACCACTTAGTATGCTTTTTTCAACCAACAAACATTAAGACTAGTGGTTACATACACAACTTGATTAACAAAATTCGATCACCAATTAAGGACAATCAAAGACAAATATATCACTACCTAGCAATCAATTAATGTAAAAATATGAAGTCACTGTAGGAATTCATTCACTTTATAAACATAAGTGCAGACATTGTATGAAACCAGGATTATGGTGGTTTTTCGTAAATGCTATTAAGTTATTTATATCCGTCACACATTGGCTTTAGTTAGGTACAACTAAAAGCATGGAGTAATCTTTCACAGATAGAAACAAGTAAAAGTAACACTAGTCTGTAGGAAACCACCTAAAATAATTTACAATAATTAGCTCACTGGTCGGCAACATTAGTATATACCTGAAGTTCAAGAGAGTGATTGGAATTCATACTTTAAGCCAGTGAGACAGTTGTTACCAATGTCAATGAATGATCATCGAGTTGTATTACAGCATGAAGGGAGTTTGAAAATTCACCACTGGATGCCTGCCGTCCCCGCTGGACATTCATCAAAATAAGGCTTTTGGGTTCAATTCTTCGACAGAATGAAGTATGCGTACTGCTTAGGTGTCTCACGCTAAAATAAAATGCCTATCTTGTTCTCCCTAGTTTTTAGTTGTAGGCAAGCAACAAAAATTTGTAGTAAACTCAAACAGTTAGATCTAGGATTAGTTTTAGATAGTCAACATATATATCATAACTTTAGAAACATTTATGCATGAGAAAGACATACCATTCATAATTTTACTACTAAAATACTCTAGTTATTCCTAACAGAACTTATTTTTCTCTAGGAACGTCTAGTGTCTCGAGATTATTTTTAACCGTACAAATAACTTTTGATTTAAACAAATAACAGAACACTGTAAGACTAGTTTCTTTCAAATGTCTGCTTTCACCTGTCGTTTACGAAGAAAGAATAAATGATTTTGGATCTTTATGTAATTAGGATAAGCTTGTATTATCCCGTTGAATTTTAATGGACTGAAACTGGTCTGTCCCTGTTGCCATATGTACATCCTGAGCGTTATTACACAAGTTATATATTTAAGTTGCATTGTGACTGGCAAGTGGAATTCAGGACGAGCGTTTCGTCCCATTTGGGACTCATCGGCTGGATGTTGATGTTCACGCTGGGATTCGAACTCAGTCCGCTTCGTGCCAAACGCCACCGCGTTCACCACTAGGCTACTGTGTCCGGACAGGCACACTTATGCAACGGGTATATATATGTAATTATGATAAGCTTGTATTTTCCCGTTGATTTTTAATGGACTGAAACTGGTCAGTCTCCCGGCGTGAACATCAACGTTGGGATGCAGGTACATGCAGCCGATGAGTCCCAAATAGGACGAAAGGAGCGTCCAGGATTCCACTTGCCAGTCACAATCCAACTTAAATATTTGATTTTGGATCTTGTTCACAAAAAGTATATGAGATGATTCAAAAAGATTATAATTTACATTTAAAAGACTTTGACGTTTATATGAAATTTCTTTTGGTACTAGAGACAGCATTTACTTTTTAGTCAGTCGATTATGCACATTGTAAAATCCGAGACATTTACTAATTTGTCAAGTATGTCATACTACACTACTCTGACTAAGTGTTGGAAAGTGATGTAATCCATAAAATACATGATTAGTAATTTGCAAAATAATATCACAACTAATACATTAGTATGATATATATCTAGGGTGGAAATAAATACCATACCATACTATACCATAACCTTCAATACTATATTTATTACATGTTGATATCGGCTACTAAGTTACTGAATATCACAAAACACTAGATTTGTGTTTGCGATGCCTCTTTATTTCAAGGTGTTCTTCTTTATCATTCAATGTAAACATATTTTCGATAATACATCAGTATAGCTACTTGGAAATCAAAGGTTAATAAGTATTTAAGTTAGATTGTGACTGGCAAGCGGAATCCAGAACGCGCGTTTCGTCCCGTTTGGGACTTGTCGGCTGGGTGTACCTGCATCCCAATGTTGATGTTCACGCTGGGATTCGAACTCAGTCCGATTCGTGCCAAACGCCACCGCGTTCATCACTAGGCTACTGTGTCCAGTCGGGAAAATACAAGCTTATCCTAATTACAATGGTTAATAAGTTCATCATGAGTTCAGAAAATGAAATCTTTCATAGAAAGAATAACCCAATTGTACAAGAAATAGGGCGATTCATATTCAGATTATTTAATGTGTATGTATGTTGTGTGAGTTCGAATTATTAAATGTCCAATCGAAGCTAAGAGTTAAATTAGCGTTGTTGTTGTTGTCAAATATTGATCATGTTTATTAATTGGTCATGTTATAAGTATGTAGTTGATTTGCTTATGTACTAAATACAGATCGAAGTACTTAGCTTTCAGTCAAACTTTAATTGATTGAGAGTTGTCGATGCTATTGGTTTGTTCAAAAAAGGTTACTGATGGGTTCGAACCTACAGATGGAATACAACTAATTCAAACAACAACTCATTTGGTATGATATTTTTTGTATAATTTCTTAATAGTTTTAAAAACATCTAATTTTTTTGAATATTGTTTATTTGATGCATGGATGCTGATAAGTTTATTTCTAATAACAGTCTCATAGCTAATATAAGCTGTTGGATAAGTGAACGTTGATTGAGTAGATATTTCGTTCTTATTAATTACTTTTCAAGGATGTGTAATAATGATCTCACGATAAATTGAATTTACAATCTTCAAATTTCTCATGAAGTATTGGATTACTGGGTTCATACCAAATCTAATTAACATATTCTAACTTTAGTTAGATTGTCATACCGCTCGATAGATTTTGATTGCTATCACTGATATTCACCTTGCTGCTACAATTTGATCTTAATCGTACAATAACATCATTTTACGGAAAGTTAACTGCCTGTTAGTACTAAGTGATTCATTATGTCACACCTGCCTTATAACATACTGACCACTGACATTTGCAAAGCATAGCACACCTTTGTTGAGGCCACTTTATTATTAATCATGAGGTTTGAGGGGTAGTATTAAAGAAAGATGGCAAATCAGTTGATGAGATTTTGTAACACCACCAGATGCGATGATTGAGATATATATTACTTATATCCAGCCATCGATTTACTGATATTTATTATGAATTGAAAGCAGGTCGGTAGTGAGGGGCCAATTCAAAAGTGGTGTCAGCACATGAAGTAATTGCTTAATTGTATTAGCTATGTAAGTAGATGTAAGCTACTCCATCTACCCTTTATTTCTCTTTAAATCATTGAATCAAAATTATGACATACCTCACTTTCCACGAATTAATACTTTCTCCCAGTTTTATAATCTATATAACCACAATTTTTGTTACTCCTACTGCCGAAATTACTATTTCTATCAACTTGCTATTCATCCTGGTTTGCCAATGATATGTTGTAACTTTGGCTAATGTATATATGTGCCTGATTCTACGTTGTAAATGACTGAGTTGCACTATATGCTTCTTTGGCCTTACATTGAGAAGCGGACTTAATTTAGGTAATTGCCCACAAGTGAGTAACACAAGACATCTGTCTCGTCCTATCATATAGTTCATTACTAGTATTTAGTCTTGACCACACTAGAGATAGAACGTAGAAACTTTAATTTTCATGGTGAACACTTAAACTCAAGATTGTTTAGCTGATATCTTCGCTAGACTTGAATATCCCAGGTTTGATCCGTGGTAGGGGTAATTTGTGAGTTCCACTCAGGACTCCTATACTAGCATGAGACAGTAGTCTAATACATTCTAGTTTTGGATGTATGTATGTATGCATAATCAACATAGAACCTGGCACATGTGTAGATCGGTTCATGTTGCCATACCACCATGGCACCGCAAGATTAACCCCACCACCATTAGTAGAAGTTACTTCAATAAAATAAAATAATAATGGTAACAAGGAGTGTGAACATATAAAATATGGTTCAGGAGGCGTAGAAGGAAAGTTATGGAATAATTTAAAGCTCATGATTTAAGGGAGGACAATGAGTGAATACATATGCGCCATTGTGACCGATTCTGGGCCATGTCACTCAGTGTTTCTAGCCACTGGTTGCGGTAATTTCGAGGACCCCATCCAGGTAGTCTGCAGCTACCGACACGACTTAAACCGGCGGTCAGTGACTTCATGGACTGATGCCATGTTTTAGTTTGGCCGTCTCTAACTGTATTCCATCCTATTCCTATATCAGCCAACATCACGCGTCGAGGCAGAGGGTGGCTGGGCTCACGTAACACATGACCCAACCACCTCTGTCGATGAAGATTCACAACCTCACCCACCGATTTATCACATTTGACTTACACCCGTCGTCTAACCTCGTTATTACTTACTCGGTGATGACAGTATAAAAGTGCAATAAATGACTTGTTAAAGATCAGCCCTGTATACTCAAAGCAGCAGCTTAGGAAAAGCTTTTTAACAGAATACCTTACTGAAAAATACATTTGAATTAAAATTAAAATGAAGAAGAACATATCATATTGTAATCGATGTGTTACGTACAAAAATTACACCATTAATCAGTCAGTAACCAAAAGGATTGGCATACACACTCACACACATTCACTGATGATATCATTTAAACATTCTGGTATATAGACGCTTCATGGAAAAAGTTAATTTTTCAAAGGATGCTATCAAGAAAATAACATCAATCTATGTCTAACTTATCGACTAACTTCTTACAGTTACATTACTACAAACATTTTCTTTCATAAATAATTCTTTCTAGTGAATTTTTATTGTTAACTAAGTAATAATCAAAAGTTTGTAAAAAAAAGAAGAAACAGAGACTGTTTTGGGGGGGTGCCGACAGAAAGTGAGAACTAGAAGAATTACATGGAGGAGGAGGAGGAGGAGGAAATGTAGAAGGAGAATAAACAAAGGAATTCTACAACATCATAAATAACCATATTGCTTAGTGTTAATAATCAATAAAATTGAAAGTAAACGATTGACTAAATGATGAAACAAAACCATGAATGTATAGTTTATTGAAATTTTGTTTTATTTTACCCCTATCATTTGTTTCTTCAGTTACCATGTGTCTGTTTTCGTTAAGTTTACATTAAATTAAACAGTAGACATTTTAATTTTATTATTTAAATTTCATAGTTTTACAATTACTGATCATGTTAACGTTGTTGTTAGGGCTAGGCAGGGTGGGATAATGTTTTTTTAGTTGTTGAAAACTTGTTTTCCTGTTACTTTAACATCTTCACACAGATACATAAACACACACTTTTATATGCTCTACTACACTAACTAACAGGTAGATTGTTTTTTGTTACATTTTTTCCATTAAACTTATTATAATAATTCATCTCACCACACACACACACACACACACACACACACAAATATCAAGTTTATTATTATCAGTAAACGAATGATGCAGGATAAATTATTTGATTATGAGTAGTATATTATGCCCACAGGTTTTGTTGTTAAGAAGTTTTGGCTGAAATTATTTAAATCGCCAAATAACTTCAAATATACAATGTGTTTTTGACCAGGTTCATATTTATATGCCTACGTTCTAGCTACACACTAAGTAAGCAAGGTTAATGATACAAGTACAGATTTTCATAGACTTAAGTAGGTATCAAGAGAGTCAAAATCTATACTCAACGACTTAATAGTCATAGAACATCAAGGTATATTCAACAATAGCGTCATTTCAGTAATTACAACTTATCGTCATTATATCAATCAATCAATGCCTGTCACCCTAAGTGGAGCATAGACCGCCCAACAGCATTCTCCAACCAACTCTGTACTAGGCTTTCCTTTCCAGCTCTTTCCAAGTCCTGTTCATTCTCTTCATGTCTGACTCAAATTCCCGACGTAATGTGTTCCTGGGGCTTCCCCTGTTTCGTTGGCCCTTAAGATTCCAGGTCAGTGCTTGTTTTGTGATATAGTTTGATGGTTCCCTTATTGTATGTCCTATCCACCTCAAGAGTCTTTTCCTAATTTCTTTCTCGGCTGGGATTTGATTTGTTCTATGCCATAGAAGATTGTTGTTGATGGTATCTGGCTAATGAATCCGAAGTATCTTACGCAGACAGTTGTCAATAAATACTTGTATCTTCTGAAAGATACTTTTCGTAGTTCTCCTTACAAGTTTCAGCTCCATACAACTGAACCAACTGTCTTCATATTTGTATTGAAAATTCTGACTTTAATGTTGATTGAAAGTTGGTTTGAGTTCTAGATGTTTTTCAGTTGTAGAAATGCTACTCGTGTCTTGCCTTACCAATCCGCGCCTTCACATCCGAATCAGACCCTCCTTTTTATTTGATGATGCTGCCCAAATATGTAAAAGTTTCTACATCTTTCAGAATTTCCTCGTCAAGTGTAATTGGGTTAGTGTTTGTTGTTTTGTATCGGAGGATCTTGCTTTTCCCTTTGTGTATGTTGAGGCCTACTGCTTCCTAGGCTGCTGCTATATTGTTCGTCTTCTTCTACATTCTACTGGTTAGCGTTTTTTTTCAAACTTGCTAAGAAAAGTTAAATCGTAATTATAAATCCATAATTGTCCAAGGAGATCGAACTCAAAACTCGTACTTTTAAAGGTAAGATTACTGACTCAAACATAGAAGCAGTTCGAGAATGAGTTCATTAATTTTCACTATTTAAGTATCAGTAGAACGAAGATATGACTGAAAGCACTGAGTTTGACAAGTTAAATAGACAATTAAAAGCATCTAGTAAAATCTCAATTCTACAAATTTGTCTCAATACGTTCAGCTTTATACTTCATTTATAATGATGAAAATAATAGCAATATTATTCGCAAAATATTGATGACGGTTGGGTACTACTGAAACCAGTCAGCACTGGGCAATTGTTTCGTTCTAGTAAGCGAATCCTCAAAAGTATGCATTCTTGATACCTCCACGGAACTGAACTAATGACCATAATGTCTCACGATGAACATTTATCTATCTGCACCACTTGACCGGTAAATGTCCAATGGTAGAATTCTTACTTCCTTCACTTGGCGACATAGCATGTTGATTAGTCAATGTTATTGGTGATGACTGTCTCACTGTCAACATGTATGAACTCTTCCAGTCACTACTGCTCACTAAAACTTGAAGGGCATGGTGAAATTAATGACTAAACAGCCAACTATTGTAGCTGAATTGACGTAGTTTATGAAGGAATCAAAGGTGCATACTGCTAAAGAGGAATCTCATACTAGGATAAAATAGATATCCAGTGATATTTAGTTTTTAGTGGTATCCAACTAATATCAAGCTTTAACGAATACAGACAACGAAATCAAATATTTATCTGTATAAACCACCCCAAATCAATAGTGATAATAATAGTAATCTCTAGTGAAAGTTGGAAGATACAATAAAATCACTGATAAAGATGTCATTGGATGGTTGATTATGACTGAGGTAGTTATGAGTGGAGCTGTGTAATTATACTTATAACAGTCTGATTACATAACCAAACGAATCAACTTTTAGAAACGAAAGAAATTGTTGTAAAATTAATCACTTTATCTTATTAACTGGCTATAATCTGTTACTGGTGGATTTTAGATTCAATAAGGAAATTACTATACACTAAGTAACCCGTCTAAAACGTTGGAGAACTACGTTGTTAACCTACGATTTTAAAAGTGTGTACCAGCCAATGAATAAATTCGAGAAAGCAAATCTTTTGCCAAGCTTCATAGCTTTCCATATAAAAACAAAAAGATATACTAGTGGTAGCCAACGAAACCAAAGCAATTCACAGACTGTTAAAAGACTGATTTCCCGTGTTACCTATCACTTTTGAAGCTACTAAAGAAGTCACTGAGAAGAGTAATACTTTGAGAAACCTCTGCCATTTACTCAGAAAGTGGATAACATATAGATCCCATCGATAAAATTTGAAGCATTACCTTCTGTGAAACACCCTAACAACTGTCAATGAGTGCATCATATTTGGTTATCACACTGCTGTAACAAAAATTCTACGTTGTTTTGTCCTGAAGCACCTACATGGCAAATAAATTAAAGCTGCCAACATAGAGTTAAGCATATTGGTCGTGAGTGAAAAATGATGTAGCAGAGAATTTTTGCAATTACTGATCCTGCCAACTTTGTTTGGCAGGGTATCCATGCCGATTTCTCTGGATCCGTATACAGTTCATCGTATTTCCTTGTATAAAGTAGCCGAGTTTTACCCAGTTTGATACGGAAGACCCGATCAGAAATTTATCGGATCTGCTTGTCTGTTTTGAAGTCCCAGAGATCATGATAACTAATAACAGTACTCAAGTCATGCCGAAATTTAAAGCACTATTGCAGTGACAATGGAACCATGCACATACCAATGACCAAACTAAAATATTTCTTTATAAAATAAAAGAAGCTTTGATAAGAGGAGAAAGAAATGGCATATCGTTGCAGATGACCAATAAATAATTAAAATCTTATAGAGTTGTTTCCCCCCCCCCCACTTAATATTTTCGTACAACATGGAAAATACCTTCCCTCCCCAACAGAGTGTATGTTTAAGAGGAAAAGAGAAAAATGTTCCAAATGTAATAACACCTTAGGCAAGTTCAGACTACATTACGAGATTTTACATGTTGTAATAACTGGGACTGTAAAGAAATTATCCAAAATGCAGATGAAAAATAAAGACAATTAGATTAAATTAATATGATCACGTAACCTTCTTCCTTAGTATGCTTTAAGAATGCATTAGTTGATTTATTTAGTTATTTGTTTGTTGCTATGTAGACACACTCTTGACAGAATTAATCTTTGCATACAATCATATTCAAAATCCATAATAAATCATATTGTGCTTAAATATTCATATAGACGTATAAAGATATCCTAGATATTATGAGAAAATTTTTAAATAATTCCTAAAGATATTTAATCTAATCTCTAAGGGTTAAACAATTCAAAATAGTAAGTGTAGAAGATTAAAGTCATTTAAATGAAATATGGAGGAATCATACAGCTTCCTTCAGTATATAAAGTATTTGTGGATCTCTAAAGGTTCCATTACATATTAATTTATGATATGTAATCCAATTAAGCCAATTCGTTCGACTTGGTAAATGATTTGGAAGAATGGCTTTAATGGGACAATATGACAAGAGGTTTCGAGGTATTCACTAATGTGACCAACGAACAGCCAGAGATAGTACTCGGCGACAAGCTTTAAATAAGCTTGTATTGATGTAGCTCAGAGCAGTAAAGTGTATTTGAAGTTACCACACACTGAAGTCATATTAGAAAAGCAATACTTAACGGAGAGGAAGGAAATGTTTTATTTACTGCTTTTCAAAGTTTGTTTCTTGAAATCACCGTCTTCGTGAGTAGGATGCCTTTAAGAATCTTAATGGGGGCAACAATACCAAGGTCTAGGAATATACAGTTGATGTGTCCTAGATGGTACAAAATACCCACTTGTGACTTTATTCATAGTTAATGTACGGTTGTTAACATGTATACTGATGCTCAATTACCTACGTCTGCTATTGTTATCTATAAAAAGACATGATGAATACATTTGGAAAATACTGTGTCATTAGGTACAAATGAACATTATTTCTAGAATTATCTTCTTCATTCCTTGTTGTGATAATATTGAATGGTTGAAGATAGATGTCACTAAACACTGGCTCTTAAATTTCGTATTGTTTGCCAGTTAATATCAAGGCACATCTATACTCTTCAGTGAGCTTATATTCTGCTTAGGAATGGGACCAGAGAAACTCAATTGTGCATCCTCGGGGGTAACTGACCTCATACGGAACTGTAATATTAAAGTTGACTAATCGTTTTACAATAAACTTTACCCGACTAACATTGAAACACTGTACACATTATATCGAAGCACTTAGAGTAATAGTCAGTCTAAAACTTACTCTATACAGTTCGATAAGTATTAAAGTTATAATAAACTGAAAATGGTCACTACTCAGTGATCTACCATTATCGTAAGCTACCGAAAATAATTTATTGGATACATCAGACCTAACAATATCATTGTACTATATTAGTTACATGTACTGGCATTTCGAGCAAATGGAGTATTCAAAGTCAAAAAGTGAATAGAGTCCCCTTGTACATACGAACTGTATCACAATAACTGAAGTTTATCTGAACATGTTAACTAATGGTCTAAAATACTGAAATCTAGTTCCTTTGTAGGTTTATATCAACATTTTACACAATCAGTATTAATTAGTTTAAATATTACCCTGGTAGAACACATTTCATAATGCTATGAAATGCCAGTCATGCTACAAAATTATTAGTGACTCGTTATTAATTTAGACATGCTTTATTGTCATAAACTAATAAGTTCGTTCAGATTGCCTGTATCCCACTTGCATAAACTGATTATTTTAGTGATATTGATAAGAACCATCATAACCTAGATATAGACTTACGCTTTCATAACAGATAATTTATTGTGAATAATTATTGAGCGGTGATAAAGTTAATGCTTGTCGGATCACTTTGGAAACATTAATTTCATCAAAATTCTATGTATACCTCGACCATGAGTGTCAACTAATACAAGAACCAAGCCTAGAATAATGACGATTTGTTTGAGTATTCTAAACTATTCAAGACTATACAACTTCTTAGAGTTTAGAGACTTTTGTAAAAATAGTTGTTGAGCTTAGTTGTTTTCATTTATCACAGATTAGTGTTAAGTGGGTACCACTGAAAACCAAAGAGCACTGGATGGCTGTTTTGTCCTAGAATATGACTTCTCAACAGTTCGCATCTTTTATTCATCCACGAAATTAAATCTCGGGTTATTTTAATTCATGGCAAATACTTAACTATATGCACTAATGTAAAATGTGCATACCATTGGGGGGGGGGAGGGAGTCTTATACTAGGACGATACAACTGTTCAGTGTTTCTTGGTTTTTAGTATTGCACACTTAACATTAGTTTCTGCTAAATATAAATAGCTTTATAGTTTCCCACACTGTACTTCCTCACACATGTGAAAACAGGTGAATGAATAATTCAGCAGATCACGTCTTACATACACTAAACTATAATATTGTACCATATACAAGTATATACACAAACTACTCCAAAAAGTCATTTATGTTTAATGTTTAGGTAATAGAAAAGGTAACATAGAACTTGTAATTTCCAGTAGCCAATCAATTAACAGTTTTATTCATAGATTATCACTATTTTCATACTGTCATCAAATACAATAAACAAACATAAATAATTAGAATGTATTTGAATCATCCTGTTGATGTATCATGGACTGAAATTGATCAGTCTCTGCTTTTCTATATGCGCATCGTAAGAGGGTTGCTTCAATATTGCAAACGTTAAAAGGATTGTTTGAGTTCTATTGTGACTAGCAAGCAGAATTAAAGATGCGCGTTTCATTTCATTTGGGACTAGTAAGCTGGATGCACCTGCATCCCAAATACATTCTAATTATGTATACATACTCATTACACAAGTGTGGCTTCCTGGACTCAGTAGCCTAGTGGTGAACCAGGTAACGTTTGGCACTGGACGAATTGAATTCAAGTCTCGGTGTGAGCAACAACACAGTGATGCAAATGCATCCAGTTGACGAGTCGCAAATAGGAAGAAATACGTTTCTTGAATTCTGCTTGCCAGATACAATCTAATCCAAATAATACACAAATGAATTCCAACATGTTTCGTCGACCACAGATAAGCACTCCTTTTATATACGTCAAAAATCGTGACAACATTATCCGTTAAGCCACTATATCTAATCAGTTATTAACTTGTTACTCCATGTATAGCATAGGCCGCCAACTAACATTCTCCAAACAGCTCGGTCCTGGGTTTTCATTTCCACTTCTTCATTTATATCTGCCTCCGATTCCCAAAGCCATGTGTTTTTCAGTCTAACTCTTTTCCATCTGTGTTGAGAATTCAAAATTGGTTCTTGTCTTGCGACGCAAGTTAATGATTTACTCAATATGAGACCCATAAATCTCCACCGTCTCCTCCTGGATCTCCAGCATCTTTTTCAGCTGGATATTAGTTGATTTTTTCTCTACCACAGAAAGTTGTTTATGATGACATCTGGCTGAACGGATTGGAAGTATCTTGCACAAACAGATATTTATAACTATTTGTATCTTTCAAAGGATGGTATTCGTAATTCTCCTTACAAGTCTCAGCTCCATACGACAGAACATGCTGTCTTGACGTTTGTATTGAAAACGGTGATTTTGATGTTGGCTGACATTTGATTTGAGTCCCATATGTTTTCCGATTGTACAAATGCTGCCCTTGCTTTGCCAATCCGTGCTTTTATATCTGCATCAGATCCTCCTTATTTATTAGTGATACTGCAGACCAAGTATGTAAAAGTTTTCACCTCTTCATGAAATCCTCTATCATGTGCAGTTGGGTTAGTGCTCATTGTTTTGTCTCAATGGGTCTTGTTTTTCCATTTCTGTATGTTGGGGCCTACAGCTGGCTGTGAAAGCTGCTGCTACACTGTTCGTTTTTACCTGGATTTATTGATCTGTGTCGGGGTAGAAGAGTTAGATCATCTGCAAAATGCAAATAGTCTAGTTACATCACTGTCGTTCAGTATATTCTGTGCTTGTCTTGAGATGCTACAGTTGCTATAATCCCATTAACCACCAACGGAAACAGATAGGGTCAGAGTAAGTAAGCATAATTCTAGCCAATAAGGATATCAAAATATACACTGAACATTTTTAAGCACATATCTTAATATTATTCCTATGAGAATATATACATGTATATGATTTACTTACATTAATCTGTACTGTATCTTCATTTTTCTGAATACTTTCATAATTAATACTATTACTTCTCTCTAGTGTACAAATTTTTCTTTTTACATCTAGGGATTTGGGAGAATTTATTGATTTTTCATATAAACACGAAGTATTATTATTATTATTATTATTAATCAAATGTTTTTGTGTCAATTTTGCTTGTATCATATGTTTACTTTGATCAACTAACGTTGGTTTTCTTGAAGTGTTCGTTAATAAATCTAATTTGTATTTGGTTCGAGTTGATTTCTGATGAGTATTAACAAATGAAGCAGTAAAGTATTGACTATGTAAGTTAAATGATTTTCTATTGGAATCATGTATTTGACTATTGCTATTATTATTATTATTATGAGTAAGTGTTGGATTACGATATGTCAGTGGTTTACTATTATTTGGAAACCATAGATTTGATTCTGGAGTCAATGTTACATAATACATAGTTTTATATTCTTGTCGATAATTCATATATGTGTACTAATGAAACAATGTCGAAGTGAATAAATGATGTTCCTTGTTTTGTTCTATTGACCTTTTTTTTTATTATTAATTTTTTTTTGTAAATTTAACATATTTCCTTCACTCTTAATAGTAGTATTCATTACAAATCACCTATGATATACAATTATAATGATTGTGTAATTAATTGTTAACCTAGCAACCAATAACTTTGTTAAGAAGAGAAGTCACTTGTAACTTAGTTATTAAAAAAAAATAGACACACCTTATTCGTGTTAACAATGCAATTAGTCATTATTCTTTCTGTTGTTACTTATTGTCTTATCTCTTTATAGATTGTTTTTCATATAATCTAAGCAACGTGTATCCTGGTTATTATTATGAGAATGATAAAAAGAAAAGAGAGGAGCTGATGATGGGGGAGGGGCGCTAATAGTTACTATTTGGTAATTAATTTGATAAATAACTAATTTTTTTGAGCAGTTAAGTAACAGTAATTTTAGAATTTAAACAATTTTAAAGCTATTGGTAACTAAAGTTTTGTTAGAGTTTTGACTGTATCTCATTCAATAATCCAGTCAGAAATGTAACTGAAAGATAACTATTAATATGTAATAGATACTTAGAACTGAATGTTTAAAGTGCTAGATATGCTACTTTATTAGGATAATGATCATAGATAGATAATACTCACTGGTTTAGTTACACTATCTGTAGGCTATACAAATCACTATTATCCGAAATCTGTAGACTGATTAATAGTTGAATATGTATCTGATTATTTATACTCAGTACATATGCATGATAGAACTGGCTTGTATAATGAACAGTGAATAAGTTAAATGAAGCAGAATCACAAGATAATTTGCAAGTGGTTATGCTACATTCTAAAAGGTGGATACATGATAATTCAAAAATTGAAGTCTGTAAACAACAAACCGATTGTCTTATTATATATAAGAAGATATATCAGAAATTCTAACAAAGCTATTAAAGTCTTGGAAGTACTCGAATGTACTACAATTAATTCAATTCAAACCATGTGATAAAATAACTTAAGACAAAATAAGTGTTATCTACTGTGAGGAACATTGCATTAGACTAAGTGGCAGATGTCTTCATTGCCCCCCCCTCTTTTTTCATGAACATCAGTTAGCTGTCAAACTCCACGACATATATTCTTTTATATCAATGTATAAAGATGATTAAGGATATATATCAGACTATCCAAAGATGGTGAATTCAGACAAATGAAATTGAAAGAAAACAGGAGAATTTTCAGATGCTTGCATTTAGGTCAATCACCGATCAATAAGCAACCACCAATCAAGTTCTCAGACAACAAAACAAGCTCTTATTAACTTACACAGACAATCCCATAATTCATTTTTATAGAAAATTTGCCCAATCAAGTTATTTAGAATGTTGATGAAGGTTCCTCAGTAAAACGATTCAGTTAAGAAAAGGTAATCAAACCGAAACCGACATCTTGAGCTACAAATATTTTCTACATATTTAAAAATTACAATAGCCTACAACGTGTATATTATAAATATGACCATGAGGCAATTGTACAATAAATATCCATTAAATTTTCAAAATGATACATCACTTTTATTGTTTCTGCTATATTGTATATTCTCTTTGTCCGCATTTAAAGGATGATCTACTGAAACACTAGACACCACATGCTTGACACTGTAATCAACCCTCTGCTAAGACTAAATACTTAAACGTTTCAACGAAATGGTCTGTTCCTTCGAATTATTCATCTCTATAAAAGTAGTATTAATACACAGTGGATTCTACAGTTGTAAATTGACAGATAAACCTATTTGAATAATTAAGAGGTTTTAAACAGTCATTTAGTTCTAGTATATGACTCCTCAACTGTATACACAAACAAGCCTACGAGCATTCAGACCACTTTAGAGCGCCTGACATTTAGACTGATAAGTTTGAATGAAACAGTTTAGATTTATAGCTTCATTTACCATTGAAGATCATCGAAAAACCCTCATTGACTAAAGCAGTGATATTATAATGTGCTGTTGTTAGACAAACAAAGATACATAATCTATAAAATAAAGCAAACAGAAGACAGTTCTTTTAAGTGCATACGAGATCCAGTAGTACAGTTTAAGACTAGGGGAACTGAAAGAACATGTGGATTTTTGCCAAGAATAAATTTTAAAATGGTCCCTATCCAAAAAATGGATTATTGTCCAGAATAACATGTGACATAATACATTAATCTTACTTACTTACGCCAGTTACTCCTCACTGAGGAGCATAGGCCGCTCACCAGGACAATACATTAATACCATAGGTTATATAATTAATATTGTACCTACAATAAATATACATCGGTTCTCATAATCATTAACTAAGTAAACATGTGGTAAATTTTCCAGAATATTTACCAACTGAGTCTAAGTAACTGAGGTATCATTAATGCTAAATAATCTTCTAAGTATATGAAACATACTTTCAAGGATTAAATGTATTCAGTATGTAAACATAACCTTGTAGAAAGTAAAGAATACTAACATATATTCATGTAAGTGTACTTGAAGCTCATACTGTATTTATTCACAAAAGGCTTTGTTGATGCCTAACTTAATTTTATACCAGTCGTTTTAGTATACATTATTATACCAGTCGTTTTAGTATACATTATTAAATCGCTATCTTTAATTTTAGTAGCACATTTTTCCGCGATATGCCTACAAGACAGCGAATAAAGTACCCAACTCAAACAAAGGTAGCTGGATCACCAAAACATTCAATAGGCACTAAGTGACGTATAAAATTTCAAGTTGTTAACGACGCAACTACAATTTCATCTAACGACAGCAATCATGACTCTTGCCTTTTTTCTTCCTTCTGGTGGTTGACTAGTTCATGAAGACCTCCACATCTGAGGAGATGCACGGAATTCAATCAACAGGTAACATGGAACTTGATGATTTGGACTTCATACACACCAACAAATGCAAGCGAAGACAACCAACGTAGCAGCAACCTCAGCATCAGTAGGCCTGAACATACATAAGGGAAAGAGCAAGATTTTCAAATACAACACAGGGAGCGCCAACCCAATTCAAGTTGATGGAGAAACTCTGGGAAAAGTGAATACTTTCACATATCTGGGGAGCATCATCGATGAACAAGGAGGATCCGATGCAGATGTAAAAGCAAGGATTGGCAAAGCCAAGGCAGCATTCCTACAGTTGAAAAACATATGGGTCTCAAAACAGCTGTCAACCTATCACATAGTTAGATTCTTTAATTCGAAAGTCAGTTCTGTTATATGGAGCTGAAACCTGGGGAACTACTGAAAACGTAATCAGAAGGGTACAAATATTTATAAACAACTGTCTATGCACGATACTGAATGTCCGCTGGCCGGAAACCGTCAACAACAGCCTACTATGGGAGAGAACAAACCAACTTCCAACCGAAGAGGAAATTAAGCAAAAACGTCGAAAATGGATAGGACATGCATTGATGAAATCATCAGACTGCATCACGAGACAAGCATGAACTTAGAATCCTGTTAGGAAACGAAAAATAGGAAGGCCAAAGAACACGCTTCGTCGAGAATTGGAAGTAGATATTAAAAGGAAACAGCTGGAAGGGATTGCTCTGGGCAGAGTTCAATGGAGAATACTGATGAGCGGCCTATGCTCCCCTGTGAGGGGTAACGGGCTTAAGTAAGTAAGTGAGTAAGTACACTAGTCATGACTGTATTATACCACATTTGATTGAACTCCATTTCACTAAAACTTTTATAAATCATCTAAAACTAACTTACTATACATCAGACTAAAGTTTCGTATAGATCGACACCATTTAGAGTAACATTTAAAAACCATGGGTGTACTGAACAGTAGTTATGTTCTAATTTTAAGTGTGGAGCGGGTGGGAGGGAAGAGGTTAGATTTATGTAGAATACCACTTATTTATCAAATCAATTATCATATAAGTATTTTTAGTAAAACAATTCTATTTATTCCAGGTCAATACCAAATGCAATGAAGCATATATATAATGTAGTTTAGATTGATCTAGTTATAATAAGTTGTCAGGCATTTCCTTCTACATATATACATCTACATATATACACATTGATGTATCCATGTATAGATAGATAATTAAATGCATATTATCTGTATACATGTTTACCTACTAAATATAACTGTATTAAACTAATTCTTGGAACAAATTATTCATATTATCTTGATAAAATGATAATCAATAAATTCATTTGAACGTTGGCAAAACATTATTGATTTACACAAAAACAAGTGCGAATATGAAGAAGAAGGAAAAGAAAAAAAACATGTATCTAATCAATCATGATGGTTGGTTAAACAGTGGTAATGTTAAATGTCTATAATACAATTAATAATATAATAATAATAATAATAATAATAATAATAATAATAATAATAATAATAATAATAATAATAATAATAATAATAATAATAATGATAACAATAATAATAATAATAATAATAATAATAATAATAATAATAATAATAATAATAATAATAATAATAATAATAATAATAATAATAATAATAATAATAATAATAATAATAATAATAATAATAATAATAATAATAATAATAATAATAATAATAATAATAATAATAATAATAATAATAATAATAATAATAATAATAATAATAATAATAATAATAATAATAATAATAATAATAATAATAATAATAATAATAATAATAATAATAATAATAATAATAATAATAATAATAATAATAATAATAATAATAATAATAATAATAATAATAATAATAATAATAATAATAATAATAATAATAATAATAATAATAATAATAATAATAATAATAATAATAATAATAATAATAATAATAATAATAATAATAATAATAATAATAATAATAATAATAATAATAATAATAATAATAATAATAATAATAATAATAATAATAATAATAATAATAATAATAATAATAATAATAATAATAATAATAATAATAATAATAATAATAATAATAATAATAATAATAATAATAATAATAATAATAATAATAATAATAATAATAATAATAATAATAATAATAATAATAATAATAATAATAATAATAATAATAATAATAATAATAATAATAATAATAATAATAATAATAATAATAATAATAATAATAATAATAATAATAATAATAATAATAATAATAATAATAATAATAATAATAATAATAATAATAATAATAATAATAATAATAATAATAATAATAATAATAATAATAATAATAATAATAATAATAATAATAATAATAATAATAATAATAATAATAATAATAATAATAATAATAATAATAATAATAATAATAATAATAATAATAATAATAATAATAATAATAATAATAATAATAATAATAATAATAATAATAATAATAATAATAATAATAATAATAATAATAATAATAATAATAATAATAATAATAATAATAATAATAATAATAATAATAATAATAATAATAATAATAATAATAATAATAATAATAATAATAATAATAATAATAATAATAATAATAATAATAATAATAATAATAATAATAATAATAATAATAATAATAATAATAATAATAATAATAATAATAATAATAATAATAATAATAATAATAATAATAATAATAATAATAATAATAATAATAATAATAATAATAATAATAATAATAATAATAATAATAATAATAATAATAATAATAATAATAATAATAATAATAATAATAATAATAATAATAATAATAATAATAATAATAATAATAATAATAATAATAATAATAATAATAATAATAATAATAATAATAATAATAATAATAATAATAATAATAATAATAATAATAATAATAATAATAATAATAATAGTAGTATCTGATCACTGTTGAATAAGTAGATTAAATGATGCTTATTTGTTAGACAAAACATACCTTCAAAAGTAATAATTCTTATTAACTAAATAAAAGCAGGCTATTACAGTTAAACTGATGTAAAATGATAGGCACACCATAGAAATTGTGACCAACATTAGGGTGTTACTGAAGTTTTAACTCGAATTTGTGATTAGTGGAGTTAAAACATATCAGAAGTGATACAGTCATCACCAATGACATTAATTGATTTTTTTTGCTACATTACAAAATGATGAAACTAGGAATTTTACCATGTGACGTCCATAGAACGGTGAAGAGGGTTTAACATTCACTGTGAGACCTGAAGACCATGAGTTCTATTCCGTAGATTAACTGATGTCAAGTTATGAAGTCATAAGCTTAACATTTCTTTCGATCTGGATTGTGTCTGGAAAGCGGAATCCAGGACGAGCATTTTGTTTCTTTTGGGACTTATCGGCTAAATGTAACTGCAAACCAATGTTGATGTCCATAACAAATCAACGGGAAAATACAAAATTATCTTAACTTTTGTGTTTAACGTGACTTAACATGATTTTGGAACACTTTCATAACAATACTTAAGGAGTCTATCTGTGAGGGTCAATGCACAAACGACGTAGAATTCCTAGATATCTTCGTTTCGAGGTGGACTGAAAGGTTTACAAAAATGGGACAGATTTAAGAAGGATACCTTAACAATTTAGTTTACCCATTTACACTTATTCATTGCATAATAAATCTAACAAAGTGTTTTAGTTAGAGAACTATGCCAGTATGTTTAGAAGATAGTGTAGACAATGAAATGAGAAAATTAAATAATACGTTACAAAGTAACCAGTTTCAACACAATTTCACGAAAGTACATTTCCAAACTAAAAGTGACAGTAAAAATCTCAAAATAGATAACGCATTCTCAGTCACATTTGAATTGTCGAAAAAGTATGATTGAAACTACTATGTGTAGTAGCTGTCGGGATTAACTCCAATCCTCCACAATTAGTCACCCAATGCAGGTATGTTCAGTACTCTGGTTTACGTCTGAACCTTATGAGTCACAATTTCTTACCGTAATTTTAGGAACGTCCTAAAGTTAATAATTATTGAGCTGTCTGTTATAGTCGATGTAAGACAGGTTTTGTAGGATTTTTATTTCACTTGTTGTTTGTATTCATCACTGAGCAATTCGTCGGATGTGAAACAATTATTACTAGTGATAACAAATGATTGTATCACCAGATCACAAGCTAATGAAAGTGATCGTTCTATCATTTGACACCTGCCTAGTGGTACTGATGTCTAAACACCTCCATACTAGCCCCATACTAGAATGAATCAGCTGTCCAGTGCCCCCCCCGCCTGGATTTTAGTGACAACCAACCAACATCAATCTGTGGCGAATACACAAAACAAGTAGGAACTTTCTCTGACATTAGTTTTAACTACTTTTGTTTAAGAAGCTTTTATTTTAGTAGTATTGCATGAATAGTTGACGTATATACTTAACAGAATACTGATCACTGTGTTTTATTATACCAAGTCAGTTTATTGGTAGGCTTTCAATAAAACTAAAGAAAATGACCTGTTCAGTGTATATCAACAAAATCTAATCAATCACATTAGATAACATCATTTACCAGTCAGGCATAAATTTACATTGGCACAGAATTCGTCTACAGAAAATAATCTCTCTGAAACATGAATTATCTAGCTGACGACCATTAAGCAGCGTAACATCGAATACGAAAGCATTTCAACAGATTACGTAAGCAATATATATGAAAAGCTGTAAAAGGAGCATAAGATGATTGAATATATTTAGTGAGTACATCATATTAACAAATACAAACTGTTATGATTAGTAAACTTTGATCAACACTGACAGACATAACAAATATGATACTGTTTACTTCTCAGTAGTCAGTCACTGTGACTGTGAATTTTAGTGTACATAAAAAATATACATCAGGTTTCAGTAAAGATAGGTTTTAGCTGGCAGGTGGTATTCAAGTCTTGGCTTTTGTCCGGTTCAGGATCTGTTAGTCAGATATACCATCAACTGAGGCTGATCAATTAGAATTCTGAATATTAAAATGTCAGTGGCAGAAACTTCTACTAACTAGATATTATTACATTTAGAAATCTGTTAGGACTATTATATGAAATATCTATGAATTACATAATATAGCCAGATAGTATATGAAAGAGCATCTCGATCCATCCACAGGACTGGTCATCTTTACACATCAACTGAATAGAAGTCCTCTACTACTCATGTCCGTCGAATTAAGTTTTTTTGATTTTATTCACTGTTGTATTTCTTTATAAATGTTCCCAGCTAACCGTTTGGTCAAACAGGACATAACTAGTGTCCTGGATTCTATTTGGCAATCACAATCCAAGGATAATGTCTAGTTAATATAAATTCCACTTCAAGTTTGCTATCAGATCATAACTATCTAGCTCAGAAGTGAGAAAATTTTAGTAAGCCATATTTTCATTTTAGTTGACAAGAGGTATGAAGATGAAGGTATAGTTATTTAATAAATCACATCATTTATTTCATCCTAAGGAATGTTAGTATATATTGATGAGAGACATTACAAGATGGTATATATTTGTTTGATGGTTCACTGGTGCAATTCGTTAGATGTCCGCCAACCTGAAGGCCTTGGAGTGGAACCTGGGATGCTCACTGCTGAGGAGCCAATAGTGCCCTGCTAACATCAATCTATGACGTATTCAATCAATTATTTTCAAGCTGTTTGCATTTTCAGTGAAATGGAACATACTCCTTAAACTGTACACCTCTAATCAATTACTATTTTATTTTACATTGTTTCTAATCATCATGCCAGTTTTTGACAATGCATTAATCGTGGACATTGGTGATTTCATAGTTTTAACGGAATTAGGTAATATAACCCATCTATATATGGATGACAGAAGCAAATCATCTGGTTTTAATTCATTATTTGTTATCAGCGTCACCTATATTTGGTGTTAGAAGTACTGTAGGATGTTTTACTACGACATTTTCGAGGGTTTTAACTTCTTCCATGTTTGAATTTTCTTCTTTAAATTTAAATTGATCTTTTAAAACTAACATAAACTTATTAGGATATACTTGTATATTCCCGTTGATTTGTTATAGACTGAAGCTGGTCAGTCATTGTTGCTATATGTGCATCCTGAGCGGATTGCCTCGATTTAGCGAATTTTTCACAAGTATTATATAAATTGGATTGTGACTAGCAAGTGGAATCCAGAACGCGCGTTTCGTCCTATTTGGGACTCATCGGCTGGATATACCTGCATCCCAATGTTGAACAAAACGCGTGTCCTGGATTCCACTTGCCAGTCACAATCCAACTTATATAACATAAACTTAAGTATATATTCAGATATTTTACTATCCCGCAGTCATTATGAGGTTTGATTTATACTAGACTGTTTTCATTTCATAGCCACTGTGCTGTACTGGAATATGATTTTATCACAATAGTAGATTACAATGATATGGCATTATGATATAAAGTATTGATGTCTACCAGATTCGATAAGAATCAACCATATTTATTTTCAATTAATGGCAACAAATCGTAAAGTTTGTTGCTTAGATTTCTATATTAAACGTAATTGGTGCTTTAGATTAATGTAATTGATTATTTCATCAGTCGGTTACTTTGACATCAGATCATTTTTTGGTAATATCATTAAATTTAGTCACACTGTATCTATCCAGTCGACTGTAATATGAATATTGATTTACCTAGTTACTATCATGATGAACGCATGAATACATACACATAATGTTCTGATTATCATTACTGTTGGTACAACGAGGTTTATATTTCAATCTAAACATTTATCCATTGTTACATATTTTGGAAAGTAATTTGGTCGTATATGTTTAAAGTGATTGTTTATACATGGACATATATCACTTGATAATGTCATATTAACAAATGGATAATTGCTAAGTTGCATAATCAATAAAAACAAGCCAAATAGGCTAATTTCTAATAAACACCCTTGGCTAAATCTAGGCTCCGAAGTAGTAATGGTAATAACTATAATAATAATAGTAGTAGTATTAACATTAATACTAATAGTAGTGATTATCAAGCAACGTATGCTACTATTTAATTTCTATATCTACTATGTGATGTGGCTAATCATAAGACTAAACTACGGTATACTGTCGAATTTCAGTAAATACTAAATAATCTTGAATTAGTAAAGTTAAAAATATCAACTATTGGATATTGACATAGTGGTCTAATAGTTAGGTGTTCTTTGCGAAACTTGAATGTTATCGGTTCACCTCAGCGAAATCACATACTTGGAAATTTAAAGTAACTGTGATCTTACGATGCAAATATGATCTAATATACGTAATTTTTGAACTTTTCGTGATCAAATTTATAATGAAACGGATATTATGTAAAAGAATATATCTGTTCAGTGTTCTAACCTAAAGAGTGTCTCTGCTAACATTGCAACCCGACGAAGCTATTAGTATAAACTCTATTGAGATGAACTTTAAAAAGACTTTTGTTGACGATTATTGAACTATGAAATCTAAACCCCTTAAACACAACTATTTATCTTCCCTTATATCACTACATGTAAGAATTTGTGAACACGAGTTTTATATGGATAGCATTGTGAGGTTAGATAGAGGGAACAAAAGCAAGTCACAGAAATTTCATGTCAATCTGTAATCAGTTGGCATAATGAAATAGATCAGATTTATCAACCATTCACACGAATAATAAACAACCGCAATACTCTAAATCAAGTCAAAGTAAAAGGAGATCACAATAAATGATAGGACAAGTTTTAACTCATGTATACTGTGATTTGCGATTAAATACATTTAACTGAATGAATAAAGGTATGTATGTTTTCATCTTTTGGGTTTCTTCTCTCTCAAATCTCAAAATCCTGTCATATACACATAAAAGCTACTATCGAGTATCCAGTATCAATACAGAATCGAGCTTATGGCTTTTAGACTTTTCTTGGAACATTTAGCCAGTAGACTATTGAGCTTGCATCCAATGGTTGGCATTTTTAGCTCAATCATTTTTCAGTATGTTTGTTCAAGGTTATAATTGTCACCGGCCGACCTCAGACCAATTTGTGATATTGAATTTAAATTTAGAAATCTCCGCAACACCAAATTATAGTCAATATCAGATCACTAGTGACTAACCTTCTGGAGATCCAGTGAGGTAAGATGACCACTTTAGCTCAATGATGTCGATGAATGAGGTTGAGCGAATATGTCAGAAACTGACTGACTTAGAAATACCAGTTGTTGAAAGTCGGCCCAGTAGTCCATTGTCTAAGCGTTTGCCGTGAAGTCTAAAAGTGCTGAGCATGATTTCTGATAAAGTGGTGAATGAGCTCTGACGACGAGTCCCATACCTGGACAAAACAACTGTCCAATCCTCTTTGGCTCTTAGTGATTGTCTAGCTTGGATCAAATCATGATATAAGGTTCATATTCTCTTCGTAATTTTTCAATAGACTTCAGAATAGTTCTTGTCTTTATAAAGTGACTTTTCTGTTCTATTCTCAAACTTTTAAGATGTGGAACGATCATATAAAAATCGTTCTTCTGTAACAATAAACAACACGATAAACTTTAGATAACATGTGGTGACATCTTTATTGATTTCTGATGATTCATTTCTAAATGGGTCTCAGTTACCTAATCCCTGTAACTTATTCAACTCACAGAGACCTTCCTTTCTATACTTTATTTTCTTGGTTAGACAAGAAACATTTTTCTACATTTACCATATATTTTTTGTATAACATTAATAGTGCAGTGGTCACAGTTTAGATGAAGAGATTATTTACTAATCTCATATATACCTACATCATTGAAAAAACTATCTTTAGAATCACTCGATCGAATCGAGAAATATATTAGATTGTTAGTAACCTAGAGGTGAAAGAAAAATCCCATCAAACAAATTAGATCCAATACATATGACTGATAGATATCTATTTAATATAGTCGCAGAAAACTCAGTGAACTCATCGTCAAGTGAGACAAAATGGCTGATGAATAGTATACAGTGACAATAACATTCATAATATATGCCTCATTATACTTGTTTAAATGCTATGAAAGTCATCTTGTCAGACAATTAATATAGTCATTTGAGAACTTAAAGTATACATAGTTGGATTAACACCAGTCCATGTTTACAAAGTAATAATACCGCCGCTTCACTTATGTTTAAAACGATTTTGACAGAAATATGGAAACTTTCCAGTGATATCAAAATGTCAGCACATAAGTTATGCAGTCAAGATTCATAAACTGTAATTAAGACACAGTTAAGATATATGTTTAGGCTAAGTAGAAGTTAAAGGTAGTCCACTTTTACAATAAACTTACAGATAGGACTAAAAAATTTAGGTAAAGATATATGATAAATGTTCATTCTGTTTAATGAGTGATGTCATCCACTGTGTACATCTACTGCATTATTTATCTAGATAGATTGTAGACTTTTATATAATCAACTCAGTATAAAATACAATCCTATGACATCATTAAGCAATTAAAGCAAAACAAAAGTATAACTTGAATTGAGATGGTTTGTGGAAATCGGTATTTTTAGTTGATTTACTACGTCATAGATTTATGTTGGCATGGTACCATTGGGAACCTGTTCTTGGGGCGAAATCTAGTGTGCATGCTACTAAGGACGAAACAGCTGTCTAGTGCTTCTTGGTCTTTGATGATACAATACTAACATCAATCTGCGACGCATTTAATCGACTAAAATGGTATCTTGTAGAAATATTTGGAGAAACGGTATCCAAAATTGTCTAGTAGACCACCTTTGTAACATCGTAATCAAACAAAAAATCTTTAATTTAATATCATAAATTTCACTGAAGTAGGATGATGATACATCGTAAATTGACTGAACTGAAAATATCAATAGTTGGAAATCAACTCACTGCTCTGGTGGTAAATATTTCGCTATGGAACCAGAGGGTCTTATGCCCAATACTTGGTAACGTCGAGGATGAACAATTCTAAACCGTCCCATACTTAAACGATTACACTAAAACGAATCAGTTGTTCACTGCATCATGGTGATCAATCATTGTCTGACTTAGACCAATACGTGAACGATTTCATTTTACTCAGAATCTATTGTCATTTATACCCTACCTAAACTACACTGAAATATATAGAATTCAGTAGTTAATAAGTAGTAAATAATATCCAATTCTATTTTCTATAACATTTCCTTTCTTTATTTCTATTCTGTTAATTTATTCTTATTATATTTTATATTCATTTATTAATTCTAAATTAAATTTATTATCTTAAAACTCTTAAACTACCATCTTGTCATCAATAAATAAAAAATCAATAATAAATCGATGTATTGATTTCTAAGGAAATCTTAAAAATGATTCTAAAAAAAAATCAATAAATTTTATAAATATAATTAATATTATTATTATTATTGATAAATTAAAATAATAGTATGATAATTTATTATTAATTAATTAATTAATTAATAATCAATAATTGATTATATAATTGATGAAAAATGATTAATAAGATACTACTAACTAAACTATGATGATAATTATGATAATTAATCAAACAAATTTATAAACATTCTAATGTTTTATAGTTTGAATGTGCTTAAATCATTTTCATTAAGATAAGTTTGTATTTTCTTGTTTATTAATAACAGATTGAGACTGGTCAATCTCTGTTGCTATATGTGCATTTAGACGCGAATTGTCTAGATATAGCGGTAGTATACAAGCGATATTTAAGTTGGATTGTGACTAATAAGGGGAACCTGGGAAGCGTGTTTTGTCCTACTGGAAAATATGAGCTTATCCTAATTACATAGATAGCCGTTGCACAAGTGCGACTGTCTGGATACAGTAGCGTAGTGGTGAACGTTGTGGCGTTTGGTACGAGACGGACCGGGTTCGAATCCCAGTATGAACATCAACATTGGGATGCAGGTACATCTAGCCGATGAGTCCCAAATAGGATGAAAGGAGCGTCCTGGATTCCGCTTGCCAGTCACAATTTAACTTATATATTAAATCAACCTGTTGATTTGATATAGACAAAAATTGATCAATCTTTGTTGGTATGTATATATGCTGAACAGGTTGTCATAATAAAGTGATAGTTTATGTGTATGAAAAGTAGAATAAAATACATATCTTATATTCCATTTGTCAGTCACAATTTAACTTAAATCATTCTGATGATATGATGTAACTATGAAACTTAGTTATGTATTATCAGAAATAGTTAATTTGTGCATTATGTCTAGTTTTGTGTAGTTCACGGAGAATGAATTTGTTTAAGTAAAAGTATAATATAATATTTAGCTCATAAGAAAATGGTGAATAAACGATGAATTCACCTGTGGTACTGTGACCTATTCTAAGCTATTTCAATCAGAGTCTCTAACGATTAGTAGTCTGAATCTAACAACACAGCTTACATCAGTAGTCAGGATTTTTACACAGTAATTCCATATTTTAGTTTGGCTTTCTTTTGTCTTACCCCAGTATCGGTCATTATTATGCATCAAGGTAACCGGTGATTAAGTATATGTAACACAATCTCCACAACACCTAATTACCATTATAATGTGAATCAGTTAAATACTAAGCAAAGTCTCTGTTTTCTTTAGATAAACAAGGTCATAATTATAAATTTAGATAGACTGGTTTTTTTAATTATACAAGTACATACTGTACTAATTTACGTAATGATTACGTAAGATAATTGCGTACAAATCAAATATAATTATGTATCCATGTATATGACGATTTATATACTATATAGGCGAAACGATACTATTAATAATAAAATTAGTAATAGTAATATATAATAAAACGCCTTCTAGCTACCATAGGAACCAATAACTAAAAAGGGAAACTTATCTTCACTTCTAATAATAATAACAATCATGAATATTATGCTTAGTTGACGTATGTAACATAAACAATTGTAACTATCCGTACATCAAATCCCATCATTACAATCATAGTTACTAAGCCTACAATAACAAAACAATGAACAAATTGCAGTCAAAGGAAGTTCTGATAGAAATAGACAAAATAAATGACTGTAGAGAAGGATGGGATGAATAAGTAGTACAGTTTGTATTTACATTTGTATATATGTATGCATATGACTGACGAAAAGCGATGAAAAAAGATGCTTACTTATAGACATAAAACGCATTCTGCTTGTTATTTTCCATCTTTTTTTTCAAAAACGCTTCTTTTTCATTTATTTTTCTTTCGCTCCGAATTTTATTACTTTTACTTTGGTTAAATCTGTGTTTCTAGAAATCATAATATTAGGGGGGTGGTTTTGTAGAGATAGTTAACTATCAATTTTGATATCACGAATTGATCTGAATCAGACAAACATCGATCACCTGGAAGCACTGGATAGCTGCTTCGTCCTAGTATTGGACTCCTCACCAGTGCGCGTTCACGACCCCATCGGGAATTGTAAACAGGACTCTTTGGTTGTCTGTGTCACATCATTTCGTGATATCAAAATTGACAATTAACTATCGCTACAAAACCCTCCTAATTGTAACTAATATAGGCTCACTAGCAACTAGCTCCTTGAGGTAATTCCTGGAGTTCTAGTATGAAGACGTGACCGGTGAAGTTCAATCTAGTCGGGTGTGAGGCAGTAACTCACCGACGGCATGGAGGAGGAGGTCGCGCAACGTATCACGAATTGATTGAATTGGAAATGTCAACCGTTAGGAGCAGACTCAGCGGTCTGATGGTAAAGCGTTCACCGTGGAGCCAAAGGGTCCTGGGTTCGATCCCTGATAGGATCGTGGATAGGAACTGATGAGGAGTCTCATACTAGGACGAAGTAGCTATCCAGTGCTTCTAGGTGATCAGTGGATATCTGATTCAGATCAGTTCGTGATATCAAAATTAACAAATCATAATATGTTATTTTTATTGTTTAATAGTATTTATTTCGTTATATTAAAATATGTATACGTAACTATTACTTAAATATCATTTGGTAATTGGTTGTTATAGTGATTATTGAATGTCAATTTGATATCATAAATTGGATTGACAACGATTGAAAAGTTTCATACTAGGACGAAACAGTTGTTCAGTGCTTCCTTATAATCAATAGTTGACTAATTCAGTCAAATTCGTGATGTCAAATTGACATTAAATAATCTCCATAACACTCAATTATAACGCAGTTCAGATGAATTATTCAAGTTGTGTGTGTGTGTATTAAATAGGTATTGACTTGTTCATTAGCTCCTGTGAAACTCATTGAATAGTATATTTACAGTGAAATAGGCGTGTAAATAGTGATGTAAAGCCTATAAAATCAACTAATTCATAACATGAAGTTCTAGCCATTCTGAATATGCCTAAGAATTTCTGTAAGCATAGCATCTGAATTCTTTTGTAGTCAACAAACACTTCAATATGAGTTTAGTTTATCAATTCATGGAGTAAATATCAGTCGACCATTTCTTCTAGAGTTTGCTAAACATAACAGCAAACATTGAGTTGAATTGTGTCTGACAAGCGAACCTGTGGATTTTTCACTATATCTAGATAATCTGCTTAGGATGCACATATAACAACAGAGGCTGATCAGTTTCAGTTTATGAAAAATCAAGGGAAAGATCTAAATACATTTTAATTAAATAAAACGATAGTTATTATTAGGATAATATCTGACATTATAGGACGATCCGTAGGCAGTTTTGAAGTTAAACTTCATAATGAATTTGTAATTATCACCGAGGAGTGTCTACAGTCATAATATAATAATTATCAGCTCACTACTGGCTAACATTTCAAGGTAATTTGTTGAGTTCTAGTGAGATGTGACTAGTGGAGTTTATTTGTGTCGGGTGTGATACAATTACTCAACTATGGCAATGGATAACGTTGCACAAAATTAACACAAAGTGATTTAATTAGAAATATCAACCTTTGAGAGCCAACACAATAGTCTAATAGTAAATCATAGCCTGTAGAGCCAGAGAGTCCAGAAGTCGATCCTTGATGGGCTTGTGGATGTACACTGCTGAAGTGCCTACATTAAAATGTAACGTCGTCTAGTACTACCTGATGATCAATAACTATCTTATTCAAACCAAATCGTGATATCAAGGTGAAGTGTCATATCGGTAACAAAAAGGTAAAAATATTCAGAACAAACTTATTTATAGTAAGTTAAGCAATAACAACAACAAAATACATTAGAATAAATAAATAAATGTTCAATGTTACTGAATACATTTAAACAAAGAAAAAAGAAAGAAAGAAAAATAATGAATCATTTCATTCTTTTCTTTTTATTTGTTTACTTTTAATCAATTTTCACTTGTTACAAATAATTAAAAAGGAGTAAAAAGAAAAATGAAAAGATAAAATCAATATTGATTATTGATTTGATTACATCATATTTTAAGTGAATTATGAAGAACATAGCGTTTTTTTAGTAAGGTTGTTGTTTTACGGGATGGGGTTGTTAACCTCATGCCCAACCCTCCTCCTTTATCCGAGTTGGGGACTGGCAGCAACCCTAGGGGGTTCCAGGCTGCTTCCTCTTCCTACTGGTAATCGACTGGATCATGAAGACTGCAACATCTAAAGACACTCTGGGAATACAATGGACAACATCGACACAACTTAGTGACTTGGACTTTGCAGATGACGTAGCTCTTCTTTCTCACACACAACATCAAATGCAGATGAAGACCAACAATATAACAGCAGCCTCGGCAGCAGTAGGCCTCAACATACACAAAGGGAAAAGCAAGATCCTCCGATACAAAACAACAAACACTAACCCAATTACACTTAACGGAGAAATTCTGGAAGACGTTGAAACCTTTACATATTTGGGCAGCATCATCAAATAAAAAGGAGGGTGTGATTCGGATGTGAAGGCGTGGATTGGTAAGGCTAGGGCAGAATTTCTACAACTGAAAAACATCTAGAACTCAAACCAACTTTCAGTCAACATTAAAGTCAGAATTTTGAATACAAATGTGAAGAGAGTTTGTTCAGTTGTATGGAGTTGAAACTTGTAAGGAGAACTACGAAAAGTATCCTACAGAAGATACAAGTATTTATAAACAACTGTCTGCGTAAGATACTTCGGATTCATTAGCCAGATACCATCAACAACAACCTTCTGTAGCAGAAAACTAATCACCGTCCAATCGAGAAAGAAATTAGGAAAAGACGCTGGAGGTGGATTGGACACACACTGAGGAATCCATCAAACTGTGTCACAAGACAAGCAATAACTTAGAATCCTAGAAGGCCAAAGAATAAGGGAAAGACCCAGGAACACATTGCTTTGGGAATTGGAGACAGACATGAAGAGAATGAACAGCACTTGGAAAGAGCTGGAAAGGATTGCCCAGTACAGAGAGGATGCTGGTGAGCGGCCTATGCTCCACTTGGGGTAACAGGCATTGATTGATTGATTGATGAAGAACTAGTTTATGTATATTTTAATGAAATGCTTTATTATGTAGTGTTAACTTGAAAGTTATGATATTTTATAGTAGGCAGTTAACAGTGACATTGAGAAGATGGATACTACGTTAAATTGTGACATATCAATAATAGGTACTTATATCCTAACGGTGATGATTATAATTAATCAATTAAGCAATGCCTGTTACACAAGGTGGACGATAGGTCATCGATCAACATTCTTCAACCAATGATTACATTCAAACTTAAATGCGGAACATTAAACAACGATTTATCCACTTAACATATGTGACAAGATATTTACATATTTACTGAATAAGTACGTAAACAAGCTTCATTTATGCTATTTAGTACTTTTAAACCAGTGAGAACAAGTAAGTACTGTATGTCTGTTTTATCTGTTTCACCTCACATACACTCGAACTTGCGTGTAACTGGACCAAAGACCTTCGGGTTTTAAAGATATATCACTGCATAGTTTTTATTATCAGCTCACATCTACCAGTTAAAAGAGTATATATTAAGAAAATCATTAAAGTCAATATTATTTAATATAACAACGGCTTATTAATGGACTCTCCACAGAAACAAACAGATTTCGTATACACAGTTAATGTTATTAATTTGAAAAAGAAGGTTAAGAAATTTAGTAAAGAAAATGATATGTATAAAATTTCATGGTAAGGGCCAACCTGCTCAGTTCTTTAGGTCACTCAATTGTCAAGTGACGAAATGATGTAAAACACCAAAAAATGTATCAGGTTATATGATCTAATTTGTAGAATTGAGCTCAATGAGACTGGTATTGGTAATACTAAGGTGAACCTTGTTTTTTGGTGACGATTATTACCTGTGTATAAAGACATGAATTCAAATGGTTATATTGTTAGTCTTTTAGCTATTTCAGGTTCTGCCTAAAACATATATAGTCTTTCTAATCGTCTTTTTAACTCATCTCCTGATGATCGCCACCTTTAAACAAATATACTTTTTCATCGTGTAGAACATTGTAACTGTAATCATGAGAACGTCTATACTATCTAGTTTGTATGTTCAACATGTTATCAGATGAATTTAATATATTTTGATGCATTCATCACAAATTTTTATCAGCTGGCAACTAGTGAATACCAAAGAGCCTTGTTAAACGTTTTATTTTTGTATGAGACTTTTCAATAGTGATCAGTCACGATTTTCAATGAAATTAACATATCTGGAGTGAGAAGGTTACCAATAATGACAATGGATGATCATTGAGGTATATTACAAATTGTATGCAAGCTGTTCCAGTGATGCAAATAGTTAAGCGTCACATTATTTCAATTATCTAATCATTTCCATTTAAGTACATTCGTGGTAAGGTCAATGTTTAATATAAAAGACAGTTCCAGAACATAGACAGAAATGTTGTTTAGTTAGTGATAATATTTTTAAGCCAGTAAGGATGGTGTCTGACTACTCTGTATTTATTTCAGTAGTAAAGCATATCAACTTATATTCACTTAAAAGATTAGTTGACTAAATTATCATGTTCTTCACGATGTTAAGACAGTCGGTAGTTGATAAAATAAATTAATTTTATTGTATTCTAATAAGTAAAAGTAAAATGAATATGGAGCAATGTAGTTGTATACTAAAAATGTATAGTTTCATAAATAATGATTTCGAACTCTAGACTCATTCAGTGATTAGAAAATTTTTAATTAGCATAAGTTATAAAACCGGTAACCACCATATCAGAAAGGCTTAATTTCATCTCTTTACATTCACGAATGCATGGTAATGTCTCGGAACTAGTTTGATGGCCTTATATAACTATACATATCAAGTGACATCTGAAGTGGAGTTTTCAACCAAGAGAACGTGGTGCTTAAATGACTGCAAAACATGTACCAGACTACTAATGAGAAACGTGCTGCTGGTATCAAGGCTACCGAAAATTTCACCCAAGAATGCGTATCTTAGACAACATATCACAGCTAGGATTAGTATTTAAGTTAAATATTTAAAATTTTAGTTACAATTAAGCTTTTAGTGTTAAAAATATGATATTGTTTCAGGCTACGAGTCAGGAAATGGGTTTTACAGTAAGCATAGTCGATGAATGGAACCCTAAAACTTAACAAGTAGTTGTAACTTCATCTGTTTACATATCCAAATAATTGAATCAACTGAGACACTCCAATCGTCAGGCGATCCAGCCTTTTATTTTAATCCCTCAAAAACTGTAACTAATCAAGTGAGACAAAAAGTTGGTGCGAAATTATATAAGTATGGAAAAAATAGTATGCAAACATTAAGACAGATGATTAAAGATTACAGAGCCCTATAACACTTTATGCGATGTTTTTCTTAACATATTTACTACGATTTCCCCAACGTTATAGCACTACTGCCTTATAGACACCTTCAGTGAAATAGTATGTACAGTAAGAACTATATATATATATATGTCAGTCAGTTACAACGTAGAACTTGGTACATGCTTACTTCAGTTCAAGTTGTCATGCCTCATTTATTAGATAGAGCTTAAATCGTCGGACCAAACCCCAGATTAGGAAAGGTAGTAACAGAGTTAGTATTAATGGTTGTGGTTGGAATTTCGGTGGTTCGAACCTATCTGCGGATAAATATTCGCCTTATAAAAAATTTTTTATATTTTAGATAGTCTTCACTTTAAATTTCTTTGATCTGACAAACACATAAATGAATTTGTTTATTGTTGTTTATGTGGTTTAATATAAGAAACGCTACTTTAATACTACGATTCAATAATTTTGTTTAAGTAAAATGATTACTTTCATTCTCCGATATACTGTTTAGTCATAAATGGTATCTGCTTATTAGCTTATAGTGGTTAATGAATATAAACGATGATAAGTGAAATCATTTCATGTATCGTGTTTACTTGTTGCTATATTGTACTCTAACCTATATGCCGATACACTTTTCAACTATGTAATGAGATATGTTGACTATCAATAGTTATGTAATAATTATTTCGAGTATATTAATTTTGATCCCATGTTTTTTATTCTTAGTAATACACTAATATAATTACTTATGGTTAACTGACTAGGATACATTATAATAAAGAACTATTAAAACTGAATGGAATGTCTGTCTTTGACAAAACTCATAATTATCAGATAGTGTTTAGTCTGTTGAACAATGTTATTCAATAACTGGACTAGTAAATCATTATTGAACAATGAGTATAAACATTTAGTTGATAAGATGGATTACTGTAGTTTAGTGAATATCGAATCTGACATTTAATGATTAGGCTTTAGGTTCAATTTCCATTGAACCCATTTCCAAATAAACAATTGGGTAATTAATATCACTTGTCATCATATATAAATGTGTTATGAAGCCAAGTATACAAATCCATAAGAAAACTAAAGAACACACGTCACTAGTTTTGTCACAAAATAGAACATCATAGTAGTGTTTTGACATGATCCCATAGGGAGTCGAACTTTAGAAGTTTAAACTTCTAGTAAATATTTAGGTAAAAAAGTTATTACATAATACAGTTACGACATGTATTGAATAATATTTACATATTTCCTATTATCTCTATTAAATTCATAGATCCTTTATAAAATTCAATGTAACATACTCTAGGCAATCATTTTTATTACATAATAGTTACGAAATGAAACATAGTCTACAATAACAATAAGAAAAAGGAAACTATTACAACAACAGAACGAATACATGATGATAGACATTTTGTTTTGTTCATTTAGTAACTGAGAGGAAGTTTGTTAGAAAAAACAAAAAGAATATGCTTTTGATTTTGTATTAGTTTAATATCAACACTTCATCTACAACATTCAAGTTCCAACAATAGATCATTTCCAATATGAAAAAAATGACTAGTGTATAAGTGTGTATGAACGGATGCATTACTGATAAGTAATACAACTAACCTTTAGAAATATGTGATTTGAGATTGTTATTATTTGATTTATAAGATCTAGACAGACTAACTTAGTTTACCATAGGCAGTGGACTTTGGTACAGGTTGTATTATCATAACAATAATAGACTTAATCAAAGCATATCGAATAGAATCGAAATGTTAGTAACTATAGTATCAATAATAGTTAAAATGTAAGCATAAAAATTATAGCTAGTACAAATTGATCTGGAATTCTAACTAGCTGTTAGCCTACTTCGAAGTCATAGTTTTCAACACAAACGTCAAGACATCTTGTTCTATTGTATCAAGCTGAAACTTGCATGAAGAATTACGAAAAGATACAAGTATTCATAAATAACTGTTTATGCAAGATACTTTGGACCTCGGCTTGACACTGATAGCAACAACCTTTCTGTGGCAAGGAACAAAGTAACTGAAATGCATCTGAGGGAGAGATTGATAACAGACGCTGGAGGTGAATAGGACACACACTGACGAAATCACCAAACTGTATCACGAAACAAGCATTAACTTAGAATTCTGAAGGCCAAAGGCAAAAAAGACTAAAAAATACAGCTTTAAGGGCTAGAGGCAGACGTGAGTGGCAGAATGAACAGCACTTGGGAACAACTTGAAGCAAAAGCTCAGGACAGAGTTTATTAGAGGATACAGGTCGGTGGCCTATGTTTTACATGGGGACAAGTATTGATTGATTGATAGGATGATCTGAATTGGGATACCATTCAAAAATAGTAATAATTAGTCATATGTTGTTTCCATATAGAAAGCAACTCAATAGTATACAGTAATAATCACATTGAGATTCTGAGTTAAGATTTTCGAATCGGTTATCAAGCTTGAAATGATCACTGAAATGACCTGTCAATTGTTTCTAGCTTTAAATAATACATTAAATGACTTTTGCAATTAATGAATATGTTGTACAAATTATCCGCTTAATCTTCGTATTATCATTGCATTAAATCTGTCTACTATATTATGTCTTTTTATTTATGGATAGTGTGAACTTGGTAACTAGAATATGTTCCATTTTTCAAGGGGAAACCATTAATGATAGTAGATATTTAAATTCAGAGTGATTTAATTTGACAGCTAAAAGAATAGTCTACTACACAATGCTGACTTGTATTATATGATCACTGATAAATTATTAATTACATTTATAGTTGTTTGTATTCATCACAGATTGATAAAGGTTGAAGACATTGGGTTTGATTACTTGATAGAATCAAAGATGCTTACCCATGGGGAGTCCCATACTAGAGTGTAACAGCTATTCACTGGTACTTAACCAACATCAATCTGTGGTAAACACAATTAAATAAAGTTAATAAATACTTCAACAAATCCACAGCAATTCATTACAACTTTATGCTGTCATAAAAAATGATCTAATCCAATTGAAGTTTCAGATCACAGGTCGATGTGAGTATTAGGTGGTTACTGAAAATTGCTATGGAAAGATATTTCATATAAGTGTGACAATAGACAGCATATTTTGTCCACATGAACGCTAAGAACCTAACTCAAAACCGTTTGAATTAAAGCAGAGTTGTTAACCTTTAGACTACCGGCATACCATGATTTACAATTCTTATTTTATAGAATTAGCCAATTTGCAATCGGTTGGTAACTGCCAACCTCATGATATAGGTGGACTCCACTGATGAGTGTTCTTCTTTCAGCTCCATCAGTAGCTTTCGGAATTGAATTACTAGCCTGCACATGTTGATTGTTATTATAACTATTTTTACCCCGATATGACGTGGATGCTGACGGACGACAAGTCCTAAACTTGGGAGAAACACTTTTTTTATTCTCCTTTGTTTATAATGGTTATCTAACGAACACCAATCAGAAATATGAAATTTATAATATAACAATCCCTACAACACCTAATAATAACTATTTGTATTGAAACTGTTACCAGATCAAAGAGTCTATATACAATAAAGTATTAGCTTTATATTTCGTAGTAATTAAGAACTCTTCATTAGTACAAACTAATCACCTAGAACAAGTAATCACTACCAAATTCATGATGTTATTTATATCTAATAGGGTAATGTTTGGACAATAAAGTTTCAGTCTAGTCGTCATTTATTTAGATTTCAATCAGTACATAATTTCTCACAATAAATTGATGTAATTGGTGCTATCCGTCATAATTCTAAAGTGGTTGAAAGTAACATATTATGATAATAACTAGATTGACATTGATAATGCAAACCACTAATTTGTAATACAGTAGTATACATATAGTGTTTTCAATGTCAGATCTAATTGTTTGTCATATTTATTCACTTTAATTAGTTCATGAGTTTTTTACTATGATGGTAATGTTAATCTCCAACAGTCAACAGTTGTTACGACGTTTAGTTAATTCACTAGTCAATATAGTTCCATGTTGAATATATAAACATTTTACAATGAATACTTTGAATGTGTCTTATTCCTCCGGTTGATTTGATATTGACTAAAATTAATCAGTTCTTGTTGTCATGTTTACATCCTAAGCGAATTACGTCGATACAGTTACAGTTCCCAATTATAATTTAAGTTAGATTGTTTCAAGCAAACAGAATCCAGACCGATGGTTTTATCTCACTATCTCGTTAGATATACATACATTCCAGTGTTGATATACACATCAAGACTCGAACATTATTCATTTTATATTAAAGTTATTTTATTAAAAATATTAAAATTTGATTATTAGAAAAAAAATAACTAAGTAATGAAAATAAACAAAAATAAGTTTGTTATGCATAGTAGTTATGCATAAACACCAATTGATCAATATGTTCAATTGAAATGTAAACAAATCAGAATAATAAAGAAATAGAAAAAAAAATAAACATGAAAACATTTAATGAATCATTGATAAATAATCTAACTTTAATAAAATTATAAAGTTGAAATGTAATGGAACAATTTTGGCATAATATTGATTTACCCAAAATCAAAAAGGATGAGTATAGTGCAGAGTAGATGAATTGTACATTCATCTATGACTATACTAAAGTTTGATTTAAAGTGCTAAACAATGATTATGAACCATCATTAACCTAACTAATTGAAATATGCATTACTTATAGTTAAAATTAATATCTATCAACTGTTAATCAGAGTTAAATTGGTTGGCATACACAATCTAGTTTGAATTTCCAGGATTGTTGTAATTGAATAACACGATCTTGAATCTAGTAAATTTGTTCTCTATTCACTTCTTGATATTTAGTTTCAATACCACTTCGTAAAAAGCATTTTATTCTTTTGAAGTAGGTGTTAAATGATGTCGCTTAGGATGAGAATGCAAGCTTAGCAATCAAACAATCCAGCTTAGTGAACACATCATGATATCGTGTAATACTGCATAAAATGAATATCTGACAAGCCATAAGTGACTGTTTAATGATTTCACCTTGGTGTACATCACTGGCATTACTTCAATTATGTATAGATATACCTAAACCTTCTTGAATGATGATGTCATTATAGAATGCTGTGAAGACTGTTGAGTATGAAGATTTGTAAAACCGAAAACAATCGTCCTATAATTCCTGGTGTTTTGTTAAGAAGATGTGACTTTGGGAGTTCAACCGGCTACACACCGGTGCCATATTGCTGGTCTAATAAAGTTAGAAATCAAAATCGTTGGATTCCAACTGGATGGTCTGAAGTTTAGTATTTCTCTTTAAGGCCAGAAGATTTCTAAGATACACTAATTTGTAGCCTAAATCTAGAACAAAATATCTATTTATCTATGAAATGGTTACCTAACATAGGTCAGTCGACAGTATCACATGAAAGATTAAAAGTAATTACGTAACTTATTATCAGTTATTTGAGTATCTGTTACTGCAATTCATTTATGTGCATTGATTTTATATTGAGAAATTAATGATTCGTCAAAATATAACATTAACTAAAGAATTAAGTGAATAGGAAAATTTGTTTTACTGTAATTAAGAAGCACTTGACAGTGCTCAATTTGACTCTTCAAGAACCCATAATGTCTGTTGTAAACAAGCTAGCTTTATGACAATTAGTTAAGACACTTCAGACTATATATTCAATTTCAGTCAATTGTCTGTCGTTTTTTTTGGGAGGGGGGGGGGTTAACGGTTATGTAGTATTGAATAGGCGAGTTAATTCATTCACCTAAGTCTGTCAACCACACAGGTCATATCATTTGATTGGAACCTAAATACAATTCATAATTGAATTGATCACTATTATTCAAAAATTGGGAAGTAACTTCCAAAAGCTCTAAAGAGGCCAGTATTATTTTATCTGAAAGGCTATTCAGTAGAATTTCTAGATGTGATGACACAGCATACTTCAACTGGATAATAGCCTAAAGGTTTTGTTATAATTACTATTTATGTTTGACGAAAACTAATAAGCAAGTGTGTTATATTGCATAGATTCTGCTGGAACATACATTCTTTCGTATTGTATTGGTTACCGATTTTGTACTTCAGCGTAGGGGAGGGAGGGGAGTGGAGAGCTTATGTGTTTACGTTCAGATCTAAGTACGTGATAATAAAAACAATCAAGTAAATGACATATAAAACATCACTTAACAAATCATCAATTGTTTACAAGAATCTACGTTACCTAATAAACATAAAGGTGACATGAATTAACCTATTTATAGGAAAATGATGGTTGTCCACTTAATAAATATGAAGAGGATAAAGAATGAGTAAGTAAATAACATTTGCAACTTGTGAAATTATAATGAATATGTTATGACTTGAGAGAGGAAGGTTTTGGTTGGGTTGTAGGTAACGCCAATGAAGTATGCCTAATTGTTAATGCGTGACTGACCTATGCCCACTAACCCCCAGGACGATAATAGAAGAACCAGAAACGGAAACCGGAAAACGGGAAACGTATTGTATTTCAATCATGCCTTTATATATACACAAAATCAGACCACACGGTAAACCAGTCATGAATCTAACATTGATACGGAACAAAGGGAATAGTGTCAATGAATGGGTACAACTTGTGCACAACTAAATAACTGTAGTCCATTGTAATAAACAATATACTAAGAGTAAATATACTAAACAGGAGGACCAGGTAAGGGGAACGTAACAGTCATAGAAATGAAATGTTTACACTGTCCATAGTTATGATAAATGAAATAATGTTCTATAGCACAGTTCTCGAAGATAATCAATCTTCATTAGGTGCCTGGCATGTCAGAATGATAGACTCATAAAAACCTATTAGACTGAATAGATCATTTTTGAATAGACAGTCAAAAACTTTCATTGGTATAACCTCAGCCTTAAACAAGTTTCCAATCTAAGATAAAAGTTACACAGTTCTTAACTACTTATTCTTATGTTGTTTAATTGAGAAACATGTTTTTACTTTAGGTAGACAATTAAAATAGAACTTAGATATTTGTTTAGGAGATGTATGTTTTTTAGGGTCCATATAACTTACCACCTATGGACTAATAGATTAGTAAATGCTCAACTAACAAATGTCTTTATAGTTGACAATCTGTCTCTATTGGGTATCTTCATAACTCCGTTATAATGTTGGCTACTGGAGAAAACAGTTTAAGGTTATAATGAATAAGAAGTGAGTTTCAAAGTTAGTAACAGTTTGTTTCTCATGATCTTGATTGCGTATCCAAAATGAAAACGTAAATCATCAATAATATCTTTTTCGATAAAGTGCATAGGATTTTTGGTTTATGTTTTACTTTTAGAGTATTATTTACAAACTTGATTGGAAGAGAAAATCACTCCCAATAGTCGTTCGTCAGGTTGTGCTCTTTCTGTACACTCGTCTACCACTTGAAAGCAGAGAAGTGGTGTAGTTTATGTTTCTACTCAGTGAAGTCAAGTTTATAAGTTTGCGTATTGTTTAGTCCATCTTGGCTCGATGTGTGTCAATATATATAAAAGGCCACTACGTCCTCGTTCATAATCACTCCTATATGGTTCTGTTTTGGAAGGAGAGCCTTTCGATCAAAAGTATGGCAAGTAAACGGTTCTTAAATACTAAACAGTACAGTTATTCGTATTCATTATGTTATAGCATGGATCCACGTAATGGGATTCAGTTGCTTAGTTAACCAATGTGATCATCAGTACAAAATCTATTCAAAATATTCATACACTCAACGCAGTGAATTTTAACACTAGCAGGTACTTTTTCAATGCAACGTAAATACTAATGAATGGGTGAACATTGAACAGAAATTGTTAAATAAGGTTAGTGATTCAACAAAAGTGTTATATCCTAGTTAAATAACTTCTGATTAAACAGTGTTATTGACATTTACATCTAAGGTTATTCAAAACCTATTAAATGTGTTCATATAAGTAAATTTAGCTGTTTTGTTCATTCAGCTTTAGCGAATGAATGCTACAAAATGTAGTCTACACTAAGCAATTTGCTAAAACCCGAATGGTATGTAGTTGATTGAAATGGAATCGGTGAAAACTACAATATGGAGTGCTGCATTCAATGACTAAATAGATCAAAATTTGACTCACTATAATGGAAATGACACATTAAACATGAAATCTATGAGGATAACCTTAACCACCTTCGTCAGTATTTAGTCAATCAGCAATACATAACGTAGAACCTAGCAAATATGCTTGTAACATGTAATAAAACTTAATTTTACAACTTAATGTTGTTACCAATCATATGATCATTATTATCATATATACAATTTAGAATGTGAAAACATTGAAAATTGCTTTATTTACATACAAATGAATATTGTTACTATGGGTTAACTTGATAAGTTGTAATAAAATATAGATTAAATTGGTATGTTTATAATCAATAAATATACATTTGTTATATCTTGATGTATAGAAAATTTTAATTTCTAATTTTTTTTCTTACCGCTTTAAGTCATTGTTTCAAATAATAACTAACTAGTAAAATGTCTTAGAAACATGAACGTTGCTATATAGGTATATGTATATGAATGTAGTGAATCACATGAACAAATGAATTTATTGATTATTATCTTCGTAAAACTTTCTTTTTTTCTTTTCAAGTAACTACCCTTTACGTAATCATTTAGTAAACATTTGACATAGTCTAATAACATCGATATTTAAGTTATTTAAACAACAAAGACATGTTTCAATAAGAATGATAAACTGTGGTTGATTACACACTGAATTAATATAACCTAAGTTGAAGGTATCAAATTAACAGTAACCGTATATTAGACATTCAATCTGTTCTGTATAAATTATCATTGTAAACATTTCAAATTGTTCTTAGTATTAAGTATCAAATTATCGATTATGTACAAAAATCAAGCTTCTGTAATTGTCAACACATTCAATCTTTAGGAAGTTTACTGTTTCCAAAAGAATTTTTCTGTTTAGTTAGTATGTGCTTATTATTAAAATTCAATTTTCATGAGAGATTTAATCTTAAGTATTTTGAGTTATTTACATTCAACCTCAGTGAAGACGTCAGTTGTACACAGTTTGGATAGCTAGTTGAAAAACACATCATTAGTATTTATGCAAACTTTGTTGTATAATATTTTCTTAACAAACTCTTTTGATCTTTGTATTGAATCATCTGTACTTCTTTAGAATTCGAAAATTACACTAAATATAATCTCCATTATATACAAAGGATCAGTTTGAATTAAAAAACAATTGATCACCATGAAGTATTGGAGAGCTGTTATATCATAGTATAGGACTCTTCAACAATATACGTCTGCCTAATCACGAATCAAAACCAGGACTATATGATTCGGTGGAAGATGCTCTACCATTAAACCATGGAGTCGGCCTCCAAAGGACAGAGTGAATTGGGAATATCAGCTACTGAAAGCCAGCTAAGTTATCTAGTGGTGGAGCATCCTTGATGGGGTCGTGGATGTGCACTACTGAAGAGTCCTATACTAAGACGAACGGCTGACTAGTGCTTTCTGGTGACTAAATGTTCGTCGTATCGAATTGCCATTGAGCATTCTCTACAACGCCCAGTTACAATATAATCTACCTGATGCCGATAACATATTAAAGAACGTGAGATGATAGTGATGATATGTAACTCAGGAGGATGATTTTAGTTTAAATGCATTCCTGAAGCAGGATGGTTTAATTGTGTGAAAACTTCCGATATCTTGGTGGTTTACAAAAATCAACTTTAAAGGTCAATACCACGAACAAAATCAAACGCAAAAACCAGAAAACTTATTCTTTTTATATACGAAAGATGTCAGAAATTACGGGCAGCCTAATGAGGTCCACATGCCAGCGATATCATTACAGTAATTTCTATGCAAATCAATTAACGAAATATGTAAGAAAATAAGCCAAACTTTGTCTATAAAACAAGTTATTTAAACCGTAAAATACGTTACACTGGATAAAGCTACCAACCTTTTCATCTCAGTCGTCACCTACTTCAATTACTTGTCAACTATTACAATTTATCTTTTATTATATTTGTACATGTATATGGTAATCGTCACATGGCTGGTTCGTGGAAAGATTGTAATTTTGGACAGAATAGTCTGCAATCAGTAAACATAATGAAACAAATTCGACTTATTAACTAATATGACATATTACAAGCAATTGTAAGGCTACAAATTATGTCAATAGGAAAGGGAATCGAAACAAGTATGCAATGGATGACAAGTGTGAACGCCAGTCAATCAAATTGAAAGTATGTGGAACATTTCAGTAAAACTCTTATATCTTACTTCTATCAAAAATTTTCACACATGACGTTAATTAGAATAACGTCACATGCTGCGCAGTTAAACCATCTGTCTAACAGAATACAATTTAATCAAACATATTGAGCCAGTTGTATCCACCAAAGAATTATGTTGGTCAGGTACCAATGAAAACCAGGCAAAACTGGATAACATTTTCTCTCCATGTAGGAATGAGATAGTTGTCAATAAGCACACGGACTGTTTGCCTTCACGTAAGACAAATTAGTTGTAATGGGTATTATACAAGTAAACGGGAGCTCAGAAATACGTATAGTTAAGTGTTCGCCGTGAGACCTAAAGGGTTTACTTTTGAATCTGTGGAATAATCAAGAGTACGCAATGCTAAGGAATTCCATTCTATAAAAAACCGGTTGTTCAGTGACCCCTGGTTCTAATCGGTAAACAACTGACATAACTTTATAATGAGCTCCATAAACTAAACTTAATACCTCTGCCCATAAAAACCACGTGTTTATGCGTACTACAGACATTATAGTGTTGTATTCATTAAATAATCATATAAAGTAGGCATTAAACTAATTAAAATATCATAAAATTTTCAAACTTACATTTAATACTATTTCAGGTTTTTCAATTTCTTCAGTTGATTTATCTAAAATCGATTTAGTAGATACGCAACCCATAATTTTTTTTTATTTGTTATATTACCCAAAGTACATTAAACATTAATTCCAAAATTATATTTTCTTTTCCTTTTTTTAGCATTCAGTAGTATATCTTTGAATTCATATGGAAATAATCATTTGTTTCATTTTTCTTTCTTTTTTTATTACTAATAAAATATGTTATTAATTTACTAATTATTAGAAGTAGTAGTAATAACTAAAATAACTGATTTCTTTTTTTTCTTATTCTATCATGTATAGTATTTATTTTGTTGCTTAGTAATAATATAAACAAAATATGAGTGATTTCTGATCAAAAAGTATTGATTATTTCTTTTTGTTCATTGTTATTAATTGTTGTTATTTATTAGGTTTTAGTTTATTGTTTGCTTTAATGGAACATCATTCATTTACTTTAATAAGAGAGTACAATTCATTAACAATAATTTTACATTTTAATATTTAATTTAAAAAAAAATTTTTTTTTAACCAATCATATTTAAGATTAATGAAATTCAGTAAACACTTTGATTTGATTGGTTAATACAAAATATTTTTTGAATGATGAAAGAACCAATCAAAATTTAAATGTAGAATAATAATATTAAATTGAATTTGTAACGCATATTGAATTTACAATTGACTGTTTTCAGGCAAGAAGTAAACAACAGTTGACAACTCTAGATGATTCAAAATGAGATGATGAACCAAGTTTAGCCAATAAGAAAATCAAATTTGTTAACAATAGATTTTGTATTGTTGACAAAAAAAAGGAATTAGGACAACAATAAAGTGAATATAATAAATTTGATTGATTTATGATGCCTTCTAGGTTGTTAAATGATTCTATGATTCTAAATTCCAAGAATGAAAGATATGGAAACTTGTCAATATCACTATACATAATTCTTTCACTTAACACATAGTATGATCTCAGATACTTCCTGAATCTCGTCTACATTCCTTCAACGTTGTTGGTGATTACTCCTATAGTTGGTTGAACATAAATATGTTAGTGAATCGAAACTTCATGTTAGTATTTCTAAAACCGAAAGGACTTATATGATTTCTAATTGTCTGTATAGACTATTGTTTTAGGCATTGGGTATCTCTTGATTATTTCAAGGAATGTAGTAATTTCCTGCCAGACACACTATTAAGTTTCTTACATTCCGAGTTTTGTTTCAAGTTCTACTGAGGTTAGATTATGAGAATAACTTTCCCATGGCATTTTAAACCCTCCCCTGGTGTTGCGTTTTCTCTTTCCAATCACACATTCAACAATCTCCACAATTTGAACTACATCTTCCACCAAAACATTAGTTTGTAAAATTACTTCTGTTGTGATGGATGATGGTGGACTAATCTCACTTCGTTAATACTAGACAGTGACAGTTCTATTATTACTGTCACTTATATTAATTAACACATACATAATTTGCTTCGGTATCAGGTTCGCATTACTGAAGAAAGACCGTGCTTTACTTGAAGTTCTTTCAGGGGCATACAGGACATCAAAAATATACTCAACTGTATTCGCATTGCATTTAACTTCATCCATTTCATGTCCGTATTTCAAAAACTGCTTTGCATAGCATTCTTTCATCTCATGTATAGGTTATTATCACAAATTCATTTAACTTCTGAAGCATATGCTTTAGCACCTATATTGCCATTTCAGTTATGTTCTGCAATCTTGGAAATCGCCTGACAAATCTCATTAATCTGCCATGATTGTCTAGTCCTTGCATTAATCGCTTCAACTGAATAGTGTGATAAAAGAATAACTTTAAGGAAAACAAAGAAAGAGAATTTCAAGAATAGGCATATAACTATGATTTCATGTCAAATATACATTTATATAAAGATTTGTCACATTATATTAACAGTTGTTGTCATCTGAACAAATAGTTTGGTGACAATTAAACGCCAAGTATGTAGATGACAATCGTGATTGGAAACAAGTAAGTTCCAACACATCACTTAACAAACTGATTTGAGCCTCTTCAGGGAAATTACTAAATACGGCCCCAAAACAATTAAATGCTGGAAGCTTGTGATGATATTAATCAATTAAGTGTACAGTAAGTATGTGATATTTAACAAAAATAGTGATATATTAAGGTAGGTATGAGTATAAGTGGTTTGTGTGATATTAACATCAATAATTGAGAAAACGAAAATTATCCGTTGGATTATGGAAGGGGGTCATAATAACTAAGCTGATGTTATCCTAAGTAAAAAATTAAAAGTAAGAATGAGTAACATTGGACTATTGATATCGCATCGACTGTGTGGAAATGTGTGTATTTATACAGTGTTACGAACTTGATGTTAACTGGAGATAAATTCAAACCTTAATTACTGATTGTGTAGTTGATTGTCTGTTGTTGTTGTTGTTGTTATCTGTGTTGATGAAATATTCGGTTGCATGATTATATACCCTAGAAATCTCAATTTGTTAATCAACTTTTGCCATGATGCAGATAGTTGTGTTCCACCCATTTTCTTTACTTTATTTAGAATAATCAGTTGTCGGAATCCTGCAAAATATCAAATGCTACCACTATTATTTATGCAATTAGAATCCCATAGAAAGGATTAATTCACTTTAGAGTACTTATCATGAAATTCCGATCACACAGTGACATACTAATTACAGGATGGACCTAAGTGAACAAAAATTTACCTAGAATTGCCACTTCGGTTTGCTGAAGTCAGTTTAATTGTACATTTGAAGTAACCTACATTGAAAGATACTGAAGGAACTTAATTTCCCGCGCTCGTGTACTATGCTTAGTAATAGTTACAAATACATGCTATCCTATCTTAATTAATGCAAAGTTGCACAACATTTTACAGAAAATATGGAACAATAAAGGATTCATCTTTATTAAAACAAACAGGTAATTGTCAATTAATTAAAAAGAGGAACCATATTCACATATTATACAACCAAATACGAATTATCTGGAATGGTGAAGACTTCGTAGTATAACATGATTTTCTTAGTAAAATACTAGATGGAAACAGATATCCTATGAATTTTGTAGAAAACAACATGATAGGGATTTAAAACAATGTTCTTTAAGAGTATTTTTATACTAATCATGGTTTTGTGGGGACCAAATGTTTGATATATTGTGATAACTAAAAAAGTACTTTATGTTGCCATAACATCAGTTTCATTTTCTGTATTTGTAAAGAATGAATTTTAACGTTTAGCTATCTCCAGTTTACTTGTACTTGAAGAGTAACGTGCATAGGTTGCACATATCAATCACTTTCAGAACAAATAAGTGGATGTATTTATTATAACAAAGGTTCATAAAGGTTAGGTATAATTAGTTAGAAGCTCTCTCCTAGAGTAATGAATTGATTGTAATCATTCATTTAATTCATATGCTGTTTATATAACCATCCTGAATCTATCCAAACTTTTACGTAATCAACTCCATAAAACATCAAATGCTTAGAGTATTTATGAAATGAAGTCTTAACAGTTTGGCTGCCTTAATAGATAGTTTGTTTATTAGCTTTACTTCTTATCTTATCCATGTACTTCTGTTAAAACTGTACATAACTCTACATGTTGTATAACTAGCCTATTGGTTGTATAGGCAAGTGTATTTCAAGTGCCTCTAATACGTCATTGTGCTTATTAACTGTCCACATATAATTTATGGAATAATGATCCATTTTGCATACATACTGTTAGGATGGCTTGAAAAAACTTTGGTGAAGCCATCAGAAACTTTGAAGAAGTCAAAGGTATTTCGTCCAGTCATCATCGTCATCTTAACATTGACTGTTCACATTGAATGATAACGGAAATTCTTGTTTTAGGAATAGATGAACTGTAATTTAAGTGTATAAGTAACCAATTCATAATGTACATACTAACTAAAAATAAACATTCATTTCTGCTCAAAGTGTTAAATTGATGAAGTTGTGCACTTTACTATGAGTAATCAACTATAAGACGCATCACATATGAGTGTACAACTTGATTTTGTTGAAATTTGAGTTCACGTTAGTTAGACACTAATAAATCCAACTGATAAATAAATTTGAAGAATCATGAAGTACTTCAGTATCAAGATGTTAAATACCTTTTGATGAATATTCACAGTTGACAATTATTTTAAATTTGTGCTAATCATAATGTACTTAAGTGTTGATGTTCTCTTCAGGATATAGACGATTCTAAAGAATAACCTTAGTGATTATCTGTAGGAAAAGTATAAAACCACCTTGGACACTATTGATTGTCACATGAAACATATAATTTCCACATTAAAATGCTTTCACCTATTCTAATCGATACTTCTAGTTTGAAACCCATTACGTATAAGATTTAATCTTTTCTTCTTTTTCTAAACTTCTAATTTTATTCTTTCTTCTTTTAAGGTCACATTGTACTGCTATTAGATAATCATTGTAATATGACAGTTAATCAAAGAAACTAGGCTGTTTTGATGTATGTTCTTTAAAAGTCATTTATCAACCTGGATTATTTCATGTAGAGATTTACCTAAAGGAAATGTCTTAATTGATTACATTAGAATAGAATAATTACTAGGATTGCAAAGGAACATTTGACTATTTAAAAGGGAATTTTAAAAATTATTTTTCATTATCATACAATAATGTAATTTGGATAGATGTGACAACCAAGGAATACTGGTCAAGTCAATTATAAGAATCTGTTTACTAATGACTAACTTTAAGATTTATTCAATGTTTTAGTGATAAGTTGTAAGTGATAGAGTTTAGATATATTATAATATGAGACAGTTATAACTAGTACCATGCACCGATCGTCGTGTTGTATCACAAGTTGATGGGAGTGAGAATCTGACAATTGAACTTTGACTTATGATGTTGAAGGTTATGTGTTTACAGTGAAAGATTAATGTCACAGGTTCAGTTTCTTACAGGGACTAAACGTGTACACTTCTGAGGAGTTACATACTAGGAGGAAATAATTAACTTATGTTCTGTTACCCAACAGTGAATAACCATGGCAGACAGCAAAATCAAATACCATTTTCCACAGAACCACCTTATCTCAACTGTTATGTATGTTGATTAGAGTATGAGATAGGCTAGCGTTTGTGCGTCCTGAAGTTAAATGTGGAGACAGGGGATTTATTTATTGATTATTAGATGTATTCAGTTAGTAAAAAATTAGATTAGGAATCATTTTTTCAGTTTCCCATATATAAAGAATGAAGGCTAGTCTGTTGAACACTTATTATTAGGTAATTTTAAAAATTACACTTACGATCTCTGTAATCCCTATCTATGGAGAGAGAAACCAGTTAATTCAAAAAAGCCATCTGAATACCTACTCTGTTTCTTGATACCTGAACATCATACATTCCATCCTTTATGGATACCACTTTGAAAGTTCATTCCCGTGCCGAATACATGTCTATTGTTCCCCATATTTATGGAATTCCTTAGTTGGTGTCATTTTTTAAAGAAAACTAACCATATTCTAGTGAAAAAGTATTCGTAGTAATATAAGTTTCAGTAATCTAAATTTAGTCAATTAAGAACATATTCGTTTAACCTATCATACTATTTATATTGATTACCTTTGCAGATACGCACCACTGTCACAGATACGCTTGACAACCGTAGAAAATCACCTTCTAAATTGTACTAACATATCATAGACTGAATTTTAAACTCTTAAGTCTCATAGCCAGCCTTTGACGTTCAAACCACTTAACTGGTTTCTAAATATAGTTTTAATCAATTGATGATTTTTATCAACCGTTGCTTATTAACTTTAGTCATATTTGTCTTATACTACTTGCGATCTAACTCCCTTCGTCACCAGTTTATGATTTGCGTCGTTAGTAGTCTAATTTGTATTTTAATGTAAAATGATTTAAGATAGTTGACATAAAAGCTCCCTATTATTCTAAGTTTAACGCTAACTTGTACTCATCATTAAGAGGTATCTATAATTTTGTAAGATCTAGTGTTTTTTGTGGTATTTGAATCTGTGACAACTTTTTTTTCATCTCAGTTGTTATGACTTAGATATTGGGGTAGAGGCTGTTCTCTAGTTACTGGCCAATGTCATGTTCTTCTAGTTTTGAGTTTTGTTCAGCTTTATCTATAAGGCTGAAATATGATCATTTATCCAAATGTTTCGATATCAAGTATACTATGTTCTACTGTTGGTAATCAGTATACTTTCCTGCAACCATCTTTGTGACTAGCACCTTCATTGTGTAAGAGGGAACCAACGATAAACATTGTTTAAACGACTCATACTGTGATGAAATACTTTAATTGTCTGTCATTATTTTCAGAAGTATCTAATTAAAAATACTTTTGCAATGTAAACCATATATCTTTTCAAATCTACCATTCTAATATCATCATGATGTAGTAATCAATATTGTTCGTGTTGGATTGTGATTGGCAAGCGGTATCCAGGACTCGCGTTTCGTTCTATTTGGAATTCATCGGCTGTATGTACCTACATTTGGAATGTCGATGTTAACACTAGGATTCAAACTCTGTCACTATTGTGCCAAACGGCACTGCGTGCATCAGTTGACTACTGACCCCAAGTGTCACATGTGTACAATGGGCATATATGTAATTAGGATGAACTTGTATCCTTCTGTTGATTTGTTATGTACTGAAACTGGTCAGTCTATGTTGCTATATGTGCATCGTGAGTGGATTGTCCCTATACAGTGACAAGTCTCAAGTTGCCAAAGTGTTACTATTCGGACTCAGTAGTTTCGTGGTAAACGCGGAGGTGTTTGATATGAAACTGGCCGGGTTCAAATCCTGGTGTGAACACCAATAATGGGATACAGATACATCCAGCCAACGAGTCCCAAATAGAACGAAAAGCGCATCCTCGATTCCACTTGTTAGTCATAATCCAACTTAAATTACTGGTTTTTGTTTAGCAAGGTTATTGTTTTACAAGAAAGGTTTACTAACCCCATTCCCGACTCTCCTCCTTTATCCGGCTTTGGGACAAGCAGCAACCCTAGGGGTCTTCAGGCGGAGTTTTTTTAGTCAATCGTTATTGTATATTCTTCATAAATCTCGAACTGAAATATTTACTATTCTATTGATTCATTTCACAAATAATTTCTACCTAAGTTACAAATGATATAAAACTTTGAGTACATAAATAAGTAAAAAATTCTTCAATGATGTAAATAGATTAGATTGATTGTTGCATAGTAACATAATAAATTTAACATGAATTTATGGTTAGTTAGTTACTGATTAAATTTAAGTAGAAGCAAACATCACAAAAAATATCGTTCAATCATAAAAAAAACTTTATCGTAACAGAAAGATTGAAAAAAATAACTAGAATTCAAACTAGTCAACCAACATCAAAGTCATAAGGTGCTATTAAAAAGATACAAGTATTTATAAACAGCTGTCTACGCAAGTTGCTTTCGATCCGTTAGACAGATACCATCATCAGCAACCTTCGGTAGCAGAGAATAAACCAACTTTCAACCGAGGAATAAATTAGTAACTGACGCTGGAGGCGGGTAGGATAAAAATTGGGGAAATCATCAAATCGTACTGACATGGAATCCTGAAGGTCAAATGGAAAGAGGAAGAATAGAAACACATTGTACCTGCAATTGAATGAATAGCACTTGAGAACAGATAAAAAGTAGATCCAAGGCCAGTTTCTATGTAGAAAGTCGTGGTCAATAGCACAGGCTCCAGAAGAGGCAATATGCAGATGTGCGAATATTTTATCCACAGATTATTATTATTAGAATGCACAGTTGATGCATATTTCACATAAAAGAATATTATTTACGGACATAAAGACAGCATAACTATGAATTCACCTCTAAATTCGTTACTAGCAGTTTGTTTTATGGTTAGTTCAGAAAATAATCAATCAATGACTTCCAATGACGTCAAAGTTATGCAGACGACATTTTGATCATTTGCAATTGTAAGTATGAATTAAACAGTATATTACATGAATCCAGTTATAGTCATCCAATAATTAAATGTTTGCTAGAAAATGAAAGACTTAACTCACCTTTTCTTGACACAGCAATAAGAAAGAAACCTTGTGAAACACTAAGGTAGCCTATTTACAGAAAGACTTTTTGGATTGGCTTGTTATCGAGCTTTTACAGCTAAGTGTCTATCAGTAGAAAGAGAAAGTTAGTTATATTCTCCTTAACATTAATCCTACGAATTTGAAGTCCTAACATCATAGATGAAGAGTTAAGTACTTTAATGAATATATTCATTAAAAATGAATATCCAGCTAGGTTTACTGAACACAACATGAAGTCCAAAAATCTAAAAATATCACTAACCATCATACCAAGGAAAATACTTTACACGAACGTTAATTTCAATGGTGACAAAGCTTCAAGTATCCTAATAGGAACAATTTTTTAGCTAACTTAAGATACTTTCTTTGCAGCGAACTTAAAGTTACTGTTATTTTGTCATCCTAGGTTCAACAAGAACCTGAAGTATAAACTCCAGCATATGCATTTATCAGTTCACTTGATTCTGAGGCTCCTTATGTAGATCGCTTCATGAAAGGTCTTTCAAAAGTGTTGATAGATATCATACAGGATCATTGTGAAGAGAATGCGAGGGATCATTGAGTGCTTCTTCCTGCACATCACATCGTGCAAACATCCCATGTATCTATACTAATTGTTGATCTGGTTGTCAGAAGGAGCACCAGCCTCGTAATTTACAAAGAAATTCAGTTTTCACCATTAGATGTCATAGCTCTCCCAAATGAGGACCTCCCAACTTCCAGGGCAGAGGTAAAACAGTTTAAATGTCTTTTTTTCCGGTTAGCATTCATTTTAGCTACGTTGCCTCTACGGGATGAATTTTCTAACCCTGTGCTTAACTCTCCTCCTTTATCCGGGCATGAGACCGGCAGTGACCCTAGGGGGAACCCAGGTGCAGAATAATATTTTCCTCCACAATACAGAAAGGCTTATCTTCAGCATACGAATTCAATTCAAGTTTATGACGACGTTAACATCGATAGGTTATCTCTGATTAATTCTTCTTTAAATCATTTATGTATTGACTGTAGGCTATCCTAATAACATATACATTATCAATTCTTTCTAGTTTATAAATCAGCAATTAAATGAATTCCTTTGAAATGCACTGATGAATTTCATCATATTCTGTTATGTTCGTTGTCCCATTTCTGTTGTAACTCATGCTTGATAGCTTGAGCATCCACGGACATCATCAGCACTCGAACGTCTTGAACCCTCCTGGTGGTAATCTAGAAGACAAAAAACAGGTAGGGAGGAATCTCGATTCCAGTAAGAGAGTGAGTTGTGTACAAAATAATCGTACATTTATAATCCACCTTATTCCGACTAAAAGGTTTCAACCACTATTCAATCAGAAGCCACGTCGAAATTTTGGAAAGTTCTGTTGTTCAATGGTTCGATAGAATGTCTTCAATTCTGAAAGCTTTGTTGAGATTTTCAAAAGCCGTCTCATTAATTACTCACCATTGTTAAAGTAAATAAAACGTAACAATTTCAAATCAATTCAATTCTTTACAAAATAATCTACTTCAAATTTACACAAGAAAGTAACATTCCTAGTGAACAGTAAGAAAAATCAAACATGGAAAGGGTTGGTAATGGCGGGGGAGATCAAAAAGGACAGCAGCAAAATAGAAAATTTACGCAACACAACAAGCACCGGCTAAATTTTCCTCACTTTATGGAGAACTTATGGAAGGTGTGGAAACCTTTACTTACTAGGACTACAGAATCACTGATAAACAAGATGTGGATCTGATTTGATGAAGACGTAAAAATATTGGTTGACACTGCAAGGCGAGGGAATGGTACCAATTCTACAAGTAAAGAAAAACATCTATAGCTCAAAATCAACTAACAGCCAATAACAAAGTCAAAATTTCCAAGACAAACGTCAGGAGAGTTCTGTTGTATGGAACTAAAACCTGAAAACAGAACTATGACAAACATCATTCAGAAAAAGCATGTTTTTGTAAACAGTCATCTACTCAAGAGATTACTGATTCGTTTGCCAGACACTATCCTCAATAACTGACTAAAAACAAACTAACCAACTCCCAGCTGGGCAAGAAATATGGAGCAAAAACTGAAGCTGAATAGGGCGTACATTGCAGAAGTCATCAAAATGCATCACAAAATAATCACTATCTTGAAATACATAAGGTCACAGGGAAAGAGTAAAGAACACATTGCTTCGAAAATCAGTGGCGATCATAAGAAGAATAAATAGCACTTGGAAATGACTGGAAAAGAGAGACGAAAACAGAGTTGGTTAGATAATTATGGTCGTCATGGAGGAGTAGTATGCTTCACGTGGGATAATAGGCTAACTGATGAATGAATGAATGATAAACGATGTTAATAGAGTCTGTGTAGTCTATGAATGCTAACAATGTTTGAGAATTTAAGATGGCAAAACGTAAACTGTATGAGAATAAACAAGTCTTAAGCAAATTTTTGTACCTTACCAAAGCTGTCGTACACATTTCTTATGAAAGTCCATAGTCAGATCAATAACTGACAAACAGATTAGCTCAATCCATTAAACAAAATAAAATTTATTAAGTCTTCAAGTATATGACTATTTGGATTTTATGTCACAAATTGAGCTCAAAAACCTTTAAAGATCAGAAACAGTCAATGGATAGGTGTTTGTCTAAGTATAGTACACCACATCAGCGAGCATATATGATTCCACCAACTAAACGATCCCAGTACCTTTTTTGCTTCTACTGACAGACACTTAACCTATAGACTACTGAATTGTCATTTAAAAATAGATTACATCGACTTTATGGATTGTCATCAATGAGCAACTGCCTTACCACCACCACCATCGTCTAGACTCTATTACTTACTTTACACACTATAACTTCTGCGATTACCTTCTCACATTGATCACCAGTCAGTCCTTTTTATTCTCCGAAGTATACAGTATGAACAACTGACTGTATATGGAGTTATACAAGTAGGAATTATTTATCATTTTACTTTTTTATGAATTATCTGTGTTATGTATATTTAGTATACACAGTAGATTATAGGAAATTACATATAAATCATGCAAAATACAAATTTTCTATTCTTTATACAAGATACAAAAGCTACAACAACTAAACAACTCAACTATTGAAATCAACACAATTCTACATGATCATGAATCTAGATTAATGAAACTAATTCATATTAACATGAAAATGATCATTTGATATAAAAGAATAAACTAAAACTAATCATGTCAAACATGCAATACATATTACACTTTTAATTCTATATTAGTGAGATAAAAATGATGAATGAGTTACAATTGGTTGTTGTAGAGATTGTGGTATGTTAATATGATATCACAAATTGGTCTGAATTAGATAATCATTTGGATCGCCAGGAAGCATTGGACAACTATTTCGTTCCAGTATGAGACTCTTTAGCATGTGTACATCTATGACTTAATCAGGGATCAAACCCAGCATCCTCTAACCACGGTAAACGGTGAAACTAAACTTTGCCGACGAACTTGCATAACTACCAATGACCTTTTAACCAATGAGAATGCACTGGTAGATAAAATCATTATTTATTATGAAAAATGATGAAATTTTTAAGAAAATTTACACATGAAACAACGGTTTTACATGATTTGTGGACTTTTGGAGGTTGGCGACGAGTTGATTGAATTTAAATTCAAAATATGAGTGATATAGGAACTCATCTATATGGCTCCAAATCATATTGTTTGTAGATTCTTCATAAGGTCTAAGAAACTCCTTCAGACGTGACTAGTATCTTTCAATGTTTTATGTGTGAACACCATTACTTGGGCCTACAAAACGTCTTTCGTAGACGACATGGTGAACATATCCAAGTCTATGAAGAAGTCGATAAGCTCTCCACTCGTCAGTATAAATAGTGGGTCTTGGTTGAACGTACATCTGGATTATTGGTATCAGTGTCCTTGCTGTTAGATCTGGGACATACTGAAAATATCCCCTCCCTAAGGTTCTGTCGTAGATACCAAGAACAACCAGTAAGGTTAAACCAATTATTGCTTACCCTTTCGATTTTTACACATCTTCCTCTATTACATTTTCTTTTTCCAGTGGCTGTTTAATCTATTTCAACAAATCTTCCTTCACCTCCCAGCGACAGATTTAAACGTAACATCATTTCTCAGCATATGTCTCCACAGTGCTGATACCATTGCACTGTTGATAATTTTCTTACATCTGTAAGAGACGATGCCAGCGTAATAGGCAACTGCATGACCCATAATACAACTAACATGCGAGTTTGCTTCAGTGTCAGTCCAGACTTGCTAAACAAACTGCCTGTTCTTATTGATTTCTTTCACCAGCAACCATTACAACGAAAGATTACTCCATCTCGACTATCTGTGGATTGTACTTGAGCCATATTGAGCCCATAATCACTAATCAACTCTCTACGAAGTGATCCAAGAGCTTGTAGATTAGAAATAATAACGTCTTCATTGAAAATTCTAGTCAACCGATCTATAGTGATCATTTTTAACCTAAATAGACACAGAACCTTGAGAAAACTTCCTTGATCCTCATTGGCCCTCTCAAGTTTGTCGGCAAAGTTTAGTTTTACCCAGTGCTTTCTACTTTTTAGTAGCATCTAACCCGACATTAATTTACGATGACTACAAACATAAGTAACGTAAACTGATGAACAATTACTGTACACTTCAATAACATTGATAATGTAAAACAATTTTTAATTAATTTATATCCTGTTTCAGTTTTGGTAATTTATTTTTTTCATTCATGACTGTTTGGACACAGTAGCATAGTGATGAACGAGATGGCTTTTGGCACGAAGCGGAGTGAGATCGAATCCCACTGTCTACACCAACATTAGGATGTAGGTACATCTAGCCGATGAGTCCTAAATAGGATAAAACGCTCGTCCTTGATTTCGCTTGCCAGTCACAATCCAACTTATATGTAAAACAATTCATAATTAACTTATATCCTATTTGAATTTTGGTAGTTTATTCTTTTCAGTCATGACAATTAAATTTGATTAAGTTATTGAAAACAAAATTTAACATTTTTGTTTTGTTATCTTCACAATGTTTATTTATCTATTTGTTTTTCAAATATCCCGGTTTTAATTGATTATTGAATAAATTAATTTAAACAATTTACATGTCAATAGATGAATAAAGAATGATGTATTAAGTAATGAAAACATTTTAAAATGATGTTTGTAATAGTGGATGTATGTTTTGCTTTAAATAAAACTTATAAGTTAAATTGGTTGTATTTGATGAATCGTATTGTGGGGAGGGGGGTTGTGTATATGGGTGACGATGGATATCAACCCCACGTACCACAAAGTAGCATTCTCCAATCAACTTTGGTTGGAGCGATGGTAGTATGAACATTATTAGAAGTTATTTCAAGAATAGTCTGTAGAAAACTTTAAAAACTAGATTCTGGGCAGTTTGGCACTTTTTAGTAGGGAGGTAAGTTCATTCTTCAAGAAACTGATGATTTCAAGCTCAGATCATCTAATTTCATAGTTGATAACCGTTACCAGTGAACTGTTTTGTTTTTAGTTGATAATATTTTAGTCTGATTTGTTTATACTCAGTGATCATTTGATTGTGATTGATGTTATATTTATTTAGACCTTTTAACATTGATGATTGAATTCTATCGAACAAGTTGTATATTAGTCATTTGTTTAATTTACTTCACTTGACTACCTCTAAAACCACCTTCTTTTACAGTTTGATAATAACAATGTTGAGTCACTTAGACTAGTGAATACTACAACACTGTAGTTCTGAAAAAATTTTGAATGAATATTACATTAGTCACTACTTGGTGATCAGTCAATGGATGAACATAATAATTAATCGGTGTTCTGTTGTATAAATTATCGATTTCATAGTTTCAATCAACAGATTAACTTTTGATAAGTAAATATTAATACCTATGATGAACGGATAAGTTATTTCTTTGGGGTACAAAACAACTAAGAAATGCATATTTGTGAATCCAGGACTCCTGACAGTTGAATAACCTTTGGAAAGGTAAATTGGAATCTCATTCTTTTCACTTCTTATCTTCAGTCAATAAGTGGTATTGAGACACTATCATTTAATATCATTTACATTACACACAACGTAGTTATATTCTGCTAGTGACGACTTGTTGCTACATTTATAGAAATTGTCACTAGTAAGTATACCACGATTCCTGTAAAGATTTTTGATTTTGAAGTTGCCATCGCAGGTCAACTTTGATTATATTAGTATAAAGAATCAATAGAACACTGATCAATAGACGACACATCTTATTATGATGTTTTCCAATGATGGCTACTTGATAGACCGGATTACTGATTCCAACCACTGATAGAACTGATATCAAATACATGAATAGTAAACAACAACTATTTTTTTCCCTGTGGAATATAATTACATCAGTCAATCAGTAAATGCCTGTTACTGCATGTAGAGCATAGACTGCCGACCAGCATTCTCCAACCAATTCTGTACTGGACTTTCCCTTTCCAGCTCTTCTCAAGTGCTCTTCATTCACTTCATGTCTGTTTCCAATTCTTGATGCAATGTGTTCCTGGGTCTTCCTCTTTTCCTTTGGCCTTTAGGATTCCAAGTTAGTCCTTGTATTGTAAAAGAGTTTGATGATTTCCTCAATGTGTGTCCTATTCACCTCCAGAGTCTTTTCCTAATTTCTTTCCCACCTGAATATTGGTTGATTTGTTCTCTGCCACAGAAGGTTGTTGTTGATAGTATCTGGTCAACGGATCTGAAGCATCTTTAACAAACACCTGTTTATAAACACTTGTTTCTTTTGGATGATGCTTTTTGTAGTTCAATTACAAGTTTTAGCTCCATACAACTGAACCAACTGTCTTCACATTTGTATTCAAAATTTCGACTTTATTGTTGACTGACAGTTGGTTTGAGTTCTAGATGTTTTTCAGTTGTAGAAATGCTGCCCGTGCCTTGCCTTACCAATCGGCTCCTTCACATCCGCATCAGATCCTCCTTGTTTATCGATGATGCTGCCAAAGTATATTAAGGTTTCAACATCTTTCGGAATTTCTCAGTCAAGTCAAGTGTAACTGGGTTAGTGTTCATTGCCTTGTATCGAAGGATCATGCTTTTCCCTTTATGTTTTTAGGCTTGTTTTTGGCTACTGGGGCTGCCGCTATATTGTTCCTCTTCATCATCTTGAAGGACGCTTTGATGATCTTAAGTTCTTGAGGTTCCCATCCTACACCAAATGATGTCACAGGGAAAGACCTATCTTGACATCCTCAAGACCAAAGGAAAAGGAGAAAACCAAAAGACATATCATGTCGAGAATCCAAAATAGACATGAAAAGAATGAATAGAACTACAGAGCAATTGAAAAGGAGATCTCGGGACAGAGTTAGGTGGAGAATGCTAATAGGTCGACTTATGTTCCACGTGGGGTGATGGGTAAATGAATCAAATTGAATCAGTTTCACTTAACTTTTTAATGATGACTTTTCAAGCTATTTCAATACACTCACTTGTTTAAAATCTAAATCCCAAATAAAACGAAGAAATAAAGAATTAAAACATGAGTTTACATGAATTAGGATGTATGTGGATCCCCCCCGGTTGGTTTGTCAGTGAATGAAATTTATCACTCTCTGTTGCTACATTTGCATCTTCAGCCAGTTAATTCAACATAGCAATAGATCACAAGTATTGTTTAATTTGGCTTGTGACTTACGGGCTGACTTAATTACTCATTAAAATGCTATTAATAATAACCTTGGGTATCTGGTAACTACAAAAATAAATTTTATCGTGAAAAATACCATAAAAACATTTAATTGAGGGAAAAACCCCATGAAAACATTTAATGAAAATAATAGTTGGGGGGGGAAGAAATTTATTTTACTTAGTATGTCGTCAAGGGCTCTACACTAATATATATGATGTGTCAAATGTTAATTAAACAAGTGCCAGTGTATTCATGAAAATAACTGCGAATGATCAATTAAACGACGAGGTGGACATACAGACTACTAATCATAGGGAATAAGTTATAGGTGAATGAATAACCAGCAAGAATTCCCACGTCCAGCAACATTTGATATACAACGCGACGACCATCCATTGTTATCGATGACAATTGTCTCATTCGTAATGAGTGTGAACTCCACCAGTCACGACTTTATACTAGACCTTCAGGAATATACTGAAGTTATTCACTAGTGAGATGTCTAGTATAACTAAGTTTATGTAGTATCTGGTGATTGGTATTAAGTTTGGTTATTTAAATTTGCCACGCATTGATGTTGGTAGGATTCAACTGAAAACCAGGAATCACTAAACAGTTGTTCAGTTCGCCACTCTGTAACCCTTGGTTCGAAAACTATAGTGTGTAGTGCTGAAGAGTCTCATGCTCTAACGGATCGGGTGTCCAGTACTCTGCAGTCTACATTGGTATCCTGCCAACATCAATCTGTGAGGATTTCAACCAGTTAAAGTTAATTCTACTCTCCACAAACCATCTCAATCCAATTACTTGTTTTGTTATTCACAATAACATTCAGGATTAAGCACTGATTATTTAATCTGACTAACAGTTCAAACATTTAGAAAATTGTTATGACAAAGAACAAACGTTTGATTAAAATAGTGTATAGAATTATTTCATTTCATTTGGTTTTCATCAGCTGCTTACAACTTTAAAATTGACTTTACAAAATAGAAATTTGATATACTAATGAATTGGAACTATTCAAAAGTAAATACATGTGGAACATCGTCATCATGAATGGTAGACGTACATAACGTTTTTGGAACTGAATAGTAACTGTAGAATTAGAAAAATACATAATAAGCAAAAATTTTAGACTAACATAAACAGGTCAAAAAATTATAGATGTAATGATTTTTTACCGATTGAACAACAGAAGGTTGGATACAAGTGAATGATCAGTTGAGATCAGTCAATTTCAATAATGTAAGGTTGTGAATCTGATCGCGATAGGTTAAATGTTTTAGACAAAAACTAAATGACGTAATCGAATAATGATAACAACATCATGGTAGGTAAAGGCTAACAACTAATTCTCTTGAAATATAGAGATCTAGATTTAGACGCCCGATTGCTATGACTTCAGTAAATTTTGACTGAGTTAAAGTTGGTTTTTTATTAGTTACGTCGAAGGATTATAAAGCAGCAGTCATATGGAATAAGTCCTAATGCTATCTCGAGATGGCAGTATTGAATCTTCGTGAACCATCTAATCAAAGGTTCTTAGAAATATGTTCTTGAAATTAAATCTAACACCGTCATTCAATTCTTCTGATATAACTACCTTGGCAGATACATGTAAATTTATCGATGAAGTCGGCGATAACATAAAAGGAGTGCCTATCACTCTTTGATTATGTTAGAGAGCATATTGTTTTGCTTATAACGATAAGTTTGACTTCCAGTTACATATTGGTTAGTGCTGTCTTCGGTCTTCAGAAAATGTCAGTAATCTGCTATTTTCATAAATCTCCCGAGAAAAACACATTGAAAAGCTGACAACCATAAATCTTACAATGTTTTACAATCATATTGTAGTTAATTACATTAGGGATCACAGTGGAACTCGAACGACAGAACTTACGTAGTACTATAAATTACGTGATAAACACCAAATTTGTCATTTATTACTAACTCAGTAGTACAAAGTTAACGTGTTTACAGTTAGACAAGCGTAAGTGATGTTTAGTTTGTGGACGTTATCCAGTCGATGTGACTTAAACACAAGAGCTTTCATTCAAGCATTCCATAAGGTAAAGTTCTATATACGTTACTTTTTATAGGATTAATTTTATCATAAACAACAATATGTTTTAATCATGTGGTTATTTGAAATACTCAATAAGCATTAATTATAATGACAAACTGTGAAAAATAGCATCCACTCAAAACAGCTTCATCGTTGAAAATCATGTAAATGACAAACAGTAATCTATCATATGTAGTATACTTGTGTCTACAATGAATTGTTAATACGTTTGCCATATACACAGAGGAAGCAGAACTGTATGTAAAAGAGGCAACCTATTCTAACTCTGCACCACGATACCTTGAACTTGATATCTAACATTCAGTGATCAGATTCTATTGATAAAGTAGCTGTGTGATAAGTAAGCTAAATGATTTGGTATCGAGTGTAATATCATTTAAAGTGTTACGCTGGGAGATTGAAGAAAAGTAACAAACTTTCAGAACTTTATTTTGGAGGACTATTCTCGTTATTTTATTCATGAGTGATGTAATCATTTTATTTCTAAGACTGTTACGTTCCCCTTGCCCGGTTCTCTCGTTTAGTGTATTGATTCTTTGTGTATTGTTTATTATTACGAACTACGTCTACTTTATTGTGTACAAGTTCTCCCCATTCACTACCACTATTTCTTTTGTTCTGTATCAATGTTAGATTTATGATTGGTTTACTGTGTGGTCTGATTTCACGTGTATATAAAGGTATGATTAAAATATAAGACGTTCTCAGTTCTCGCTCTTTCTGTTCTAAATTCTAGTTGTCGTATTGTCAGCCTAGGGAGGCACGCATCTCATTGGTGTTCGCGTCCATCAACCAAAGCATCCCCTCCTTCTTCCTTTCTTCACGTTATAACATAAAGTTAATTAATTGTAGATGCCTACTATTCAGCATAGTCAAAAATCTTTGCATTCGAGGTTGAAACGATTCCAGTTATATTATTAAAGATAATATCATTTCCTTCATAAGTCCACAAACATCTTACCTACTAATCTAAAATAGTATGTAACGTAGGTGAGGTATAGTTTCCTGCTGATTATCTTCAATCACCCAACATATATAAGTATTTGGCAGGTAATACAAATAATAAAGTTAGTCAAAGTAAGGAAAGTGGCTGAGTTGATTTCTTTTCTAAACAATTTTTTAGCTTGTGAACATAAATAACAATAGCTTCAACTGTATACAAAACACGAATTCATAAAGCATATGATATAATACAAAACGAAACTAACTGAGTTCGAGTCCCAATATGAACATTAACAATAAGATGCAAGTACGTGTTTCTTGAATTGCTCTTGCTGGCTACAATCCGACCCAAACAAAGCATGTGAACTATTTTTATATCGAGGCAACCCACTCAGAATGCATATATTTGTAACCGAGACTGATAAATCTGAGTCCATGACAAATCAGCGGAAAGATTCAAATATACTGGAACAATAAGGAAAATTTATTAAAGGATTTTACAGTTACATGCAACTAGCCGGAATGAATAAGCATGCTACTCATAATATCTACACACTATTTGCGTATGAGTTAATCATCGTTTGGATTCATTAAACCATTTAAGCTAATAAGAAGACAGTAGTTACGACTAAATAGTTTATTGGAAGAAAATTTAATTACGTTACCTGAACCAAACGAATCGATTACAGCAATGTAATGCGGAATGAATCAACTTATCTCTGAATTTGAATTATTTTTCACAGGATTCTAAGGAAATACTTATTACGGTCTACTTTTTCCTCCCTCTACATACATGGAAATCTCTACAAATAATCAAAGATTTCATCACAGATAAATGCACATCACAGTGATTTCAACGGTAAACCAACTATACGTGTAGTTCTTTCGTTATACTCCAAGATTCTGTAGGATAGGCATGATATGCCGCGCAACTAATGAAGATTGATTATCTTCAAAAACTGTTCTAGAACATTATTTCAATTATTATAACTGTGGACAGTGTAATCATTTCATTTCTATGACTGTTACGTTCCCCTTACCCGGTCCTCCTGTTTAGTATATTTACTCTTAGTATATTGTTTATTACAATGAACTACAGTTATTTAGTTGTACACAAGTTGTACCCATTCATTGACACTATTCCCTTTGTTCCGTATCAATGTTAGATTCATGATTGGTTTACCGTGTGGTCTGATTTTGTGTATATATAAAGGCATGATTGAAATACAATACGTTCTCTGGTTCTCCATTCTCAGTTCTCCGTTTTCCGGTTCCCAATTCTGGTTCTTCTATTGTTGGCCTGGGGGGTGAGTGGGATTAGGTCAGTCGCGCATTATCATCTAGGTACACTTTATTGGCGTTCTCTACAACCAACCAAATCCTCCTTCTCTCTCTTTCTTCACGTCATAACAAGGCATAAAATAATGAGTCTTATTTTACTAACGATGCAAAAGTCTAATCGCAAGCAACAATAAAGTTATTTATAAAAACCATTCGTTATGCATATTGGCTTATAATTTCTAATCCAAACTTTAAAATAATTCATAATCCTAAATATCAGTCTTATACTAAATTCCCAGTTGTAATTGAGCGTATTAGATATTATTGAATGCCAATTTCGATATCACTAATTGGTTTGAATTAGACAACCAATAATCACCAGGAAGCACTGAACAGATCCTTCGTCCTAGAGTAAAATTCGTCGGCAGTGCGCACCGACGACCCCATCCAGGATTAAACCCACGACTTTCTAGTTTCATTGCGAATGCCTTATTATTAGACCATTGAGTCGACTGCTCAAAGTTGATATTTCTAAGTCAGTCAATTTGTGATATTTTTAGTACTACATCCTTGTTCTAATCCATACTGTATGTACTATTTCTAGCCTTAAATCGCAATTATATTGCTTACCTTAATTTTAATTCTTATCATAAACTCTATTCTTAGCCTTAAAACGTAACCCATAATCGTATTTATACTGTTTAATGTCTAATTTTAACTGAAATTCCTAATCTTTAAACTAACCTAATTACAAATCCTACGCATGGTATCCTGTTTATGGTATACATTCTTAATTTTAATTCATGATGAACTTAATTCCAATAGTACGTCTCTTAGTAGTTGAGTAAGAAACTTCAAGTGGCACATTTACTATTTCTTAAATTTTTTTTTCAAGCCTTCTTTCAGCTATTTCTTCTCATAATAAATACAATATTTCAGTGTTAATTTATACTACTTATTAGTAGTCAACATTATAGAAAACACTAATTTAATTACATTTGAAAAGACAAGTAAGTTGATGAAGGCTTTTCAATATACTTTACATGTCCATTTCAAATTGATTCTGACTAAATATTGTCTTTTAGTACAAATCGTTAGTAATAAACGAAGATCTACTTGTGAAATATGGAGAATCAAAACGAAAGCAAGACAATCACCCACTGATAGTAAGTTCGTATATATCTATCATTAGTCAACTGAGTTTGAAATAACAACCGTTCAATGGTAGTTCACTGGTGAAGTGGTAAAGCGTTTCTATTGCTTAAAAGATCTATATTAGCACAAAAGAGTAGTTCCGTGATTCATACTCGACAGTGGTTGTCTAACTCAGACCAGTTCATGTTATCTAATTTAATCTCAACTATCATCTCAACACTAAATAAAACTCATTTATTTTGCTACCTAGTAATAAGTAGCATGAAATTATATTCAAAACTTGTTGTACACTTTAAGGTTGGATACTGATGTGCCGAGCACCTAATGAAGATTGATCATCTTCGAGAACTGTGCTACAGAACATTATTTCATTTATCATAACTATGGACAGTGTAAACATTTCATTTCTATGACTGTTACGTTCCCCTTACCCGGTCCTCCTGTTTAGTATATTTACTCTTAGTATATTGTTTATTACAATGAACTACAGTTATTTAGTTGTACACAAGTAGTACCCATTCATTGCCACTGTTCCCTTTGTTTCGTATCAATGTTAGATTCTTTATTGGTTTACCGTGTGGTCTGATTTTGTGTATATATAAAGGCATGATTGAAATACGATGCGTTTTCCTGTTCCCAATTCTGGTTCTTTTATTATCGGCCTGGGGGGGGGGTTGGTGGGCATAGATCAGTTTCGAATTATCAACTAGGCACACCCCACTGTCGTTTGCTACAACCAACCAATCCTTTCTCACATCATAACAGATACATTCTGTTGTTTTTTCGGTCAGAGTAGTTTAAAGTATCTAGTGATAACAATTATTCAGTGAACAAGTACAGTTTTCACAGAAACTAAGCAAAGTCATTCTATCAGTACTAAAGTTAGCACGAGTTTGAAGTAAATAATGTTTACAATGGACAAGCTTTAGTGTTGATGAAAACGCAATACCATTCTGCATTACTCTCAAAATGTAGAATTATTAAGAAAAAGCCTTGAATGTAATTGTGGTACACTAATAAAAATAGAAATTCATGAAGGTAACAGATATGGCAATATTTACATACATGATTGCTACTGGTGTAGGAAGTCTACAGAAACACACTCATTTGATAGAACTACCGGTTTAGTTTAAAATAACAGATGTTTTTAAGAATTTACCGTCTTTTGGGTAATTCAATAGTCCATTTTTCTGTATTAATGGATATCACAAAAGTAACTGCCTTAAAATCCTACAGTTGTTGGCATGGTATGCGCATTGATACACTGAAACGATTGTAAGTATCATTTGATAGTTTTCATAAAATTGTTGGGGTAAATGCGAATTTGATAAGATAATGCAAATTTCGCATGGTATGAATCAGCTTTTACTATCATTTACTAAGTCTGTCTTGAAGGTCTTTGGTAAATGGTACACAACCAGCTAAAAAGGCTTAATTAGAAGGAAAAAAACTAAAATAAACTAAACTTTGATACCGTTTATAATAATATTTAACAGGTGACGACAGTATATACAGAAGACTGGAAGGAATAAAGACCACGTTGTGGTGCAGGAGAAGTATTTTGTAGATTTGTCATTGGATATGTGCATTAAAAACATCGAGTTATTTTTAAGACGTACAAAAACGTATGCATTCCCCTACAGTGCTTTCTGAGGTCGACAGCTATTTAGTCTCATCGACTTTTCATTGTTTCAACAGCGAAGACGCTACTATAGAACTATGATTAATCAATTAACCAAGCAGAACTATTGAATCGCTAGTAATATGACCGTTTTAGTTCGATAAACTAATTACTGTTGCATACTCACATCTGACTGGTATTAAATGCTTAACGAATCGTGACATTGATAGGCTTAATCTTAAAATCAGGAAAGTATTTCAAGAAAACTGCTATGGTTGATGATTGAGACTATTTAATAGACATGGACTTGTACGTACAAAATTATAATGACAAATTTCAGTGAGTGTGTTTAACTGGTCCATGTATGTATGCCCAATGCCCACTTTATCCCAGGCCAGAAATAGAAAGAACACAAGCCAGTGAATCAACCAGACAAAATCATATTGTATTTCAGACAATCCTTTTTGTATTCATAAAATCTGACTATCCAGTCAACCAATCCGAAAATTTGTATTCACACAAAATATGGGTAACATTGACTAGGAACTGGAGCAACGTATACACAATCAATTGACCGTAGTTCATAAATGAGAAACGGCATACTAACAGCTAATGTGTTAAACAGGAGGATAGGGCAACAGGAACTGAATAATAATAACAATAATAATAATAGTAATAATAATAGAATGTTCACTTTGTTTACAACCAAAACTAATGAAATAGTCTACAGAAAGACAGTTTTCATAGATAACCAATCTTCTTCATGTGTCCGACATATCACGCTTATCTATTGGAGAAAATATATTGAAATTATTCACTTCATCAATAAGTTGATTATAACCATCTTGTAGTCTCTTCTTCATATTCTGAATTATGTCGGCCATATTTGTTGAATCTAATGAATAGTAATTTAACAAAATTAGAATATCATTACAATGATTTAGTATGCCAATTAATAAATAATCATTTCCTCTTTGATTGTCTAAATTTTTATGATCTGTTACTATGAAGTTTACTAATTGACATAGAATGCCGGATTAGTGTAAACCTGTTCAGGAAAGATATTGATAAAATGCAGTCTTTCGATAGCTTTGAGTAACAATGAAAGTATGCTTGGAATGCGTTTCTCGCCATTTAAATGTAAATTTAGCTAGTGTGTATTCACACCTGAACGCGATTTCAGCACAAACACAAAAAGCCAGTTTGTCTTTTACTAAATTAAATCACCTTAGGTGTAGGCTATATATCAGTCTCTTAACAAAAACGGCAAATGTATTATACAGCAATCCGTTCTGTCTTATTGTAGGGATCCGAAATATAGCCATTAGGAGTAAATGACACTCGTAAGATATCGATTTCGATCATCTATGTCTTCAATACATCGCGCGGTGAAGCTGTCCAGAATAATGGTGGAATCCCCCCCGTAAGTAAACAATCCATATCCGAGGAAGAAATCTAGCTTTAATCCATCTTTAGAGCTATTAATTTTTTCACACCATCTCACACTTAATTTCATAACCTTTAATTCTTCGCCATCACAAATTTACTGATTATTTTATAGAGTTGTGATGGCTTTGTAGAGATTGTTATTCAATTATATAGTCTGCATTTATAACAGATTGGTCTCTGTTGGAGGCCAGTGAAAGCCATGGTATACTGAACAACTGTTTCGTACTAGTATGGAACTCCTCGGCTATACACACCGTCGATTCTACCATAGGAATCGAATCCATGCCCTACTAGTCTCGCAAAGTACTCCACACTATCAATTACACAAAGATATCACTTAAATATAAAGTTCACATCTAAATCAGTCTGTGATATACCACAAAAATTGAAGTGAAAACCTCTACCATTTCATACCGGCCTAGTAGTTTAGGTGAACAAGCCATCGCCAGGAGACCTGAACGCTCTAGGTTCTATTATGGGTGTAAATTCTTATTGAACCCCATACTTGGACGAAACAGCTGTTTAGTGCTCCGTGGTTTTAACTAGTACCTAACCGAGATCAATCTGTGACAAAAACGAACAACTAAACAATGGACGTCTAAATTTACAATTACGCTAACATAATACATTAACTAAAACTAATTGCATGTTGCATGTAGCGGACAAAAATGTTGTGAAGTACCTTTCAGTGTTGTTGTTTGTAACAGATTAATCATATTTTGATACTATTGGGAACCATGGTACACAAGACAGCTGTTTTATTCTTAGTCGACAAGCAATCAAATTAAATTCCATTTCCCACTAAACCATTCAACACAATTCAATGTAATCTGAGAAAATTCCCGTTCTAGCTTCTTCAGTAAATTTGTAAAATGGGGACACATTGTGTTAAATAACTGTAGAGAATTCACTCTTCTTTGATATATCCCCTCCATACACACTTATTTTAATATAAAACAATTGTTAATCATTTAAAAAAGGAAAACTCTTAAGAGTTCACCGCATGATCTTAAAGTCTAAGGCTCTATTGCCTGATAGGATTATGAATACAGTCTACTGAGTAGTTCCATACGAGGATAATACAACTATTTAGTCCTAGTTCCTGATTTCCAATGATTGTTTTATCAGGAACGATTCGCGATATATTAAATTCATTCTGTCAAATTATTTAATGAAAGCAACAAACGAGTGAAGGAATTTCTTTTCAATTAGTTTACCATCAAGACTTGGTACTAACTTATATCCATCATTACATTATTTACAATGACAGTAAAATCGACACCCATCAACTGGTGCTGGTGTTTCAAATTACAGTACGTTTAATAAGTACCAATGTGTTAATGGAGAAAACTGCAAACGATTACCGATAAAGTGAAGTGAACAAAGTGACTGCTAATCAGAGGTCATAAATCATACGTGACTACGCAAAATTGGGTGATTACGCAATATCAAACAAGAAAATGTTTCACCAACGAGATGCTAGCTCAGAGGTTAGGAAAAACACCGAGACAACATTTCAATGCAACCAACCGACCTTTGATTTTACCATAACGTAACACAGACTGTCTGGATTACCAATTCACTTGCTTCTGTAGAGCCATTTATACATGGGACACAATCCAACAGCTCCATCACCGTTCTACAGAACATCATCCGTCCTGGTTGAGCAGAAGACAAAATTTTATCCTAGCCCACTTGATCGACACAGAACATCTTGTTAATTTAAATGTCTTTAAGAATTATATACCGAATTATACCAGCCATTCCATATAACTTATATGTCTGTTTTTTTATATGCGGTTAAAGTGAATGCCAATTGTAACCACAAACATGATCTGTGTATTCAGAATACGTTTTCATAGTCCTTCGTCTTATTTTTTTCATCAACAAAGGCCATGTCAACGAGGGGTTTAACTACACGTTTGTTTAACATTTTCTGTTTTGTTTCCCGTTTTTATACTTTCTACAAATCTCACGTCATTGCATGCATAATGTCTTCCTAATAGTTATCACTTTATTCTTGTGTAACTATTATTACGATATTTTTCTAACTTAACCATCAGTTTACATATAAATCATTAAAAACTTCATATCTTCTTCCGACAGAATCTCGATGTGATCAAAACAAGTCTGTTCTCTTTACCCCTACAGACGTAATATTAATCTTTGATCCCATATCAAAACACTTTGTCTATTATCTTGAATGATCTTATGCAAAGATTCAATTTTATATCGGCATATTCTTACTTATTTACCTCGGTTAGTAGCTACTTTGTTCAGCACACCTTTCGATAATTTTTTCCAGTTATCATCATAAACATAATGATACCTATCAAACCAAAATCAACTCACTGCCATTTGATTAGGTAATGATTTTGTGTTTGTTATAAGCAATATCCACGTATATTAGTGAGGTATCTTGATAAGAAATTAAATGAAATAGAGTTTCTTTATTTAATTGTTGTCTACATTAAACTCACATTTAAAAAACAACCAACATACTATTTAAAACTTCCCATCAATTTGTTATGGACTAAAATTGATCAACCTTTGTTACAATTTATGTACCCTGAACAAATCACCTTGATACATAGCTTACAATTATGATTTGAGTTTGATTGTGGCTGGCAAACTGAATCCAGGACTCACATTTTGTCTTATTTGCGACTTGTTAATTGGGTTTACGTATAATTCTGCATAAAACAAACTGATTTCCAGTCCCTGTGTAAACACTAACAATCGGGTGTAGGTACATTCAACTGAATAGTCCAAAACAGGACAAAAAAGCTTATTGGACTCCTTTTGCCAGCCAAAGTCCAACTCAAATCTTACTCAAAGTTCTAAAAATAACAGTAATCACATTTTTCAACCTTTTTGCAAACACTTACCAAGTTTAGATTTAACATCATCATGTAATTGATTCAAAGTAATAGAAGTATTTTGTTCATTCAAAATTTTGTCCTCCAAATTAACAGTTGGAAAATTATCCTAAAATGTGAATTATTCAATTTATTTCAAAATTCTATTGATACTACTAACTAACTATTTTGTAAAACTTTAAAAATTCATCAAGATCTTTTGGAAACCAGCCTTTATCAGGTTGAATTCGTTGAAATGTTTGATAGTAAACATCATTGTAAGTCTCTACGACCTTTTCAGTCTTCCTGTTGTACTGATTACTTTTCATTGATAATTTGTTATTTGATGAAATCGTTCATGAAATGATGCTTAGGGAAATTAATTAAAAAGAATACTGAATGGATTAAAAATAAAAAGAGAAGTAAAGAAACCAACACATGATGACTTTGTAAGTAACCATGGTTTTCACTTTGAGCAACCACTGAAGTACACCCTAATAACGTTCAAATAATAGCGGTTATAGACTTCTTAACCAAGAATAGAATTCATAACATTAAGGCCATGTAGTGAAAATTTTGTTTTCAGATTACTGAATCTCATAATCACTTGTAGCTGGTTTTAGAAAATGAACAGGCATGACCAGTAATAAATGTCTATTAATAATGCTAGATTACATTTTGCAGTATTGACTAAAGTTAGTGAGGCAAGTCAATAAATTCTTGCTCAAAGGTCTGAGCGTCTGTCTATTTCTATCGAGAGTTATCGCCTAGAGTTCGGCTTTCAGTAAGATGATAAATGCATAATAAGCAGCTCTACAGTGCATCCTGGTTTCTTGGTTTATTAAGTCACTGATGCATAATTTATATTTAACTGTCACTATGACTACAAGTCTACTAACAATAATAGAGCCTATTCCAGGTAGTGGTATGTTAGGCAGTAATATTACAGACCTAGTTATCTGCAAACACACTGACAAGTGTTTGACGATTTTAGAGATACTGACATGTATCACAGCATGTAATTAGGGCCAAAGATTGCCGATTAATAAATAAACAAGTAAATCGAGACGCATAATAAGTAAATACTTAGTAAAAAATTGAAAAGTATTTTACAAGAGGTTTACAATTAATAACCGTTATAATGTTGTAGTTTTCTTAATGCCAATATACATATCCCGAAACCGTGTCGTCCCAAAAGTACATTCAGTCAACGGACATTAATGTACAAAATATATACTAGCTACTTTTTCTAATGTTTATTTACAAATCGGTTACTGCCAACATATTCAACAGTAAGAACCTTTTATACACGTACATTGCTATTTCAGGCTAGCACCTTTTACTTTAAAAATCTTGGTTTGTTTACAAATATACTATCAACTTCAAACCTATATTTTCATTTTGCAACTATTTGCACTTTTATTTAATGTTCATTATAATTTATATGACTAATTATAATATGCTTCTTCTACGAAGGCCCTTAGTGAAATCTAATGATTTGTTTTCAGGTGAGTGGTACCGACAGGTGGTTCGTTCACTGCATATACATCTAAAGTGTATCCAAACTACCGTATACCCGTTGACTCGGTACACTTATGAAATAGATGTATCATACATCTATAGAAAAGTAAATAACGATGATTTAGACAAGGATGTATTTGGAACGTATTAGATATAAAAACGACCGGAAACTAAAGAGGCTGCCAAAAGTCAAGTATATCCAATCTCACGTTAAACATATATACTAACATATAAATGTACAATATAGAAGTTGCTATGCTCAGTGATAATTACGGCTTCTAGATGTCCACTTTTAAGAAAACAATGCATTTTTAGGCGATGTATCATGTATGGTTACCACTGTAAATTTTGTTTAAACTAAATTTTCTAAGGAGGTAAAACCATGCATTTTGGTTTTACAAGTTTTCCAATAGTTTATTATTTATGCTGTATGACTGCTTGATTATAAATATTGTGCTGCTTATACTTTGGCAAAGTGGCAGTTCATCACAAATATATGTAAATGTTTCGTCAAAATAAGCATAATAATGTGTTTGTTTTCGTTTCACATTACAATGGTGGGTTACTCATGAATCAGATTTCGAAATAAGGCATAGCTGGTACTCAATTACTAACCTTATTAGAGCCAAAATAAATTCGCTTTTCGGAAGAGTGAGAGATTTCGTTTATGTTTAGTGAGTAAAAATCTGGTGTATTTCGCTAATGCGATTGTACAAGTATTGTCATAGTATCGAAAGTTTGGTGTGATTTTAGGCGCTTAGTAGACTGTATATTGTGAAAGTGTTCAGAAAGTGTGCTTCGTATATTTAAACGACAAGTGGAGTATGATGTGTTAGTGAAGTCAAACTGTAGACTATAATGTGTAAATTTTGGCGTCCAGTCGTGTGAATTCTTAGACATGTCTCATCGAGCACAATAATACAAGCAAACATCAATTTGACTTACACTCTACAGAGTGTATGAAATTTCCATTTTAGAGTAAAGCATCCTTTTAGAACCTCCTAATGAAGTTTTCTGATGAAAACATACATACTGACACATATGATTTATCATGTATATGGAGAGTACTCTACGCTTAAATAAATTCGACTAGAATTTATGCCAGAGCTTCAAAATATACCACAACAGTTCGTCTGATTAATAATGTTAATTTTTCAAATCATTAAATAGAATAGGTCAACAACATAACAACTGTAAAGACAATCGAATAACTGTTAGGCGATGTCACATACACTAATTCATAAGAGTCTCTTGCAAGTTTCTATGACATTCGCGGGATGAACACAACTAAAACAAACAGTGTTCGCACAGAGATTCGTCTTTAATATACTTTAATATAGCAATGAATGTAAAATAAACTTATTACACTCGATGAGACTAGGATTCAACGAGTTAAAACATTAGATATTTTCTGGTTGTAATACTTTCAAGGTATAATTATCGAACTGAATTTTCCTCTTGGGGTACACTTTGAAAATATCTCCAACGCTTTAATCGACCAGAGACTAAAAAAATAAGACGGTAGTGAAGGTTTCTAAAATATAGGGTGGTAAATAAGCACCTCAAAATGATAAGTAAAAAATTGACGACGGAGTGTGTCTTGTTACAATCTAATAATCGTTGCAAGTTAATCAGATCAGACTATGAAGTCTCCTCTTCCTAAGCAGCCTTTAACCATTTTATTTGGCTCCCACGAATACATGCCAGTCTCACATTTCGGCAGAGTATGTGAACCAACTGAATAAAATGCCTTGAAAAAACATAAAAGGGTTATATGCGCAGGATAAGTTCACCACCTTAACGCAGCACATTTATTCCACTCGAATGTTAGTTAAGTACGATGGAACCAATCAAAAAACATATTTTTCTTAGAGTTTTATGAGTCAAATACTCACCAAAGTCATTGGAGAGTTACTAAATTTCCTAAGCTCATCTCATGCCTCTTATAATTTTATGCGTTAGTTCTTTTTGGGTCTTTCTGCAAGCGTTAAATTGATAAATCAGTAGGTCGGTATCTCACAGTTAATATTTCTAAATACAGCTAATTCTTTATAAGTTTGTACGATCCGATCCATGCCATCAACGAGTAACTACTTAACGACCGACACGATTTAACCTCACTGCTACGCCTTACTAGAACGATATACCTACCCATGGCTCTCTAGAATTCAGTGGTTGTTTAACTTAACTCAGTTGTAACTAAAAGTTAGAAGGAAGTTAGTGAGTAAAATACCACAGATGACTAGTGGTACTACTATCGCTGAAAAAAACAGATATTACTGTACGAAACGGAAATATCATGTTCTTCATCAAGGTTGCATAATTCATCACCAGACAGTTGGGGATGTCAGATCTCCAGAATTCAGTTGGCAAACCTGTTTCTTCCGTGATTTATTTCGCAAATTTAAATTTCCGGTTTTCGCGTAAAAAAGTTCCTTTTTAACCTTCAATCCGTGTTTCTCACGTAGCGAAACGCTAAATCCTATTGATATGTTGTTTATTTTAATACTGTTTGTGGCATTCCAAGGACGCTCTATTTTTTGTATATATACTCATGAGGTGTGTGGTTGTCGTCCAACTACCAGGATACCCGTAGAACTAAACGTTTCTTGCTGACGTTGTACTTCTTCCTTTAGTTAACTGGGCTGGGACTCTGTGAAATAGCTTAGCTTATGTGTAGTTGAGTCGCTGATCCTACTTCCGTTAGCAGGTGCCTCCTTAATTTACGAAACCTTAGCATAGACTACACTTTTGAGACTAAGCTGATATTAGGTATCAAAGCACACAAACATACTGACACTGATGATAGAAGAAGATACTTTATTACCAAAAGCCGACCACTACCGAATCCTTGAATGACCACATACAAGCTTCACAATAATTAAGCAGCTTGTCAGTTGTGGCATCAACTTGTGGTCCAAATGACAACCGATGATGGAATTTTGACCGCCTACCCAGATGAGTTTCACTTGCATGTTGACAGTTTCTCTATCCTTACATAAAATAACCAACGGAATATCATTTGCAGCTTTCTCTCCCCCGTGGAACCAAATGCTTAGATACGATCTCCGGAGCAAAGAGGCAACATTATTTATCAATAAGTACCAAACGCTATATCGTTGTGAGTCCCTTACCATATTCTACAGCGAATTCTGGAATACACTGTTACAAACTATTTGCACTACTGGTTGTGTCCTGAAATTCAAACGACTGGTCAACTCACATCTAGAATCCAAAGATTTGTACCGAATCTTCCATGACTTACCACTTAACCTCGAATCACTCAGTAATGGCTCAATAGGGTTTTAAAACTGTGAACATTAAAACCATTTATTATGCAGCAGAAGAAAGAATATTCTAATTCAAAACTAATTGCATTTACTACCACTAATTAATTCCTTTTCCATCTATATTATCTATTCTCTATATCACCTTCTCCCCGAGCTTGTGGGCTGCTCTCATAAGCAATTGGTCTCTTTCGAGTTACTTGCCCCTAGCGCTGGTTAGCAACGTTATTAATGCATCAGTAACTCACCTCTGAAAAACAACCCAAATAGGTTCCACTACAACAGAAGAATATCCCTACATGTATGTTTGGTTGGCGCTCGTATACAAGTTTCGAATACTGTTGGCCTTATCTCTTATCTGGATGTGCTCTGTGGTCTATTCTGTTTATTCCAAACCATTTTCTGGAATAATAGTGCCATTGACGAAAAACGCGCGGTCGTTTGTCGGACGTGCACCATAATATAAAATATATCTCTGGTACCTTAGTACTGCAAACATTGTTGTCGTTGGCCTTGCTTTTGTTTATATCTTCATACAGCGTAACTTTTCTAACCGTGACTCATTTCTAGGGCTCTTGTATGTTGATAAACCAATATCAGCATGATCACGCCTGCACACTGGTATGCTCTCATATACAAAATGTTACTTGAGAATAAAACTATCATTATTAATATTACTACAAGTTCAAATTAATTGATTATCAGAAATCGTTGAATAAATCATCATTTAGTAGCTCTGACTTTCCAATTTTTAAATTTCAAGGTACATAACCGATAGAAAATTTAATAGCCTCCTCATTCAACATTGGGTTTACATTGTAAACGATTTTCTTACATCTTCATGTCTTCAGTGCGCATACCTTATGAACTACTTAACCATTCGTCAAGACTTATACTTTTAGATTATTTTGGCGGAAAAAAGAGAACCGGGTGCTGTCTCACTTCTATTATTTAATAAAGTAATATGTTTTTAGTAGTGTTGTCTTTATTTAAATAAATTACTGCAGATTCTTCTTCATCTGTTGCTCCTCACCAAGTTGATTGATCTCTATTCACCTTGTAGTGACTGCAGAACACTATCGAGTCGATAACATAATACAAACAGTCACAAGTGGCAATAAATACTATATTAACAGTTAATGTAAATACATACAGTTTAGTTTGCTTGAACTAACAGCAATAACTGAGGCAAATGATGTGTCCTCCAGATGACCACCTCACGTATGTATAAATCCAATTTTTCAGCCGGTTAGTAAATTCAACCAGAGCGACGCCAGTGACGTTGATTTATACACTGCAGATGCTATAACAGAGATTAATTATCAATCCAAGCAATCAATGATCTAGACGCAGTTGAGAACGAGGAATAGTGCGTCGACGTTATATTTTAGCTTCGAATAGCATTGGCATTGTAGCGGTAAATAATCCCCAAAATAAATAGTTACATAGGTTTTGACATTGATGCTGACCATGTTTGTTTTAGCGGACACTACTAGTTAAAGGCGCTCGGTCACGCATCACCACCAGATCACGTCACGCTGCATCGTGGAAAGAAACTCTCTCTCTCTAGTTTGCCAGCCTAGACATTACTACTCCATTACCGCCATATTCACGATCAATTATAACTTTCTTTCCATCCTTAATTGCCTTCTGATTTATTCTCATTCGTAAGAGTGGTTTCAAGCGTTAGAAGTTGCCCTGGTAATACCGTAACGTAATAACGTGACTTGGTCATATATCGGGTGCACTTCAGGACTTTCTGCACACTATTAGTGTCAAGGAATCTTTTAAGGTCTTATGTATTCATATAAAAAAATAGCTTATTAGTTGTTACCTTTCTTAAAAACGCTTATGTTTACAACTTTATGACCTACGAATGGATGAATTAATCTAATATTTGCTTTGTGACAGTTTCTAGAACATAGGGATTCCTTGCCAACGTTCTACAATATTTACATTCCTTGAATTGATCAGAGCTTTTGTCTACCTATTGATTTGGAATACACAGGTAAATTAGTCATGTTTTCTGGAGATGATGACAATATGAATATATTTCTGAACACCTTGAGTAACGACACAAACGTATTTGAAATCAGTTTTTCTCCGTTTAAATGCAAAATATCGTCTCAATAGTGGAATATGTCATCTCCTTCATTGATTATAAGGAGTAAAGTAGTTAAGCTAAATAAAAAATGAAATTAATTCATGAAGTTTCTGACTCTAACTCTAATTCATTTTGGTGGAAGCAGAATACCTGGTTAGAGTCAGCATAAAAATCGAAGTCAGTGGCTGAAGAATTCGGATTACTTGGTTAAGAGTTGGTCACAGACATATTCATACTAAAATAGCATCGCGTAAATATTATTTATATATGTGTGGCGCATGTCAATATCTGGACTTATTGACGAAACAGTGATACAGGGATTAGCGACTTCAGTATTACTAATAATTATTACTAGTAATTACTAATAATTAGACCGAATTTGTGGATCAGTTATGTAAACGACACCGTCGTTATCATCAAGAAGAATGAGTTGCAAAATAGCTACAGTTAAAACAACAGAATCTTTGAAGACCGGAAATATATGTGACCAGGGAAGTCAAAGAATAATCTATTGTTCTTAGATATATTGATCACTAGGACCAACACAAAAAACTTGACACTTAACTTTACTGAAAACCAGCAAACACACTAAATTTCCAATTATAATATCAACAATCCAACAACCCACAAAATCGATTACGTGCAAACCCTATTCCAAAGGTAGAAAACACTTGACAGAACACTTATCACAAGAAGAAACGGATAATATTGTCTTCTAAAAGAACAGCTATCAAAGTAACTTTATTTAAAAAATGTCTTTCAACATCATCAACAAACGCAAATCAAACGATTAAATCAACAAACGAATCATCCAATCATATATAAAGGGCATATCAGGTATTACAACCAGACTATTCAGGCTGTCAGAAATAAAACTTGAGCACAAACCAAAATACTCACTACAATCAATTCTACTCACACTAAAGTACGAGATAACAAGGAAAGCCGACTTAACATCAGTTGCAAAATAAATTGCTTCAACTTGACAAACGTTACATCAAACAAAGCGGCCAACTTCTTCATCTTCGCTTACATTAACGTTGATTACCGATTAAATGCCTACGATATATCATCCTTTACATCAGTACATGCTAACAATTCTGGACACATTTTTGACTGGAAAAATGTGGTGACTTTACTCAAAAGAAGCACAAAGAAATCTATAGAATGTTTAGAAGTATAACATTCATGTTGATCAAATTAGATGCAAATTATCAACCCGTTAGAAAATTAGTAAACAACTACAATTCTATGAAGGAGGTCATGAAGGAATAAAACCTGAATAAATGTGGAAAAACTAACAATGAAGTGTCAACGACAGTCGTCTAAATTCAAGATTTACAGAACAAATTGTTAGTTACTTCTGGTGAAATTCACATAACTCACTCTTATCAGAAGATTGTACTGATAAAGTCGTCCAGAATGTCACTGAGAAGCTCTCAAATCAAACCATTCACCTCAAAAAACGCAGTATAACTAGAACAAAGATTAACGTGTTTATGTTCAGTAAAAATCCACTTAGCAAACAAGAAGTTCATAATATCAGTTTACTTACATAATATCAAGTTTGCATTCAAGTAGTATGATATCACAGCTATACAAACCTGTATAATCCGTTAATATGAGAACGAGAATCAGAACCATGAATCAAATAATGATGAAGAAGGAAAAAGAATGTTTAAGTGACAACAGCTAACAAAACATAGAATTACTCCAATAAATAGGATTATAACAGAAATAAATCATCAATCCACAACATTAACAATGTGGGAATAATTCAATGTAATTCGAATATGTTCACCTCATTCCGATCCTTGTTGCTTTATGTGAATCTTGAGTGGAATGCTTCGATACAACTAAAATTTACAGGAATAGTTTAATTTAGCTTCTGGCTGGTTAGTGAAATCTAGGACATGCGTTTCATCCCACTAACGCCTCATTAGCTAGATACATCTTTACCTTACATCAAGACTCGAACTTAAAATTGTTTATTCATAAACTATCAGAAGAAGAAAAGTAAACAGTATACAATATAATCCAACAAAAAAAGTCCATAACTACAAGATTATTATTGTTATTATTTATAAATTGAAACAAATTAACTAAATTATACAATGAACAAATTTACTTAATACATTACTATATTACCATGGATACTTGTATAGAAGTAGATGAGCAAATAAAGAATGCAACATGTACATGATTGCACAATGTTTACATATTATTCATACTTTACATAGTGATTGTAAATTCAATTACATTAATTAAAAGAACAAATATAGTTTATGGAAAAGATTTCTTTAAGAAATTTTATATAAGTTTATGATAGACTTGTGAATACTACAACATAAATCAATGTAGAAGAAATTGATTACAACAGAGAGAAGTTTTAGTTGTTGTCGATGTTAGCGTTTTCTTTTAGTAAGGTTATTGTCTTATCGGATGGGGTTCCTAACCCTATACCCAACCCTCCTACTTTATCAGGGCTTGAGACTGGCAGAAACCCTATGGGACTTTCAGGCGTACTTGTGGAGAGATGGAGTTAGTTGAAGAATGCTGGTAGGATAACAGGCATTGACTGATTGATTGAAGATTAACTACTGATTTCTTTTGAACACAAAGGTCAGGTTTCAATCTTCTAATTGCAATGGCCTCAGCAAATTTTAATAGAATCGTTTTATGCTGTTTATTAATGATTTTAAAAGCATTTGTTGCATCGACCTCATGTCCCCTGTCTACCGAATAACGCATAATTGAGCTTGTAAACGTGGTTGCTTCTTTGAAGCACAGATTCTACAGGTTATGTTCAGTAAATCGTAAATTGGCCCATGTTTTTGTCCTTCTAATGTACATGTGGATCGGTAAATACAATTGGAGGTGACATGAGACAGATATTTATCAATTTTTGTTTGACTTATTAAACATCGTGTTTCGTAGAGCGTCAGTACTTTACCAGCAGGGAATGTCGGGAATCGAAGACAAACATGAAGAGAATGGAAAGCACTTGGGAAGAGGTGGAAAGGAAAGCCCAGGAGAGAGTTGGTTGGAGAATGCTAGTGGGCAGCTAATGCTCCATATGGGGTAACAGACATTGATTGTTCGACTGACTCATTGAATGCTTGTTTAATGGTCGTTTTAAGTCATTGATTGAAATCTTTGGCTACTTGATCTCCTTCAAGTACTCTTTTTTTTATGTAACGAATGATGTTATTCAGAAAAAGAAAATTACCAAGCGTAAACCATTGACGTAAACAAAAAATTAGACTTATCAACAAGAAACATTGGGTTGGAAGAAGATGACAATAAGAAACAATATTCTCATATGTATAAAGTAGGAATAGGAATTAATGCCAATTCAATATCTACATATAACGAAATGTCGAACATATAGTAAGCGGATATACAGATACAAACTATCCCAATACAATAAACACATAAAATTGATGGAACAAAACAGGTAACATTAAGGGAGAAATAACGATTGAGATTACATCATACAAATCCTTAGAAATTGTTTCAAATAAAGTTTAAGATGAAGTTATACAAACATACTTTACAAGAATGCCTACCAGTAGTTGATTCCTTCCATGAACATCATTTTCTAATCAACTACATTATAACGGAAGCATTCATAATTTCATAAAAGTTAAAGTAATAAGAAATTACAATTTTACTTAGATAAATGAAATGACTTGTTGAAAGTATCATTTCACCTGTTGGAGACAATAGTCAATGAGTCTAAAAAAGAAAACAACGAACAATAGCAATCACTTAACTCATCATTCTATTCTAGCAAGATAATTGATTATTTTGAATTGTTTAGAAATTCCTGTGCTTATCAAAAACAACGACGTTTCAACGAAGAATCTTCTTTTCGAGATAAATGCTCTGGTCAGTTTCTACATTTATTAATTCAAAATTATTAATAACATAACTAGCTAGTTCTGAAGCAGACAGAACATCATTTCGATATCAAGGATAATTTGGATATAAATTTTGTCTCTTCAGATTATTTGTAAAATACGACTGTTAATGTTGAAGTCATCATAATCATCATGTAACTTGTGAAACGTAAAGCACAATTCAAATAAACAAGATTACCCTTAATCAAATATCGATAGGTATCTATGTATATGAGTGACATAGAAGATGGGGTGATAGCAAAATACAGTTAGATCAAGTGTTTGTAGACAAAGGCTGAATCCTATTTAACATGAAGCCAAATAGGTAGGAGTTCGGAAAATGGAGTGAATGATAATCAAAACTCGTCAAATAGTAACAATAACAATAATAAAAAGAATCATAATTAGTTCACTTATTCGGTCTTTAAATGTTGTAAAGTCAATCAAATGAGGAAAGAAGATTAAGTGACATTTAAATTCATTCTGTGTACCTTGATTAATAATAATAATAATAATAATAACATTATTAATAATAATAATAATATTATTATTATTGTTCACATATATGCATAGTAATAACTATTAATAATAATAATAATATTATTATTATTATTAATAGTTATTACTATGCCTATGTGAACAAAGAGAGTAGTATTTGGATAGAGTAGACTTAAATTACACAAATACACATAAAAGGGGAAAGATACGTACTAAAATTAAATCGTCGTATGATTAAGGTGGAGAATGATTTAATGGATCTTGCGTCACCCATGGCAGGAGAAGGAATTGAACATACTTCTTCTATATGCATAGTTCTGGCCTGTTGACCCATATAGCTATCGCCTTTAACGTTTTAAGGACTTTGATTCTAACCGATCTTGGTAGATAACTGTTTACACAGAATATTATTTTGAATGACTGATTTATGTTCGCCGCACCACCTGTTTGAATTAGGTGAGCTAGAATTGAACTGTTGATACTGCTGACAACACCTATGTTTATGCAAACCGAAAGTAGCTTCCGAGCACGGAGGAGTAAATTTCTTGAGCATCTGCCAATTTAACTTGCTCCATAGGGGTAGTTAAACTGATAGATACAAAATGAAGTGGTAAGCTTAGGTAATTTATCCTTTATTCCCCGTGTCACCATAGGGCGGATAGAAAATACAAGTTGAAGTTTTACGGCGTTGTAATTTGCGGAAAACTTTTAATGCATTCATAATTTCATAAAACTTAAAGTAATAAGAAATTACCATTTTACTTACTTAATTAATTAATTAATTACACCCATTACTCCTCACTGAGGAGCATAGGCCTCTTACCAATTTTACTTAGATAATTGAAATGACTTGTTGAAAGTATCATTCCACCTCTTGGAGACAATAGTCAAAAAGTCTAAAAAAGCAAACAAAGAACAATAGCAATCACTTAACTCATCATTTTATTCTAGCAAGAAAAATTGATTATTTTCAATTAGAATAAATTGTAAACGTGTCAAACTACTTCTTTCTTAATACTGTTTATATTTCTACTTAAGTACTATATTACATAATTCATTTAATACTAATTACGTGTTTTCATTCAATCAGTATAGCTTTATAAAGTTTCATGTTACATAAATTATTCTATAAAGAATAATGATTAACTACATTAGACTGCATAAGATTATCTCTAAGGTAACTTTTTATAACATCATATCATTATATCATAGATATCATGACAAGTGTTTTTTCATTTGTTACAAGTTATTTCATGAAGTAAACAAAAGATAAGTCGTTGAGGTAAGAAGGCGGTTATTGTATGAATCATTTATATTATTGTTGATAATAATCTGTTTATTTAATGTATTTTATTTAATTACTGTAAATACTTCTAGGCATAAATTGTATGACAAATGTCTATGTGAAAACGTGACTGGTGGATTTCAACTATGTCAGTTGTGAGGCATGGAGGAGGTAGCGCAATCTATCGCGAATTGACTGAATCGGAAGTATCAACCCTTAGGAACTAACCCAGTGGTTCAATAATAAAACGTTCGACGCGAAGCCAGAGGATTCTAGGTTTGATCCCCTATGGGGTTGTGGATGCGCTCTGCTGAGGAGTCCCATATCAGGACGAAACATCTGTCTAGTGATTCCAGGTGATCAGTGGTTGTCTGATTCAGATCAATTCGTGATATCAAAATTGTCAGTTAACTATCTCTACAAACCACCCCCTTAATTGTTTAAAATTAATTGACTTAATGAATATTCAGTAGAAGTTGATAGAAATTTATATTTATTCACAAATGTGTATGCACTGAGTATGCACAGTGAAAGATCTGTTGTCACTAGCATGAATATAGTCTTTGCATAAATCATGTAGTTAATACCTATTGTCTCTCTGAAGGATAAAGCAGGAGAAGTTGGGGGGGGGGAGGGAGGGAACTGAGGAGAATTTGAAGGACAAAGATATGGTAACTGTTATGTTAGTTCTTCATACATTTACCGGTAATTATTTAATTTTTTAATAGATTGTCAATATTATGTAATATGATGTAAGCATATGTAATTAGTTTATCTTCTCTTTAACATATTATATTGCTTTATTGTTAAATGTACATTTCAATATATTCATATCATCATTGGTAGATTAACTTTCAAAAGATCTATTCTTTTATGAATATTAATAGAATAGATACTACTCGGTAATGTTTATTTACAAGTAGTATATTAAGTTATTATTAAAGTAATCATATAAATATATTTTTACTACATAATTTACTACTACTTTAAAAGGTAATACTTATTGATATGATTAATGAAGTAGTCAGTATGATATATTTAACAAATAAGTATGAAATGTCTAATCTCTGTGTATTACAATTCATATTGATAAGTTATGAAATCATCATGAAAATAGAGAACAAACAATCTAAACTTACGTCAACGATTAATCAGTGCAGTATGTAATGCTTAATTACAGCAGACATATTATTAAACAATAGTTTAAAGTGATAACCTGGATGTCAACTAAATTAATAATATCAGGCTACAATACCCTTCGCTTTAAATAGATTATTTGTAAAGAAATATATCTCACTGATGAGTATATAAATTGGTTAGTGATGATAAAAGTGATAACTCTACCATTGGATGCCATCATGTCCAATGATGTAGATGGTAAAGCATTCACTACATTGAATTTCTTGGGTTCGATTCCATTGATAGACTCCTACCCAACATCAATCTATAATAAATGCAAACAACTATATAATGAATAGATTAGATCTAATTGAACAACAACGACAACAATATCAACAACCTGATATCTATACGTAAACATATACTTGACCCTCCTCTTGATAAGTAATATCATCTCACTCTTTTAATACATTGTAAACAATGAACAGTTAAGATAATTGATCATTATTGATTTCAGCATGTTTATCATTGGTAAGTAATGAAACAATGACATAATCTTTATGAGAACCGACTATTAGTTACTACATTAAATACTAAAAACATGTATATCCTATCACTTTAATTTATAACAATCTTATAATCATTATCAATAATGCTATAAAGTCATTTACACAAATGAATATATTCATTTAGATAAAGTAAATTATACTTTAATGATACCTATTTTCAATTGTATCCATCATAGAGTAGATTTATTTCAACTAGTAGTAAGAATTAATTTACACATTATTACAATCATTATGTGTATCTAAGTGTTATGTATACATGAAATTGTGCAAAATGATAGTTGATGTTTTCATATGTATATATGTAAATGATTGGTTACACCCTGTGTATTATTGTTGTACTATGTTGTTATACATTTTATCGAGTAAATGAAGTCATTATTGAAGATACAGAGGTGAGGGGGTTGGTGGGGGGGGGGGAGGTGGGGGAAAGTGAAAGTATAAAACAGTATATAATTGTGCATATTTTAAACAGTTGAGTAGATTTTCTTATTTCTCCCTTTATGTTTATACATAGTAACTAAAACATTAAAGTAGTTATTTATTCTACTTACATATATATATATATACTACTTATTTAATAGTATTTATTAAATATTTAATAAGAAGATATCAATCAATTATGAAAGAGATTGTAGCAATGATTAAAGATGCTGATATGAATCGTGCTATGCAAGAGGATGCTGTATATATTGCTGCTAATGCAATTGATGAGCATTGTACTGAACAAGAGATTGCAAGGTATATTAAACGACAATTTGATTATATACATCAACCATATTGGCATTGTATTGTTGGTGGAACATTTTCTAGGTGAGTATATATATATATATATATATATATATATATATATATATATATATGTTAAATTTCTTGTTGTTACTATTATCATCCAATATCTATTGTTAATAATAATACATTTACATAAAGCTGGGCAACAGGTTAATCGCTTAATATGTATTATCAAAGGATGAGATGTGATTCATACATTACATTATGTATCAGTGTTTAAATATACACCGTCAGTAGACAATGAAGATAATGTTATGGGACTTTAAGTATAGCACAGCAACGGAAAAACGCAATAATTGAAATGCCTGTCCTTAGTTTACAACGTAGTCAATCATCATTTCCATTCATTAATCACTTTAAGCTAATAAGAAGATAGTATCTATAACTCAATAGTTTATCTGGAGAGAAAGCAATTATATTACAGGGGATTAGGATAGTTTATATGGTAACTAAATATTTTATATATCTGTAGTTGCGTTTCCTCTGTTACGTCGTAGATACAATGATAAGGAAAATCATCTATGTAACCTACAATGTGTTAGGTTATTTTTCGATGAATTTGAAGATGAGTTACAATATGCCTTCCTCCCCTCACCATAGAAAATTTACTAAAATACAAGGATTTACAAGTAAGTAGATTTGCACCACACTGAATTCAACCACTAACCATCTGTATATGCGTTTCCTACAAAAAACTCTCATTTACTGACAGTTTCCATGATGAAGGAACAATATATTAAATCTTATTTTACTAACAAAGCAAAATTCTATTAGGAGCCCACAACATAGAAGGCTCGTGGATGAACACTGATGAAGAATCTCATGATAGGTTGATACAGCTGTTCAGTGCTTCCTGTTGGTAAGTGGTTGTCTAATTTAGACCAATTCGTGATTGTTAAATTAACATTCAACAATCTCCACAACATCCATTTACTATCCATGTAAGTCTAAATCCTGTATGGTTCGGCAAAATGTGATGCAAACTAGAACAAAACGTAATATATGATAGAATAAAACAGTGGGCAAAAAGTTGTAAGTCTTTGGGTTTCCATACATTTTCAAAATTTTACACTCCATACTTACGTGATTTAGCAGTACCATTCTGTCTTACTTGGTTAGTTTAATTAGAATCAAAGGCACATAGTGACAAGAGTCTTTCGTTTGACTCAGCGGTTTTTGAATTTATCAATAGATGGAGTTTTAATTACGTGTTGAAGTGAAGAACTCGACTTGTCAATTATCCTTACTGTCAATTCTATTTCTTACTCTAAAGCCAAACTTCAAATCCTATTCCTAACATTAAAAGCTTAATTTTAATTAAAAATTCCTAATCGGTAGCCTAAATACTAATCCTAGTTATGATGTATCGTCCTATAGTAAGGATTCCTGATTCAAATTCACAGCAACTTTAACTTCAATACATCGCCTCTCAATGATTAATTGAGACACTTTTCACCGTTGTTTTAGTACCGCCTTTTTTCAGTTGCTATACTGTACTCTAGTTATACTACAGGATGTAGATAGATTTATTTGCATGGAATATTCTATATTACTAGATAAGAGGATAATATTTGATATAGTAATATACACAGTTCATACGGATTATTTATCATCTTATTATAATTACTTAGTTTGTAAGTAGGATTATTAACATATAGATATGATACACTAATTCTGACCAACTGATTACCTTATTAGGTTATTTAATACTCATTAACACTTTATCACGCAACAATGTACTGTTTATAATATGAAAGTATTTATATCTTCCTGTTGATATTGTAATGGAGTAAAATTTATCAGTCTTTGTTGGCATGCTTACATACTGAGTAGGTTATCATTGATACAACATTAGTTCACAGGTATTATTCATTAAATTAAGGACTCATTTGATGAATGCGCAAATATCCCAGTTAAGATCTGATTATAATCTACAGCATGATTTTAATTATGAGTTGATATTATAGAATTTGGATTGTGACTGGCAAGTGGAATCCAGGACGCGCGTTTCGTCCTATTTGGGACTCATCTGCTGGATGTACCTGCATCCGAATGTTGATGTTCCCACTGGGATTCGAACTCAGTCCGTTTCGTGTCGAACGCCACCACGTTCACCACTAGACTACTGAATCTAGACAGTCACGCTTGTGCAACGGGCACATTGGTATTAGAAAGGGCTTGTATATTCCCGTTGATTTGTTATAGACTGAAGCTGGTGAGTCATTGTTGCTATATGTGCATCCTGAGCGGATTGCCTCGATTTAGCGATTTTTTCACAAGTATTATACAATTTGGATTGTGACTGGCAAGTGGAATCCAGGACGCGCGTTTCGTGCATAATACTTGTGAAAAAATCGCTATATCGATGCAATCCGCTCAGGATGCACATATAGCAACAATGACTCACCAGCTTCAGTCTATAACAAATCAACGGGAATATACAAGCCCTTCCTAATGTGAGTTGATATGTTTCAATTCACTTAGAATGACATCATAATAGTAAATGGTTGAATATGTTTTACCATGTTGCATTATCTAGATGAAGAGAAATTACTGTTGTTAACTTTCAAAGTTGAACCACTGACTTACTTAAGAGACAGTATACCAATTAATGAACAAATCGAATTTAGGTGATTTCGTCGAGATACACTGGTATGAAGTTTAGTTGTTTTTTGTTTCCTACAGATTGATGTTGGTTGGGTAACACTGCAAACTATAGAGCACTGAGCAGCTTTATCGTTCTACTATGGAACTTTGACAATAATGACAGTACAGATGCTTGTTGTGTTTTAGTACAAATTGATTAAAGTGCAAATTTTACAATGGACGAATTCCTTATCTATTGATGTATATAGTTAGGCATTCACCATAAGATGTGAAGTCCCAGGGTTTAATCTTCTGATGTATCTGGAAGTGCGCACTACTTCGGAGCCCCATATGAAATAACTTTTCAGTTTTCTTCAATTTTTACACGTATTTTAACTAACATCAATCTGTGACAAATATAAATAAATAAACTAAGTACAGCGTTTATTCATCATTTAAATTATTTGACAGAAACATTCAAAATTCAAAGGTAATTCGTTTCCGAATACTTTATATAAGAGCAGTAAGATGGTATTGCTAGTTACAACTATTAATAGTAAGTAATAAACCGAATACTCATCGGCATTAATTGAACACTTGGGATTTGACCTATTTAGCTGATTGAATTCGTAATAGATTGCTGTTAGCAGGGTACTAGGAAGCATTAACACCTGTTTCATCCTAATATGGGACTCCCCCCCCAGCAATAGGCACCGTAGATTCCACCCCAAAGGAATCAGGCTGGCGAACGCCTAACCGTTTGCACCACTGCGTCGGCATCCAGTGGTAGAATTTCCACTTTAATCAATTTGTGACATATGCAGCAAGCATCATCGATTGTTATTAGTGATAACTGTCTCACTGTCTACCAGTCACGATTTCTCACTAGATCTTTAGGAACATCCTGAAGTTAGTCACTAGTGAGTTGATTACTGTAATTGAATTAAGGTGGTTCGTGGAGATTAGTATTAAGTTTACTCGCTCTATATCACAAATTGATGAAAGTGGAAATGCTACCGTTGAATGTCTGCCAGTGAAGATGGTTAGGCTTTCTGTAACCTGAAGTCCTTGACACGAAATCTAGAGAGAGGACGTACTACTGAGGAGTCTCATTTTAAGACTAAACAAATCTCCAGTGCTTCTCATTTTTTACTGATACCCTTTCAATATCAATCTGTGACAAATTTAATCACCTAAACTTAGTATCAATCTCTATAAGCCATTTCAATTTAAATGCATCTACATGTTTCAGTACATTTAATTTGTTTTATTTCTTTTCTTTTTTTCTTTTAAACATAAAATGACTACTTATATATAGTTTTGTATCACATGAAGCAAATAAATTTATTTATTTCTTTTTGGGGAATCATTCAATACTCTTGTATAAATCTATATAATTGAATCATCATGCAATGCAATACATATTTATACTACTAATAAATTATGAAATAAAAATTAAATTAATGATGACGTAATCTGTAAAAGAATCTTCCAAAGAGAATAATGATAAAATTTCAATGTAAACAATGATGAGCTTTTTCTTTTTCTTTTTTTAGTAATTTTGTAAATGAATACATAAACTATTTGTACATTAATGAATTATTTCATAGTGATACTACTTATTTAAAATTTACAATGTAAACATAATGAGTAGTATGTTTTGGTGTTATTTAAGTCTTTCAATGTATTAATTACTTTTAAAGAAATAAATTGTGTACATTTTTTTTATATTTTTGTTAAATATTACTGTTGATTGCATCATTGTTAGTTGGTTAAATGAAGATGAAACTAATTATTGATTCATGGAAGAACTAACTATTACTTTGTAGGATTAGTTTTTGCAACACAGTGGATCTAATACTATGTCAAAGGAAGTGAGAAGAAGGTGAATACACATTAAACTCTTTACTAATAAACCAGTGAATCGGTACTGAACAGTTAATATTCATATATCATTACCATAAAAGACTAAGTTGAGGAGATCATTCCGGCGCTGCTTAGTGATATGTGATGATAAATATTGACAATCATAATACATGCCAAATGGTAACCTTGATAGAACCAGTCAAAGCCCTGTGATTACGAGTCTCCAAAGCCAGGAGGAAAGTAAGCAAGCCAACTAAGCCAACTGAGCCACAAGACAATCAGATCATATTTTACTCATTCATTAATGCATACACATAACTTGACCACACTGCAAATCAGTAGGAAGAATAATATTTATACAAAACGGAAACAATAATGACTAGGAACTGATAGTACATATAGTTAGTTAACTGATTATAGTTGTTGAATAATAAATGATGTGGAAGATTAGGGCTATGGAATGTGACAGTAGAAGTAAAATAATTTATTTGTATGTAGTTAACGTAGGTAAAATTTTTTCTGAAAATCAGTGCAGACAATTAGTTACTCTGGTTGAATCATCCAATATAACACTTAGTAATCAGTGATTGTTTAACACTAACATCAAATTCCAAAAGAATTCGACCAACTACAAAATAATTATTCAGTAACTTATGACATCAAAGATTATTTAATTAGGATAAGCTTATATATATGCCCATCGCTTAAGTGTAACTGTCTGGAAACAGTAGCATAGTGGTGAACGCTGTGACGTTTGGCACAAAGCGGACTAAGTTCGAATCCCAATGTGAACATCAACATAGGAATGCAGGCACATACATTACGCAAACCATCAGACTGCATCACGAGACAAGCATTAACATGGAATCCTGTCGGGAAACGGAAAAGAGGAAGGCCAAGGAACACGCTGCGTCGAGAATTGGAAGCAGACATTAAAAGGATGAACAGCAACTGGAAACAATTGGAAAGGATTGCTCAGGACAGAGTTAAATGGAGAATCCTGGTGTGCGGCCTATGCTCCTCAGCGAGGATCAACGAGCATAAGTAAGGAAGTAAGTACACCCAACAGATGAGTCCCAAATAGGACGAAACGGGCATCCTGAATTTCGCTTTCCAGTCACAATCCAACTTAAATATATCAAAGTTTGTTGCTAGGTGTTGTTATAATTATCGTCATTTGCATCTTTAAATTACTTCAATTGTCTTTAATGAAGTTTTTATGCATATATGTCAACTGGTGTCTTCATTTTGTATACAGTAATCATATGAATGTTATGAACGGACAAGTTTAGGTTATTTTTACAAATCTGTCTTCCTTCTGTTTAGTAATGAAGTTACATAACACTTTAAAGTAAGTTAATATTGAAAATTATATTAATTTTTATTGATATACAACTACTTTAAATGCAAAAAGGTAATGTAAATCTTCAAGTACAATAAAAGTGATAACGTGACTAACACAATGGTTCCTTAAAGAAGATAAATGGCTGATGGATCTTTGATTTGAGCTGATCGTTATTGATGCTGATAACATTCATTCATAGAAAGTGTTAGATTGATTGTAAAGGCTACATTTTCTAGAAAATGTATGACGTATAAACTGTTGTTGCTCATATCGAATGAAGTTAAGGGAAAATTCTAACGTTTCGCTGGGTAAACTAGTCTGATCTAATTCAGGGTTAGAATCAGATACCAAAAATTATCGAATATAAATGTAAACAAGAAGTGAAACGTCACTACGAATGTTTAATCGTAGACAGAGTATGAACCTGTTTTACATGTGTCATTATAAGTGAACTAATGTTGAAATGTTGTGAATGAAGGAAGGTACACATTTCGTATGTAGTTTCATGTTGCAATCATTTGTACACATATATTGTTCTGAACTATATTTACGGAAAGGCTTTTACTGGTTAGCGTTCCAAGTGAAGACCGGTGTCACACAAGACTGCTTACTCTCACCCTTCCTCTTTTTACTGGTGACTGACTAGATCAAAAAGACTGTAACATTTCAGGACACTCTTGGAATACAATAGACAACATTGATGCAACTAGATGACTTGGACTTTGTAGATGACCTAGCACTTCTATCCCACACACGGCAACAAATGTAACTGAAGACAAACAGTGTAGCAGCAGCCTCGGCAGCCAATAGTAGGCCTCAACATACACGAAAAGTAAAGCTAGATCCTACGATACAAATCAATGAACACTAACCCAATTAGACCTGACGGAAAAACTCTGGAAGATTTAGAAACCTTCACAAACTTGGGCGGCATTATCGACTAACAAGAAGGGTCTGATACAGATGTGAAGGCGCGGATTGGGAAGGCATACTATGGGTAGCATTTCTACGACTGAAAAATATCTGGAACTCAAACCAACTATCAGTCAACATTAAAGTCACACTCTACAATACAAATGTGAAGACAGTTCTGTTATATGGGGGTGAAACTTGTAAGGAGAACTAAAAAAGCATCATTCAATAGATACATGTATTTATAGACTAGTGTCTGTGTAAGATTCTTCGGATTCGTTGGCCAGATACCACCAACAACAACCTGTAACAGAGAACTAATCAACTAGCTTCAGGCCTGAGGAAGAAATTAGGAAAAGATGCTGCAGGTGGATTGGACACACATTGAGGAAACCATCAAACTGTGTCACAAGACAAGCACTAACTTGGAATCCTAAAGTTCAAATAAAAAGAGGAAAACGCAAAACACATTGCGTCGGGAATTGGAGACAGATATGAGGAAAATGAAGAGCACTTGGGTAGAGCTGGAAAGGAATACCCAGTACAGAGTTGGCTTAATAATGCTGGTGGGCGGCCTATGCTCAGCATGGGGTTACAGGCATTGATTTATTAGTATTTACGGAAAGGGATAGACAATATGACTATTGGATTCTTGTTAAATCATGTAAATTTGAGTAAGAGAGTAAATGGATAATGATGATAATTATGTGCCAAATGATGGATGAATATTACGGAAACCAAAGTATTCTAAAAACTAAACACGAAAGGCACACCTTCCCTCATTTATAACATATCAACATTAGTTCACTTATAATGACTATAAAGTATGCTGTTGTTAGATTGTTATTATGGGTTTATAATCACAAACAGTACAATGGATCATCTTATGTTATACTGACTCGTATATGTTCGCCCGTAATCGAATAAGTCCATGAATAGAAATCCCATTAACAAATTGATTTTGTCAGAATGATATTTGAAATGAACGTGAATTCATCACAATCAAGGCATCATAAGTTATTAACTTTTAAGTCGAGTTCACTCGCACGTTGAACATACATACTACAAAGAAGTGATAAATATGTACACCATAGACTACTATGAGGTATACCATAAGTAATAACCAACAAATGGTTTATCCTGGTTAGCACTATTTTAGCAAGGTTGACTTTTGCAAGATAGGGTTTCTAACTCTAAGCCCAACCCCCTCCATTGTCTGGGCTTGGGACCAGCAATAACCCAAGGGAGATTACAGGTGAATCAAGGAAAGCATCGTTCAAAAAATATAAGTATTTATTAACAACTTTCTGGGCAAAATACTTCGAATCCATTGACCAGACACTATCAGCAATAACTTTATGTGACAGACAATACACCAACTTTCAGCCAAGAGAAAAATTAAGGAATGACAGTTGTGGATAGGGCACAAATTGAGGGAATTATTAAACTATATTACAAGACAAGCGCTACCATGAAATCTTAAAGGCCATTGGAAAAAAAGAAGACTAAAGAACCCATTACTTAGCGAATTGAAGGCAGATACGAATATTAGAATAAATAGTACATGGAATGAACTGGAAAAAAGAGCCGAGAACAGATCTGGTTAAAGAAGTCTGGTCGATGGTTTATTCTTCACAAAGTATAACATGCATTGATTGAATGATTACAGCTTTCATGAAAGATATCATTAAGTAGTACCACTCAACTGAGATACATTTCAACTGAATTTTGATATTATAAATTAATTCATTATAATATTTAAGTTGGATTGTGACTGGCAAGTGGATTCCAAAAGGCATATTTCGTCCTATTTGGGGCTCATCAGCTGGATGTACCAGCATCCCAACATTGATATTCACACTGGGATTCGAACTCAATTCTCTTTGTGCCAAATGTCACCGTATTTACCACTAGGCTACTGTGTCTACTTCATCTATTTCATCATGTATGATTTATTAACTATAAAATATTTTTTCATCAATAATCAATATATAAGTTTTCTTTTTCTTAAATAATTTAAGTAATCTATTGATTAATTCATTTAATCAATATAATAAATATTATGATTGATTATTATAAATTAATAATAATCATATATAAAATCAATATTATTGATTTATAATAATTTAATCAAATGTATACACATAATTATAATAAAAAGAAAGAAAAATATGAAAAATAGAATATTGATTCTGATGTAAATTAAAAGAATCATTTACTTTGTGAAAGGTGGAAAATACATTGAAGAGTTGAGAAGTTCATTCTTTTCAACGGAGATCGTCTGTTGCAGTTATGTTCAGACTACCGTTTATTTTTAGCTAGCACAAATTTTAAGTATAAGTTGAGATATTGCTTAATCTGGAGACCCCCAACATCTACACAACGATGGACACAAATTGATCACATCGGCATCACCTACCGTTGAAGAGGCTGTATAGAGGAATGCCGCTCTTTCTGGGGCACGTGACTAGACTCTGACCACGCCCTAGTGAGAGCACGTATTTCTATGCATTAATTAATTTAATTAATTTAATTAATTTAATTAATTTAATTAATTTAATTAATTTAATTAATTTAATTAATTTAATTAATTTAATTAATTTAATTAATTTAATTAATTTAATTAATTTAATTAATTTAATTAATTTAATTAATTTAATTAATTTAATTAATTTAATTAATTTAATTAATTTAATTAATTTAATTAATTTAATTAATTTAATTAATTTAATTAATTTAATTAATTTAATTAATTTAATTAATTTAATTAATTTAATTAATTTAATTAATTTAATTAATTTAATTAATTTAATTAATTTAATTAATTTAATTAATTTAATTAATTTAATTAATTTAATTAATTTAATTAATTTAATTAATTTAATTAATTTAATTAATTTAATTAATTTAATTAATTTAATTAATTTAATTAATTTAATTAATTTAATTAATTTAATTAATTTAATTAATTTAATTAATTTAATTAATTTAATTAATTTAATTAATTTAATTTTTTGGATGAATCATTTATGATGCATAGTAACAATAAACATATAAGTAGTAATAATAGTAATAGTAATAGTAATAATAATAATGTGAGTAAATAGATATACTAATCAAAATGTATACACATAATTATAATAAAAAGAAAGAAAAATATGAAAAATAGAATATTGATTCTGATGTAAATTAAAAGAATCATTTACTTTGTGAAAGGTGGAAAATACATTGAAGAGTTGAGAAGTTCATTCTTTTCAACGGAGATCGTCTGTTGCAGTTATGTTCAGACTACCGTTTATTTTTAGCTAGCACAAATTTTAAGTATAAGTTGAGATATTGCTTAATCTGGAGACCCCCAACATCTACACAACGATGGACACAAATTGATCACATCGGCATCACCTACCGTTGAAGAGGCTGTATAGAGGAATGCCGCTCTTTCTGGGGCACGTGACTAGACTCTGACCACGCCCTAGTGAGAGCACGTATTTCTATGCATTTTGCTGGTCGCAGAAAGGTTACATCCGGCAAACCCTTTAGATATCACTTTGAGACTGAGAATGCTAAGATTGCATATATGAATGGTTTGGCTAAGCATTTAGTCGCCCATGACCAACAGGTTCATCCCGAAGTAGCTTGGAATGATTTTAAAGGAAGTGTAAACGCATCAGCGCTGGGATGGGACATGTATTGCGCATGCCCGACCACCGTCTACTCCGTCGCGCGATGTTGGCTAGGGCTGAAGTAGGATGGAAGAAGGTTAGGGGCGGCCAAACCAAAACATGGCATCAGTCCGTGAAGTCCTTGACTACTGGTCTAAGCCATGTAGGTAGATGTAGATTACCTGGTTGGTGTCAGCGTGATGATCGCAATAAATGGCTGGGGACACTTGGCGATATGGTTCAGAATCGGTCACAATGGCGCAAGTGTACTCACTCTTTAACCTCATCTAGATCTTGAATTCTATTGTTATTTTCTAGACATCTTTACTTTACTCTCCTCTCTTGTATTCTGTCTATACGTTACCTCAATAATCTCGTAGTGCTGGTATGGTATGGCAACTTGAACCTACGGCGTTTGTGCCTGGTTCTACGTTGCTGATGATGATGATGATGACTAGGCTTAATGATCAATAGTCAGTTGCAAAATAGAACTTGGTATGTACGTACATTAGTTTAGGTTGCCATCCCACCCCTCATTTAGCAGATCTAGATTAAATTGCCGGACTTAAATCCTAGTGTAGTAAAGGTAGTAACAGAGTTTGTATTAATGTAGAAAGTTAGAGATTAAAGATAAAACTTAAGAAAATACAATACAGTAAAGTGAAAATTACGATAAGTTCAGAAACTTAGAATTTGGATGAAGACAAGGAGTGAATGTACCTGCGCCATTGCCAACGATTTTGAGCCATATCACGCAAGGTCTCTAACCATTTATTACTAGCGTCACGCGGACCCCAACCAGGTAGTCTGCACCTATTAACATTGCTCAGCCCAACTGTCAGGGACTTCATGGACTGGTGTCATGTTTTGGCTTGGCCACCCCTAGCTTTCTTCCAGACTACACCACCTACACCAGACACCATTGCTTTTCTAGGTAAGTGGTGGTTGGACATAAGTAACACATTTCCCAACAATCTCAGCTAATGAAGATTTATTAATTAATCAATAGACTTGACGTATTTACCTAGTACTTTATTCCTAACCTATATATTGTTTACTCGGTGGTCCCAGTGAACACGAGAAATACTTCGAAGATATCTTTGATCGAATACTAGAAGTCTACGAACATCCCATGCCCCTAATAGCCATGTTTCACATCCATAAAGTAAAACGGGTCGAAACGCTGCACAGTAAATGCATCCATTAGTCAGTTAACGGATGTCTCGCCTACGCCACAAGTGACGCAAATTCCCAAAAGCTAATCGGGCTTTATGTATACGATGCAAGATTTCATCGGACACCAGACCATCAGGACTGATGAGACTCTCAAAATAAGTAAAGCAGTCAGCACATCCAACTACTTTATTCCCTATCACTAATGTAAGTGCCGAAGAAACCAATCCTAAAGAAATACGCGTTCCAGCCAATATAACTAGGTTAGGTCATCACAATAGGCAAGCCCAACTACCACGTCAAGGTAGTAGCTACGGTCAGGACTTGTTCAATATCATTCTGATAAATAAAGCAATGATAAACCCATATGCTTTAGTCACCATCATCATCATATGAAGGAAGATTTGATCTGAAGTTGTTAGGCGACCCAAAGTATGAAATAAAATTATAGAAATTATTTGATCTAAACATACTTTTATCTATACTTTCACATTGAAATAGAGCTCATGAACTTCAATTTTCAAGGTGGATGCTTAAACATTAGGACATTGAGTTAAGTAACATCTGTAAGTTGATGTTTCTAACTCCAGTCAATTTATTATATATTGCGTGATTACATTTAGTACTATCGACTGGTATCTAACTCTCAACCGACGTGGTTGGACTCTGTTAGATAGGTCCTACCACCTGGAACTTCAAGAATTTTGATAATGTAATAAGAAGACGAAGTTTATCAGAGTTATGTAATATATTTGTATTATACATTCAGAACAATCTGATCACACATACACTTGTTAAGGTATGTATATATGAAAGATAAAAGGCCACTAGATAAATTAACTAAGTAAACAAAGATAATAAAAAGAACAATACAAATCAAACTCTACTACTGTCGGTTGAGTGAAAGTACAAATTGTTTTAGAACACACAAAATTGAGGGGGGGTTGAAGGTTTCAGCTTCCGTATAGGTAAGGCATTAACAAACCTCAGTATACATCCATAAGCACTCTTATACTACACCACTGACATCCATCATTATGAATCCTCTGTTATATCTGATATATCTCTAGTATGCCACATTAAATTCATGAACTTTTGCAGTATCATTATCTTGAAAACTAAAGATAGAACTCTGAAAAAGCAGGATATATCTTGTAATGATAAGAACCATGTTGATTTGTTTCCAGCCGATCCCGATAAATAATTGACTAATTTGTCATCGATTGTATTACCTATTCAAGCAAAGGAGGCATTCTCACTTGAATTTAATTTTTCTCTATCCGTATACCCAAACTGGTAGTTAATGCTCAATTTGAGGATTTTTATGATCATCTGAATCCGCTTAACTCTGCCTGTAGCCCTCCTAGGGTTACTGCCGGTCCCAAGCCCGGTTAAAGGAGGAGGGTTGGGCATGGGGCTAGCACTCCCATCCCGTAAAAACCCAAACTTGCTAAAAAAACGCAAACCAGATTAAACAAGATAAACCATTTAAACTCTGCCCTGGGAGTGGAAGGATATATGACGTCTCATGATGAAAGCCGAAATTCTTCGGAAGTCATGAGGCCGATGCCTCCCCTTCTAACAACCAGAGCAAATATTTTTATAGGTACATGGAATGTTCGAACAATGTGGGAGAGCGGGAAGACAAATCAAATAGCTGCAGAATTGAAGAGATATAACTTGACAATACTCGGAATCAGCGAAACCCATTGGACTCAAGCTGGACAGAAAATATTGGCTTCTGGAGAGATGCTACTATACTCCAGCCACGAAGAGGAAAATGCTCCTCACACCCAAGGAGTTGCTCTGATCCTGTCCAAAAAAGCACGTAATGCACTTGTGGGATGGGAACCACATGGACCCAGGATCATCAAAGCATCTTTCAAAACAATGAAGAAAGGGATTACAATGAATATTATCCAATGCTATGCACCAACCAACGACGGCAACGACGAAGACAAAAATCAGTTTTATGATAGACTGCAATCAATTATAGCAAAGTGTCAAGGAAAAGATCTGACAATCCTGATGGGGGACCTCAACGCCAAAGTCGGAATGAACAACACTGGATATGGAGAAATCATGGGACGACAAGGACTGGGAGAAAGAAATGACAATGGTGAAAGATTTGCAAACCTATGTGCCTTCAACAAATTGGTTATAGGTGGTACAATATTCGCCCACAAACGCATACACAAGGCTACATGGGTCTCACCAGATCATACTACTGAGAATCAAATCGATCATGTATGTATCAATAAAAAATTTAGAAGATCAATGGAAGATGTAAGAACCAGGAGAGGAGCTGACATAGCTTCAGACCACCACTTGGTGGTTTCTAAAATAAAACTGAAGCTAAAGAAGCAGTGGACAACTGGAGTGTCAGCAGTACAACGGTTCAATACAGGCTTTCTCCGAGACACTGACAAACTCAACGAATTCAAAATATCTCTCAACAACAGGTTCCAAGCCTTACAAGATCTACCGAAAGAAGAGGAAACGACTGTGGAGGATAACTGGAAAGAAATCAAAGAAGCACTAACGTCAACGTGTCAGGAGGTTCTAGGCCGCAAGAAGCATCATTATAAGGAATGGATCTCCACTGAGACATTGAGCAAAATTCAACAAAGGAGGAACAAGAAGATAGAAATCAACAACAGCCGAACAAGAGCAGAGAAAATCAAGGCTCAAGCTGAATACTCAGAAGCAAATAAGCAAGTAAAAAAGAGCATTAGAGCTGACAAACGGAAATACATTGAAGGCCTTGCAACGACAGCGGAGAAGGCTGCAAGAGAAGGAAATATGAAACGGCTATACGACACAACGAAGAAACTGACAGATAAACATGGTAAACCAGAGCGACCGGTCAAGAACAAAGAAGGCAAGACACTCACTGAGATTGAAGAACAAAAGAATAGGTGGGTAGAACACTTTGAGGAACTTCTAAATAGGCCAGCTCCACTGAACCCACCGGACATCGAAGTAGCACCTACAGATCTCCCCATAGATGTCACTCCACCAACGATGGAAGAAATCAAGATGGCCATCAGACAAATCAAAAGTGGGAAAGTAGCAGGACCTGACAATATACCAGCTGAAGCACTCAAGTCAGATATCGACCTAACAGCAGGGATACTCCACGTTTTATTCAAAAAGATCTGGGAAGAAGAACATGTGCCGACAGACTGGAAAGAAGGACATCTTATCAAGATACCAAAGAAAGGAGATTTGAGCAAATGCGACAACTACAGAGAGATCACGCTACTGTCGATACCAGGGAAAGTCTTTAACAGAGTATTGCTGAACAGAATGAAAGATTCAGTGGATGCTCAACTTCGAGATCAACAAGCTGGTTTTCGTTAGGATCGGTCGTGCACAGACCAAATCGCAACACTACGAATCATCGTTGAACAATCAATTGAATGGAACTCGTCACTGCACATTAACTTCATTGATTATGAGAAGGCGTTTGACAGTGTAGATAGGAGAACACTATGGAAACTTCTTCGGCACTACAGCGTACCAGCAAAACTCGTCAACATCATCTGGAACTCCTACGACGGAACACAGTGCAAAATTGTGCATGGAGTACAACTGACAAACGCATTTTCAGTGAGAACCGGAGTCAGACATGGTTGCCAACTCTAGCCTTTTCTCTACCTCCTAGTGGTTGACTGGATCATGAAAACCTCCACTTCTGAGGGAATGTACGGGATTCAATGGACAAGTAGGATGCAATTCGATGATTTGGACTTTGTGGATGATCTGGCTCTTCTAGCATATACACACCAACAAATGCAAGCGAAGACAACCAGTGTAGCAGCAACTTCAGCATCAGTAGGCTTGAACATACATGAGGGAAAGAGCAAGATTCTTAAGTACAACACAGGGAGCACCAACCAAATTCAACTTGATGGAGAAACTCTGAAAGATGTGGATACTTGGCTGCAGTTGGGAAGCATCATCGATGAACAAGGAGGATCCGATTCTAGGGCAGCATTCCTCCAGTTGGAGAACATATGGGAGTCAAAACAACTGTCAACCAACCTCAAAGTCGGACTCCTCAATTCGAACGTCATGACAGTTCTGTTGTATGGACCTTAATCCTGGAGAACTACTGCAAACATCATCATAAGTGTGCACATATTTATAAATAACTGTCTACGTAAGATACTGAATGTCCTTACGATGAACTTGTATATTCCCGTTGATTTGTTATAGACTGAAGCTATTCAGTAATTGTTACTATATGTGCATCCTGAGCGGATCGCCTCGATATAGCCGATTTTTCAAAAGTATTATATAATTTGGATTGTGACTGGCAAGTGTAATCCAGGACGCGCGTTTCGTCCCATCTAGGACTCATCGGATGGATGTACCTGCATCTGAATGTTGGTGTTCACAGTAGGATTCGAACTCAGTCACAAATAGGACGAAACGCGCGTCCTGAATTCCACTTGCCAGTCACAATCTAACTTATATATAATACTGAATGTCCGTTTGCCAGAAACCATAAGCAACATTTTACTATGGGAGAAGACAAACGAACTTTCGGCCGATGAGGAAAGTAGGAAGAGACGCTGAAAATGGATAGGACATACATTGCGGATATCATCAGAATTAATCAGGAGACAAGCATTAACATGGAATCCTGTTGGGAAATGGAAAAGAGGAAGGCCAAAGAGCACGCTACATTGAGAATTCGAAGCTGATATTAAAAGGATAAGCAACAACTGGAAACAGCTGGTAAGGATTGCTTTGGACGGAGTTCAATGGAGAATACCGGTCAGCGGCTCATATGAGGGGTAACGGAAGTCAAGGTAAAACACCAAAGAAAAGGCAGTGCGTTCATTAAATGTAAAATCTTTGTTCACTAATGTTCCTCTGAAGAAGACTATTGACTTTTTGTATGACTATATTATGTCAAGTCATCTTTCTTTGCCTATTCCACTAACAACTCTTAGAGATTGGCTATTATTATGTACTGATAAAGTCCAGTTTAAAATCGGCAGTGAATATATACAACAGATTCACGGAGTTGGGACGGATAGTCTTTTAGGACCATTGTTTTTCTGATGTGTATGTGTTACCTGTGGAAAACCTAACCAGAGATTCAACAGAGGAGATGTGTCTTTACTGGCGGTATGTTAATGATATCCTAGTTATTTGTAATTTGATTACTATCTAAAACCATATGAGTTTATCCTGTGAAGAGGAGAAGTACGACTAACTTCCTATCCTAGATATATTAATCATTCAAAGGGGATGTGGATGGTTCAATCAATTGTTTTATGTACAAAAAATCTACATAGAGAGGGAGGTAGGTTAGCTTTCATTGTTATTGTCTAGGGTAGTATAAGAAAGGTCTAGTAAAAGGTTTATTTAATAGGATCAATCGTATTTGTACTTAGGATTCTATTGAAGAAAACGAAAATCTGTTGACAGAAACGCTAATGTTTAACGGATATCTCAAAAAATTTATAAATCGATAGAAATATTGCAGTATTAAGAAACCTACTGTATTTTTAGCACCTGAAAATTAGTTTATTTCATCTTATTTTTCAGGGGTGACTCAAATAGTCTTGTTTCAAAACAAAGGCTTAAGTCAGTTGTCAACAGAACATTTTATGTGGCTAAGGTAGTTGTAATAGAAAAGCATTGGACATTAATTCACAACAAACCCAAACAGCACGTAAAAGAATGCGTCATATTCTACTGTCTCTATCAGTTTACGTGTATACGTGAATACAAATACATAGAGAAGAGCACTTGTGATCTGCATGTAAATGTAGGTGAATATATACTTAAATGATTCCAGAAACTAATGAACTCGAATCATAAAAGTACCAGATAAACAACCTTCATCGTCTATTACTAAACACTTAGTTGTGACAGCCTATATAATTGATATCTAACGTCTTCGTTTTTGATATCAAATTATCTATTGTGGTGTCGTATATAAGTGCTTTAGGATGTATACTAAGGTTTGTTGGAGCCTTACCTACACAGAAATTGATCCCCCCATCTTGTGTATTCAAAAACAATTTGTACTTTCACTCAACCAACACTAGTAAAGTGTGATTTGCATTGTTCTTTTTATTATGTTTGTTTACTTAGTTAATTTATCTAGTGATCTTTTAATTTTCATATATAAAGGCCTTAACAATTGTATATTTGGTTAGATTTGTAGCGGTAAATAATCCCCAAAATAAATAGTTACATAGGTTTCGACAATGATGCTGACCATGTTTGTTTTAGCGGACACTACTAGTTGAAGGCGCTCGGTCACGCATCACCACCAGATCACGTCACGCCGCATCGTGGAAAGTTTCTCTCTCTCTAGTTTGCCAGCCTAGACGTTGCTTTTCCATTACCGCTCTATTCACAATCAAATATAACTTCCTTTCCATCTTTTATTGACTTCTGATTTATTCTCATTCGTAAGAGTGGTTTCAAACGTTAGAAGTTGTCCTGGTAATATCACAAACGTAACTTGGTCATACATCGGGTGCACTTCAGATTGTTCGAAATGTATGCACAACTATGACTTCCAATTACAAACATCTTAAGCTGTTACAAATATAATGTGAGTTTAGACGTGGGCCTCTTGACATATCTGTCAGAATTTTGCAGTCAAATAAAGAATCAGAGGTTAAATGTACTGAGTCTACTAGATATCATAGAATAAAAGACGTGATTGATCTATGCTGTTCTGTATTCAATCATGTCAGAAAATGGTCTTAGCCACGACGAAGGAACAGCCTGAACAGGTACCTTACTCAACTAACTCCACATGTGTAGGTAAACTGGTAGATACACATCGAAAAAGTCATTCATAACAGTTTGTCCTTTAGCACAAGGCATACTAATCAATGTCTCCTCAATATTATATGAAGGTGTACTAGATAAAATATCTTTCTAATCAACCTCTCTAAATGATTAATACCATTCATAGAACAGTATTATATAAGTTGGATTGTAACTGGCAAGTGGAATCCATCTTATATAATTCTTGTGAAAAATTCGGTATATCGAGGCAATCCGCTCAGGATGCACATATAGCAACAATGATTGACCAGCTTCAGTCTATAACAAATCAACGGGAATATACAAGTTTACCCTAATTCATAGAATAGGTTTAATATCATCTGAAACTGATATCCATACACACTCTAATCAATGAAAGCATTCAGTTTACATTAATTTATAAATGATACCATCGATTATAATTAAAGTATTACAGATTATATTAACTAAGCCTAAAGTATATCAGTCTCATCTATTCTGCATACTTGTTTAAACATGTTAATAAAAAAAGGAATTCCTAATTATGAATGTAATAAAATATGTGATGAGATAGTAAAATGTTTCATACTTACATGTTACTTCTAATGCATTAATCAATGATTGTTGACATTTTGTTAATCTATGGAAAACATTCATTATAGTATGAAAAGAAAAAATAAAGTGTTATGATTTCATTTACTGAAACTATATGTGCATCCTAAGTAGATTCCTTCGATATAACGATTATTCATATTCTATACGTCCGTTGCATGACTGGACACAGTAGCTTAGTAGTGAATGAGGTGACGTTTGATACGAGATGGACTGATTTTGAATCTTAGTGTGAAGATCAATATTGGGATGCAAGTACATTTAGACAATGAATCCCAAATAGGAAGAAACGCACCTCATGGATTCCACTTTCCAGTTACAATCCAATGTTCTAATTGTAAAGCTCTTGTTAGTAGATCTGTAGGTTATAGATTTGATTTCCTGGTAGAGTTGAAGGATCCTACTTACCAAAAGTTCTATACCACTTGATGAAATAACTGTCTAATGTTCTATGGTTTTTAATGATACACGAGTGAAATCAATCATTGATGAATACAAACAACATGTTTAGTGTTATTTTGCACAAAACCACGTAAACTTAACTATGATAACAAGTTAACTGGTGATTAACTTCAAGATGTCCCTGGAGTTCTCTAAGGAAGTAGAGACTGGTGATGTGACACATTTATCATCAGTATTATCGGATGATCTTCCAACTATATTACAAATTTATTGAATCGGAAAGCCTAACATTAGACGCCACCTTGATGATACTGACGGATAAGCATTTAGTATTAGACTAAAATGTCTCAAATTTGGTACTTCCGTGAAACACAATACTAGGATGAAACCTGTGTTCAATTCTCCCAAGATGTCAGTGGTAACTATCTGAAAATAATCCATAGATGATGCAAATAGCACTTATGAATATACGTGAACTTGAGAATACTGATTACATTGGTTGATCACTGGTGTAGTGATCAATTTGATTTTCATCAAATATCATAGAATCATTAGTAGAAAACTCTGTACTTAGATTTCATGATATTTACTACTCGTCAGCTCAATGGGTGACTCAGAATCGAATTTGTACGGAAGTTAAAATTTCCTTAGTGGCTGCAGTTTCGGTTTGTTGATGAGTGTCAAATAGCACGAAACCTAGATTTAGTGTCTCTTGCCGACTGTCTCCAAAACCACTATAAAGAACAATATCAAAAGTAGGCATACTAAATAATCTATAGTTTTTATACAGAATGAGTTGAAAATTATAACGTAAATGATTATAGTGTAAACATTAATTTCACTGTGGGATAGGAGGCTGGATAAGTTTCCAGCTACTATGTATTTATTATGAGGGTTTCAGCAATGCATAGGAGACGGAAAAGAACTCTACTTGGAAGATGCCTGTTCACCATTCAAAGGAATTTTGAATAATTTTCTTTTGAATTGGTACCGCGTTTAGACAGAATGTTTTACAGTACCACTTTTCATATAACCAGTGTTATCCTTCCGTAAACAGTTTTAACAGTGTTCACTGAGTCACTTAAACAATGTACGTGTTGAACGATTAGGTGGTACCGAGGAATAGTGATTGTCACGTAATTATTATCATCGTTTTAATGAGTTAATTTCTCATTATAAACATTGGAGCTGCAGATTCACTGGATTAATAAGGCTTGTGATGTAATCATTTTTCTTTTCTTTCATATATAAGAACAAAGCTGTTACATAACTCAGCTGCAAAATCTTCTGACGAATTGTTATTTGATATCATTGTAGCGTTTAAAAAGTTCTTGTTATCAGCCATGTAAACCAAATCACCGTAAAATATAGTCACACGTTGTTTAATTTTAATTTCTACTCAACATATCTAATAGTCTTGTTAACATTCATGAACATATCTGGGCTCTTTTAAGGATAAGTCACTGATTTTAACCAACTGAATATGAACCTATCAGTTTATATGAAGCAAAATATCTTGGTATCACATTCAGTGCTTACTCCAAAGACATTTTAGGGCAGTATTCGGTGTTTATTTTCTAAATGGAGATGTTTAGTTAACACTAGTTTTATTCTTAAGCTCATAGTCAACTAGAATAAGTCATCTTTCCTAAAATCTGTCAATAAATCTACCTTGAAGGTCACACAATCCTAACTGAATAGTTATTAGAACACTATTTACGGTAAGTTCCCCGTCAAATCATCATTTTAAACTCGACCTATAGATTCCGAACAACCGTGCCAATGTACTTATTATCAATCAAACAGTCATTCGATCGATCGATTAATCGATGTCTGTTACCGTACGTGGAGCATGGTCCACCGACAAGGATTATCTAACCAACTCTGTAGTGAGCTGTCCTTCTCAGTTCTTCACAAGTACTATTCATTCTGCTATTCATGTTTAGCTCCAATTCCAAATGCAATGTGTTCTTTGGTTTTCTAATTTTCATTTGACTTTCAGGATTTCATGTTAGTATCTGTCTTCTAACGTAGTTTGATGATTTCGTCAATGTGTGACTTATCCACCTCCAGTAACTTTCCCTAATTTTTTCCTCAGTTGGATATTGGCTGGTTTATTCTCTGTAACAGAAAGTTGTTGCTAGTGGTATCTGGCCAAAAGATCCAAAATATCTTGCACAAACACTTGTATATAAATACTTGTATCTTTCGGATGATATTTTTCAAAGTTCTCCTTACATGTCTCACCTCCATACAACAGAAAAAGCTGTCTTGAGGTTTCTATTAATAATTATGACTATGATATTCGCTAACAACTGGTTCAAGTTCCAAATGTTTTCCGAGTGTAGAAATACCGCCTTTGCCAGTCCTCGTTAATTTTGTTTCTTTAATGTACTTATTATATTTTAGTTGTAAAATGACATAAGATATAATCATAAATAATTGCTAACTGACTACAGTTAGATATATAAACCACTAGATTATGATTGTCAATTCACGTGATCCATTGACGGTAAGAACATTATAAACTACTTCTACAGAGTTACATATTAGAATCAAACAACTTACCTAGTACATTTCAAATCATATGTCGTTGTTAAACTCCATGATATTATAGTCATAGGTTTTTCACGACAATGATTAAATCTATTTACTTTATCAAGAATCTATTGTAATAAATACATTAAGTCAATTAGATTATCATCATCAGCAGCAATGTAGAACCAGGCACAAACGCCGTAGGTTCAAGTTGCCATACCACATTAGCACTACAATATTATTGAGGTAACGTATAGACAGAATACAAGAGGGGAGAGTAAAGTCAAGATGTCCAGAAAATAACAATAGTATTTAAGATCTAGATGAGGTTAAAGAGTGAATACACTTACGCCACTGTGACCCAATTAGATTATAATTTGATCATTCCATAGTATGTGCAATGTCTTATTTCAATTATAAATATTACTTGATATAATAAACATGTTTAAAATATCACGAACAACTGATTACCTAATCATGTAGGGTTACATCCAGCTTAGTATTTATTTATGACATAAGATAGAAATCCAATAATATTTAGACTATAATGGAAAATTCTGTGACATTGTGAGGTAACACTGAATGATGTATGTATGTATGCATAATCAACATAGAACCTGGCACATGTGTACATCGGTTCATGTTGCCATACCACCATGGCACCGCAAGATTAACACCACCACGATTAGTAGAAGTTACTTCAATAAAATAAAATAATAAAAGTAACAAGGAGTGTGAACATATAAAATATGGTTCAGAAGGCGTAGAAAGAAAGTTATGGAATAATTTAAAGCTCATGATTTAAGGTAGGACAATGAGTAAATACATCTGAATGATATTAAAGTTGATTAACTACTAACAATTGAAATGAATATACCAGAGGTGACTACCAGCTTCATTAGATCATGTGTAATAAGGTCATTTGATGAGGACATGATATTTGTATGTATTGCGTTTGAATTGTTTCAGAAGGTAATATAATATTCTCATATTTGCATCAATGTTCTTTCTTTGTTGAATTATCCTAATGGTAACGCTGATTAGTTTTGATTATGTTTGAAGTTCATTCGGTAAATGACCAAGTTAGGTTTGTCGTATAACCAGAGCAACTTCTAACGATTGAACCAATTCTTACGAATGAGAGTAAATCAGAAGACAATGAAGGATGGAAGAGAAGTTATATTTGGTCGTAAGTAGAGCGTCAGTGGGATAAAAACGTCTAAGCTGGCTAATTAGGGAAAGAGATGCTCCCCATGATGTGTTGTGTTATGATCTGGTAGTGATATGTGACCAAGCGCCTTCAACTAGTCGTGCCCGCAAAAACAAACATAGTCAGCACCAGTGTCGAAAGTATATTGTTCCCTTCGAAAGAAATAAGATCATGTAATATTGGTTACTCAGTTTCAATTATATTACTAGTAAGTGTACTTAGTAATAGGGTCTTTAAACAGAATCACAGGTAGGCCTGTTAACAAGAAACTTGCTTTGAGCATACCGCTCCTCTATGTAAATTCTGAGAAGTATATTATGACATGTGACAGTTTCTGTACTTAGAATTCAGATATCATGAGACGATGTACTCCTTTATTGCAAACTGGAGTATCACCATAATTATGAAAGAGAAGTTATCGCACTCTTCTACCACTAGACCCCCAATTTGTTACCATTATTTTCTTTAGAATATTTTGATGGTGAATGAATTATCCTCTGTTTGCTAAAGTGTTGTAAAATTCTGTTAGGTGGTAGTCAAATGAATCGTCGCCAGATCCCTAGGATTTCAGCAAAAATTCTCAACAGCCTTAACACTACTCTACTTATTTCACACGAAGGTAATTACGGAGCATTAACAATAGCTTAAACCAACCAATGGGTTAGGTGCAACTCAGAAAAGATGAAACGTCTGAAATTCTTGACAATTCATGAATGTCTTTAGGATACAGTCTATCACATTTCTTATATCAACAACCTGGACAACAAAAATAGATTCATTGCATATTCTACTAGTTTGGCCATTTTCTAATCTGCAACTATTCAGTAGAGACGACGACCATTTAGACAAGCAACAGAATATTGTGAGACACAATAATGAGAAATGAGTTTTATTTGCAAATTTTCAACTAATAAAATTGGTGAGCAGCATGAACTTTAGGTTTATTTTTTCACTTATTAGAAAAATCAACATTATTTTGTTTAGTCTACTGATTTATATTACAAGTAGTTAAAACATATTTTATAAATTAAGTTGTTTTGTGAGATATTCGTTATCATACTACCTTAATGTGCCTGCATCCCAGTGTTGATGTTCACACCTGGACTCAAACTCAGTTTGCTATTTATCGAACGCCACCGTTTTCACCACAAGGCTACTGTATCCTGTCGGCTATGCTTTTGTTACGGGTATGTATACATAATTCAAAGGTACTTGTTTCACCCAACTGATTTGTTATGAACTAAAATTGATCAGTCTCTGTTGGTATATTATTATCCTGAGTAGATTGAGTCGAAACAATGGTAGTTCACAAGCATGGGTTAAGCCAGTTTGTTGCTAATAAGTTAAATTCAGAAAGCTAGTGACGTTCCATACGGGAATCGTCAAGAGTTAAATTAATGTAGACAAAATAAGAGAATGATTAGAAATCCATGATCTAATGCGATAAAAAAAGCTTTACTATGGTAAGGAGAAATTTACCGCCATTTTTTCGAATCGGCTTTAAAAAGTTTGATTAGTATTGCTTTGATGAATTTAAGAAGATTGTAGTTATGCAACGATTGACCACGTCGATGGATTTCAAATTATCAATTACATGTTCTATAGCAACTCGTTGTATTGCCATAATACTGCTTAGGTGTTTTTGATCCATTCAAAAGGTGACTTTTAGGAATATGCTCTGTCCCACCATTAAAACTTCTTTGACATATGCATATAAATATTAATATTCAGTTGGCGGCAACATGAGATGGGTACAAATAGATCGCTGATGGAACTAAAGAGCACGTTGTTTTGCACATAATGACAAATTTGGCAGCAGAATACTTTCCGGTTAACAAATATCTCCTGATATGGTTGACGAAGAAACAGAAGCGTTGCATAAAACCCTCAGGGAGAACGGTTATCCCGCAAAGTTTATAAGTAAACATGCCATGTCCAAAACAAACAGAAAGATGTTTCAAACCGTAAGCAGGAAGCCGCTTTTCATTAGACTAGCATTCAGAGGGGACGCGCCCAGTGAAATTCTGACGTTAAGGCTAGGCAGTTCCATCCGGAAAACATTTAACGCCGCAAAAATACAACTGGTATTTTCTACCCGTCCTATGGTGATACCGAAAATAAAGGATAAATTACCTAAGCTTGCCACTTCATTTTGTATCTATCAGTTCAACTGCTCCTGTGGAGCAAGTTACATTGGCAGATGCTCAAGGAATTTACTCCTCCGTGCCCGGGAGCACCTTCCAGTTTGGCTAACCAAAGGAGTTGTCAGAAATATCAATAGCTCAATATTAGCACACCTAATCGAAACAGGTCATACGGCGAGCATAGATAAGTCATTTAAAATAGTATTCTGTGTCAATAGCTATCTGCCAAGATCGGTTAGACTCAAAGTCCTTAAAACGGCAGAAGCGATAGCTATACGGATCATGAGGCCAGAACTATGCATACAGAAGAAGTACGTTCAACCCCTTCTCCTGCCATGGCCGACGCAAGATCCGTTAAACCATTCTCCAATTTAATCACACGACGATTTAAATTTAGTAATGCATATGTGTCTTTCCCTCTTCATATGTGTATTTGTACCCTGTCCAAATACTACTCTCTTTGTTCACATATATGCATATTTATTATTATTATTATTATTAATGTTATTAATCAAGATACACAGAATGATTTTGAATATCACTCAATCTTCTTTCCTAATTTTACTGACTTGACAACATCTTAAGACCGATCAAATGAACTGATTATAATTTTTTCTATTATTGTTATTGTTACTATTTGACGAATTTGGATTATCACTTACTCCATTTTGTAATTTCTTACCTATTCGGTTACATTTTAAATAGCATTCAGCTTTTGTCTAATCACATTTTGTCACTACCCCATCTCCTAGGTCACCCATATACAGAGACACCTATACATATATATTGGATTAATAAGCTTGTTGTTCATTTCAATTGTCGTGTACGTTTCACAAGTTACATGATAATGATGACTATTTCAACATTAACATTCGTATCTTACAAATAATCTGATGAGACAAAAAATGTATATTCAAATTATCCTTTATATTTAAATGATGTTATACCCGCCTCAGAACTGGCTATTTTTGTCACTGATAATTTTGAACTAATAAATGTAGAACTTGATGAGTATTTATCGAAAAGAATATTCTTCGTTCAAACGTCTTTGTTTTAAATATCTTAGTCTTTCGTTGATTGTTCTTCCATATTTGAATTTAGCTTTTTATCTTCACTTTTTCCATATTTCTCTATGAATTGATTAGTTCGTCTTTTAGTCTATTGCTAGAATGTATTCTAGCTTCTCTAATGTAACAGTGTATTCACCAATGTCTTTTAGGGATCAGTTGAATAGAAACTGTTAAAATTTAAGTAAACGCGATTCTATGTATCCATGTGAATTACTTTTTGAAATCATGTTTTTACGATACAGACTGAGTAGGCTGAATCTACAGAGCTTTATTTGTTGTGCTTATTTCTAGTAGGTGCATGACTGAGATGTCTTGCAAACGTAGAATTTATAATAAGTGTTGTAATTTAGACTATATAAAATGTATGAGAGATTCAATTACCTTTCGATCTAGATTTTGATGTAAATATCTATGTATGGATAGCCTACGATTAGAGTTGTTTAAGTCTTTTCATTGATCGGAATCAATATGAATGTTTTAGTAACTAACTTGAAGAAGTGATCTCTTTTCTTCTGGTCACTAAGATGCAATCAGTGTCTAACTATGTTAGTTGTGAAACAGATGCTGACCGTTGTCCGAAATAGGGTAGTGTAATAAAATTGCGAAGCAACTGAAGTTACAAGCATCAACCGTTGATTTCTCGTCAAGTAGGCTAATGGTTGTGTTATCAGCAAAAATTATCAGTTTAGGATGGGTTCATGAGCGTGTACTATTGAACAATGAAATACTGGTATAAAACAGTCATCCTTCATTTTCTGGTTTTTAATTTTTACCTAACCTACATCAATTTACGATATCAAATCCATAATCAGAGTCACTTAGAACAATTTCAATCGATGCATAGTCAATTTAAGGGTTCCTGTTTTAAAGCTGGTGAATAACTGGACTTAATTGACAAACACTCACTTATTGAACTTCCGGTTCTTAAAGCTGTAGCAATGACTTTCCCTTGATAAGTGTTGCAGAGTTCTTATTTATCTATTTCATTTACTTATCTCATATCTCAAGTTGGCACGCCATTCTTAATGGAGGTGATATAATAGTCATCGGCAGGAAATACTAAACATAAGTTTCATGCTATTTGACACTAGTTATCAAGACGTACCTGAAATGTTTAAAGGAATTTCTCAACTTGATGAGACGGGGAATTTCACTCCAGATCACTCAACTTCACAGTCTGTGATCATAATCGATAAGCTGATGAATACAATGTATGACATTCTGAGTAATACCCCTCCCCTCCCCACCACCACAAAATTAAATTTTCATCTCTACATTGTGTCATTGATGCAGAATCATTTCGACTAGTGACCATAGTACGTACGTTTCGACTGATAGAATTTGATCAAGACTCTAATAGACTTGAATGAATACAATATAGCAATCAACCAATATGTCTGGATTAATATATCTGTATCATTTTAAATAAATACTACCTAAGGTTAAATGTTTAAAATATTAAAGATAGAGAAAAATTTATTCACAATGATTTATAATCTGCATAGTAACAGTGAAATATTTGTATTACGCATTTTATTTGTTTGAAAATATACAAACTATAATTTATATGGGAAACGAGATAGTTATTCATCTGAATGTCTAAATATGTAATTAATAGAATGGAATGTTATTGTTAATAATATTTTAAGGAGAACAATTTCAAACTCTTAAATCATTCTTCACTTCATTCTTGTAATGTTCTCATTCAAGTAGAAATGGTGGTGGTGGTGATGGTGACGACGTGGGGGAGGGGAGTGATAGGTAACTTCTTATATTCTACAAATGCAATAAAAATAAACAAATGTGTATATGTGCATGAATAACATTTGTATCAATATCTATATTTGAATATCTTGTGTACTCAATTACTCAATTATGCAATAATGTGTAGTTACTAGGATAAACTGTGTACATATGAATGAGGGTAATCAATAAAGAGAATTAAGTGAATTTTAGAAAGTGGATAGTTAATATCACAATGAAAAATACGATATTACAAAAAATGTATTCAAACTTGTTGATTGTTGAATTTGTATGTTAGTGATTCACTTTAATTGAACAGTTTCTAATAGTAAAACAAAACAAAAAAAACAACAACAACAATATATTAATATGAATTATAAATAAGTAGTAAAAGTTATTTTAAGTAGTTTTTAATAAATTTTCAAAACTATTAATAATAAATATTGTTTGAGATGGGTTGTAACTGAAAAGCAGAATCCAAGATACTGGTTTCATTCTATTTTAAGACTCATCAACCGGATGTACCTGCATCCTCATGTTGATGTTCACACTAGAATTCAATCTTAGCTCGTTTAGTATCAGTCGTCACAGCGTTCACCACTAGGCTATTGAGTCCAGGTAAATACATTTGTGAAAAGGGGTAGGTATATATAATTAGAATATATTTGGGGTGTAAGTACATCCATCTGACGAGTTCGAAATAGGACGAAACGTGTGTTCTGAATTCTGCTTACCAGTCACAACTCAATTCAAACAACATTGTGAACTTTTGCTATATCGAGGCAATCTTCTCAAGCTGTAAATATGACAATAGAGACTGTTCAATTATAATCCATAACAAATCAACGGGATGATCCAAATACTTTCTCATTATCAATAACAAAGCAATTGCACTGAAGATAGTGAATTTTGAACTTTGATCTTTCGACTTTGGACTTTGAGTCTATTAGCAACTACATATAAGAAGTACTATTAATGACTTGCTTAATAGGATGAAATTTTTAGAATATAAACAAACCAAAGTGATTCATAATGTTACTTCAAGTTGTTCAATATTCCTCATTGATGAAATGTGATAAGACTCATCGTATTACACTTTATTAATGTAAATACCGATATACTGGCGAATCTCCAAGTTATAGGCCTAGGCTTACTTACATACTTACTTATGCCTGTTACTCCTCGTTGAGGAGCATAGGCCGCACACCAGGGTTCTCCATTTAACTCTGTACTCAGCAATCCCTACCAATTGTTTCCAGTTGCTGTTCATCCTTTTAATGTCTGCTTCCAATTCTCGACGCAACGTGTTCTTTGGCCTTCCTCTTTTCCGTTTCCCAACAGGATTCCATGTTAATGCTTGTCTCGTGATGCAGTCTGATGATTTTCGCAATTTATGTCATATTCATTTCCAACATGTTTTCCTAATTTCCTCTTCGGTTAGAAGTTGGTTTGTTCTCCCCCATAGTAAGCTGTTGCTGGTGTTTTCCGACCAATGGACATTCAGTATCTTTCATAGGCAGTTGTTTATAAATACTTGTATCCGCCTGATGATGTTTGCAGAAATTTTCCAAGTTTCAGCTCCATACAGTAGGACTGTCCTCACGTTCGAATTGAAGAGTCTGACTTTGAGGTTAGCTGACAGTTGTTTTGAGTTCCATATGTTTTTCAATTGTAGGAATGGTGCCCTTGCTTTGCCAATCCTTGTCTTTACATCTGCATCGGACCCTCCTTTTTCATCGATGATGCTCCCCAGATATGTGAAAGCATTCACTTCTTCCAGAGTTTCTCCATCAAGTTGAATTGGGTTGGTGCTACCTGTGTTATATTTGAGAATCTTGCTCTTTCCCTTATGTATGTTCAAGCCTACTGATGCTGAAGTTGCTGCTACACTGATTGTCTTGGCTTGCATTTGTTGGTGTGTATATGCTAGAAGAGCCAGATCATCCACAAAGTCCAAATCATCGAATTGCATCCTACTTGTCCATTGAATTCCGTGCATCCCCTCAGAAGTGGAGGTCTTCATGATCCAGTCAACCACTAGGAGGTAGAGAAAAGGCTAGAGTTGGCAACCTTGTCTGACTCCGGTCCTTACTGTGAATGCATTTGTCAGTTGTCCTCCATGCACAATTTTGCACTGTGTTCCGTCGTAGGAGTTCCGGATGATGTTGACGAGTTTCTCTGGTACGCCATAGAGTCGAAGAATTTTCCATAGTGTTCTCCTATCTACACTATCAAACGCCTTCTCATAATCAATTAAGTTGATGTACAGTGGCGAGTTCCATTCGATCGATTGTTCAACGATGATCCGTAGTGTTGAGATTTGGTCCGTGCACGACCGATCCTTACGAAAACCAGCTTGTTGATCTCGAAGTTGAGTCTCCACTAAATCTTTCATTCTGTTCAGCAATACTCTGTTAAAAACTTTCCCTGGTATCGACAGTAGCGTGATCTCTCTGTAGTTTCCACATTTGCTCAAATCTCCTTTCTTTGGTATCTTGACAAGATAACCTTCTTTCCAGTCTGCTGGAACTTGTTCTTCTTCCCAGATCTTTTTGAATAAAACGTGGAGTATCCTTGCTGTTAGGTCGATATCTGACTTGAGTGCTTCAGCTGGTATATTGTCAGGTCCTGCTGCTTTCCCACTTTTGATTTGCCTGATGGCCATCTTGATTTCTTCCATCGTTGGTGGAGTGACATCTATCGGGACATCTGATAGTGCTGCTTTGATTTTCGGTGGGTTCAGTGGATCTGGCTTGCTAAAAAAACGCAAATCAGATTAAACAAGATATATGCCTAGGATCAACATATAAATAAATTAACTTAGAAACGATTAAACTCATATATATTATACTTACCTTTAAGTAATCTACATTTATTATATAATTAGTTGCACTACATTGATTTGTAGATAAATACATGTAAAGAATTCGTTGTATTTCATAATGATGTACCTGATCCATATTCATGTTGATTTATTGGTTGTTTAGTTGCCTATTGATACATTGAAGATATTCATAATAAATTAATAAAATGAATAAATTGAACAAATAATACGGTTAAATGTTTCAATATAGTCTGTATATAGTATATATATATAGTTTATATAGATGTAACATATAATACATCAGTTATGGTCTTATAGAAGACCTACTATATGATCCAGTTTACAATCAATTCAGTGAAGAACTCAAAGCTCTACTTTATTGACTCTGATGTAATCATATAGTCTATTTATCTAAACAGTATATGAAATGGTTTATACTTAAACAGTTTTTTCTCAATCTTTGTAGAAGATAGTATTAGTCAAAGTGAAAGGATATGTACTACTGATCCGAAGATTGATAAAGATTATAACTTAGCAAAATCAATTAGTTGAAGGATAAATGAGACAGTTACTAGAACCTACTGTACATCCAACCTTCTGTCGACGTACAGTATAGGGACGAATAAATGTAAACAACTTCATAAAATTTCTTAGGTAACCAATGCAAGACAATTTATTGAAGTCAAGGTTGACTCGAATATGAATCAAAAGTTCATATTATAGGTAATATATCTTAGGTAGGCTTAGTATTCAGGTTACAGATTAGAAATTTTATTTAGAATTAAGTATTTTAGTACTAGAAACATAATATTGCGTTAAGTAAGAATAGTTAACTAATGATATCCTCCACCTCCATCTGATGATATGCTTAAAAAAAAATTGAATCAGCTGAATAACTCTGACTGTCAGAGCTGTTCTGAACACACAAAAACTTAAATTAACCTGATAAGCTAAAAGACTGATGCCAAATAATATAAAGGTAAGGAAAACAGAATATAAAACAACGGGGAGGGTATGTGAAAAACGCAAAGCTTCAGAATATTGCTCATAGTTTTTCTGTGTGTTTTAGAGTTTTATCCAACTTTTTACAACACCTTACACTAAGTTTATCCGTATACTACTTCGACATTTTATCCTACATTGCTTTAAGTCGCTTGACGACGTTGAGTAAAGTGTAAAGTCATTCTAGAAATGATATTTGGAGATACAAATTAGTTATGTAATGAAGTTGGATTGTGACTGGCAAGTGGAATCCAGGACGCACGTTTCGTCCTATTTGGGACTCATTGGCTGGATGTACCTGCATCCCAAATAGGACGAAACGCGCGTCCTGGATTCCGCTTGCCAGTCACAATCCAACTTCAATACGCAACTAGTGTAATAACGCTATATCGAGGCAATCCGCTCAGGATGCACATATGACAACAGAGACTGACCAGTTTCATTCCATTACAAAAAGAAAAACGGGAAAATACAAGCTTATCCTAATTATACAAATTAGTTGTTTAGTTAGGACTTAAAGTTACATTTAAGGTTACAACCCGAATGACAATGAAAGTAGTATTTCTGAACAGTTGTACTGATATTCTTAAATAGAACTTTGGCATCGTTTTTGGGAGGAATAATGCAACTATAACAACCCTTCTCTGGTGATATCACCAATTAGAATGTTTTCTCCCTTCGAACGAAAGCTTCTTAGAACGTACTCAAAGATAAACCTAATCGACTTTCTAATGCTACATAACTTGTTTGACTGTTTTTAGCACTATCACAGTCGAACTTCAACGTATGTTTCATATCTGAGTAAAAGTTCTTCAAAATCAGTTATTGAGAAAAGCAAGTATTCAAAGAACTGGAGGCTGATGTCTGTGGTTTGAAGTAATAGTACTTTCATAAACAACGATGCTACACCAAATAAAACCATTGATTTTACTTATTCTGCAGAAAGGCTTGTTTTGCTGTGTCCGTAGATAGAAATGGATTAGACATCTACTGTTAAGGGATCTCATACCGGGATGAAACAGTTTCACAGTACCCTCCTGGCTTTTCGTATTACCCAGTGTAGACCAGTCTGTGATAAATACAAACAAAGAAATTCGGTATCTAGTGACTAACTTCACCATGTTTTTAAGTTTCAGCAATAAGTCCCTATTAATCGAGTTCGGACGTATCAGGAGTGAGACATTTATCTCCAATGACAATGAATGATCGTTGAGCTTTATCACGAATCGACTAAAATAGGAACCCTTCCACTTGACGCTGGCCATCTCAGTGGTGTGGATAGTCAAAAGTTCTCCGTTAGGACCTGAAGAATCGGAGTTCATTCACTTGGTGGAGTCAAGTGAGTACACCAGTAAAATGTCCAATATTAAGACAAAACAGCTATTTAATGCTCCATGGAATTCATTTGTACTTAACCAACATTAATCTGTGACAAATATAAACAATGAAATTTAATGAACACTTTAATTTTCATCTATCTACTTTCACTGATTGATTACCTAGTAGTATCTGTTGTCATGTTTGTCTAGTCATCAGTGTTGTTAATCAATTTACACTATGATCACTAGATTAATTAACTCAACTAATTGAATCATTGTTTTACTGGTGGCAATTAATAACAAGCCCTGCTTTTGTACATATTTTAGGCCGATCTTAACTTTGTCGTAATTTCTTCTAGTATTCCGATTAGTTACATAAATACTAAGTCCTCCCACTTTCTAAAGTTAATATAGTTTTCACCTCCACCCCCCCTCTTGCAATTAGAATGTAATATGTCCTTCATCCGATATAAATTAAAGTGTTTACATGAAATGGAATCGCTATTCCAGTGAAGCAATCGAAAAGTGTTTCTATGAGATATTTTGTTACTATACAACTGATGTCTGAAAAGGAAATAGTCATCTTTGTCGTCGAGATCACTCATGATGTTAATACTTAGTAAATATAGTTACGAGGATTAATAAATCCGTAGGTATCATATGAATTGTCGGGGGGGGGCAGAAAATAGTAGGGTGGGAAGGGAATAACATTTCAAGTAATTATCAGTCTTTAAAGCACAAACACATTAAGTTACGGTGGTTTGTGGAGATTCGTATTAAGTGTTAGTTGACTGAATTCGTCACAGATTGATGTTGATAGAGTACCAATGTAAACCAGGCAGTACTGTATAGCTGTTTTATTCTGTTATGGGTCTTCACAGTAGTAGGCATCATAAATTCCATCCTATAGTCCTTAGGTCTGCCATCTCCTAACCATCTCCACTACTAGGCTGGAATCGAATAGTAGAGTTACCACTTCTATCAATTTGCGATACATAGTGATGATTATCCATTTTCATTGGTGATAACTGTCTTACTCTCGACAAATGTGAACTCCACCAGTCATTATTATCTTCAGTTTTATTTTGGTAATCATGTTTCGTTATACCTGATTTTTTAACAATTTATCATTGAAAACTATGATAATAAAACATTACATTATCCAACGATTTAATTAAGCAAACTGATGAAATAAGAAGAATATCAATTGGTAAAAAAATAATCAGGAGATACATTGCCAATACGTTAGTTACATTAGACTAAATTGTACTAATATTAATTAAGTTGGATTGTGACTGGCAAGTGGAATCCAGGACGCCCGTTTCGTCCTATTTGGGACTCACCGGGTAGATGTACCTGCATTCCAATGTTGATGTTCACAGTGGGATTCAAACTCAATCTGTTTCGTTTCGAACGCCACCACGTTTACCACTAGACTATTGTGTCCAGACAGTCACACTTGTGCAACGGGCTCATTGGTATTAGGATGAACTTGACTATAACAAATCATCGGAAATATACAAGTTCATCCTAATGTACTAGTATGACTTAATATTATGTCATTTATACCACACAATTGGCAAAGAATATCATGATTATCATCATCGTCGACATCATTATCATCCAGCATATTATCATCAGCCAAATCATTATAGTCATCATTCAAATCACCAACACCATTCAAAGTATTCAATTCATTATCATCCAAACCATCATCCAAATAATCATGATTATTCTCGTCATCATCGAAATCTTAATCACCTATACTATCGTCACAGATAGAAGACTCAAGTAAAGTTAACGGAATTAAATAGTAACTAATGTACTTAAACCTATTTAAAACATGAAAATTTCAGAGAAACACAAAGCGGATCAAAAATCATAAAGTTAAAGAATTTAACTGATTGTGTAACTGAAGGCTGGTTACAAGTTAGTTCTCTTTGTAGAACGAGATAGTTAAATTAAAGGAATTCAAAGACAACATCATCGAAATATATGAAAGCGATGAGAACCTAAATGATGCAACAGAATAAAGATGATGTGAACTTCTGTTAGCTGTTAATTTCTTTGATTGCAGTGATTAGGTATAGGGGGTTTTGATTCCTAAGTTTTCAGCGAATTTTAAATAAGTTGAACTTAGTTCTTTGTCAGTTACTTCGAAAAATATCATCCATCAGTCTTATGCTTTACATTGAGAAGATGCCTTGAAATAGCACTACTAATAGTCATCTAACAGTTTAGTTGAAGATATTTTGGAATATGTTCTTAGGATTAAATATACAGTCTTCTTTGTGTTTTCCTTGTCTAACTGGTCTTGAAGGCAAATGTATATTTATTGATGTATAAAAAAAGTACCAGTCATTGATTGTGATAAAGAACATCCTAGTTTGATTACTGTAACTAACTTGGCTGCAGGATAAGTACTGCCTGTGTAGTTTTTCGTCTTCAGTTAATTTTCACCAATTTATCATCGTCTTTATATCAGAATTGGTGAAAAATGTTTTATTGTTAACTGTAGATTCATTCAGCTCATTGCTGTCCTCAATTTCACCGTATTCATCAATAAACTTCTGTAGTTACCCATTATTTTTTACGTATCTTTTTCTATTATCATTAGATTACCTTCTACTTTATCAGCACTACAAATCTTAACGGTTCTGTGAATTATTGTTTCAGTCAATGCCTTCTTGGATGGAACAAAACTTTGCTAATGAATTTGCAAAAAGCGATAAGAAGTAAGATAATGATTTGGAGGCAGTCTGGACTCAGTAGCCTAGTAAACGAGATGGCTTTTGGAGCAAAGAGAAGTGAGCTCGAATAACAATGTGAACATTGACACTGGGATGCATGTACATCGAGCCGACGCATCCCAAATAGAACGAAATGTGCGTTCTGGATTCCACTTACTAGTCACGATCTAACTTACGCAATATATTGGTAACATTGTCGAAATGGTTGGTTTTTAACGGCTTGAATATGTTCTTACAACTGAATAGTAGAAATAGAAACTGCTTGACATTCACTTTCATTAATGGTCAATCATTCAATCAATGTCTGTTACCCCAGGTGGAGCACCCACCAGCACCGACCAGCATTCTCCAACCAACTCTCTACTAGGCTTTCCTTACCAGCTTTTCATGTATGACTCCAATTCGTCCTTTTTTCATTTGACCTTTAGGATTCGAAGTTAGTGCTTGTCTTGTAACACAGTTTGATGATTTCGAAAATGTGTGACCTCCAGCATCTTTTCCCAATTACTTCGTCACCTAAATATTGGTTGGTTTGTTCTCTGCCACAGAAGGTTGTTGTTGATGGTATATGGCCAACAAATCCGAAGTATATTACACAGACAGTTGTTTATAAACACTTGAATCTTTCGGATGATACTTTTCGTCATTCTCATTACAAGATTCACCTCCGTACAACAGAGCAAACTGCCCTCATATTTGTATTGAAAATTGTGACTTTAATGTTGACTGGCAGTTGGTTTGAGTTCTAGATGCTTCTCAGTTGTAGAAATGCTGCTCGTGCCTTGCCTTTCCAATCCGCACCTTTACATCTGCATCAGACCCTTCTTGTTAGTCGATAATGCCGCTCAAGTATGTGAAGGTTTCTATATCTTCCAGAATTTCGCCGTCAAGTGTAATTGAGTTAGTATTCGTTGTTTTGTATAGAAGGATCTTGCCTTTCCATTTGTGTATGTTGAGGCCTACTGTTGGCTGCCGAGGCTGCTGCTACATTGTTCGTCTTCATTTGCATTTGCTGTTGTGTGTGGGATAGAAGTGCTAGGTCATCTGCAAAGTCTAAGTCATCTAGGTGCATCCATGTTGTCCACTTTATTTTGAGTTTACCTTGAAACGTTGAAGTCTTCATGATCCAGCCAACCACCAGTAGAAAGAGGAAGGGTGAAAGTAAGCAGCCTTGTTTATTAATGGTAACAGTAGGATATTTACTGGTTAAGAGATAGTAATATTATCATCATATAATTGTGATTAGTTATTTTTAAATAACAACTCCCGTGTTAAGTATAAAACACCTTTACCTTCATGCTAAGTAATCCACATACTATTATTGCAGTGTTTTGAGGACTACTGAATATGGCGGATTGATTTCAGATAAACAAAAGTTGAAAACATGAATCACTAGGGATCTGATTAGATTTTGTAGCCAATAGAGATTATACCCAATACTAACAGTATACGAATTAATCCCTTAAGCTTTAGACAACTGAGTTGATACCAAGAGGTTTGTATTACCAACCTCGATCAAATCACGATATAGTGTGGTGATCTAATGTGAAGCTGTGTAACCGATGTAGTCCAGACATGTCGAACGTCAGACAAATATCACTAAGAGCATAGTGGTTGTTCTAGTAAAACTTCATATTTTTATTCACACCTGTTATATTTAAACACACCCGGATTCAAATACACACAGATATACGAATGTAACTGATCGAAAACATCCTTCAATTCCCAGTTTCGATTATTAGGTCTTCATTGTTTTACTCTTGTATTACTCCAGATTTTGATTAATCATTTTCATTATTAAATGTAAGCACACCTTAAGTACTTACTAAGTGGTCAGCTCTTCGTTTACTCATCTTCCTTCCAGAGTTTACTCCGCAGATGACCCTGTATATTTTTAGAATATTAAGTACCTTCTGGCTAGACTCAATCCGTTATATAAATACTCAAAGATAGTTAAATGAAATTGTACATTTAGCATACATATAACATATACATATACTATTATTCAGTTGAATGGCAACACATAATTTCAAGCATATTAACTTTTGTAACATTTATACTTTATAGGTATAAGAAACAACTCACTATACCCACTGATATATGTACGTATAGGTATGTTTGTTTCATAGATAAAATGCAAACATTTAAATGTATATATGAACAAATATGCATGCAGTAACACACAAATATACATCATTTATATAATAAAAGCTTAGATAATTGTCGATTTTTGACTAAATGTAAGATGGTGGTAGTAGTCGATAGATGATCCTACATAACCGATGTTTTTGTGATAATCGGTAATCACCAGTAGGGTATACTTTTAGACTCATGAGAAATGATGTCCAATGTAAGATTCAAACATCTATCATCTAGCTATACAGTATACTATAGTTATCATTGTGTTGTTTTAGACTAAAGTGACTGTTGTAAGATTAGTTGTTACACTGTAATTTGACGAATAGATATCTGCAAGCAGTTAGGGACTTAAAACATACATGATATTAATCATTACTCAGTGATACATCAATACATCTGAACAATCTGATCTAAATTACATGTTGGTAGTTTAACTTAATAGTATGTGTTATGATTCATGGTATGATTGTTAACACTCGTTAATTCATATCATCTGTTAAGCCTTTTAGACAACTATATCCTCAATAGCCTATTTAAACCTGATCCAAGACAATGTTTTGCTTTAATGACAGTATGGCTAATTTATATGAGACTGTAACATTGTAATTTATGCTAGTATGTAATACCAATGAAAATATTGCAAGAATATGATACATGGAAGAGAAGTAGTCACTGATACAATACTGCAAAATGAAGAATGTTAATGTAACCTTTACGATTAGGTAAACGATAAAAATGATCAAATGTAAAACCTATTTCATAAGTGTTTTCTCCCAAAATGGAACGAATAAACTCAAATGACTTAGTTATCGATTATATGCAAAATATTTGAATACTAGAAAACATTTGTAGCTTAGGAGGATGAATTTCGTTTGATTGGGTTCGTTCAGCTAGATAGTTTAATTGAAGCGATTTCATCGTCTTTATAAATAACTTCGTCGGTGAAAAACTTCTGATAGAAGTGAGATATATGATTTTCTCTACATGTGACTAGCAGTTTATTCTGTTTATTTTGAACCTTATCGGTTGTTGTTATTGACAGTTGTTCTGTCATTTTCATTCATTTGTTTTGATTCTCTTCTCTTCTGACTTGATCCATAGTTTTGTTTGTCATCAAGAAAGAATGGAATCAAAATAAACGTGTAAAAATGACAGAACAACTGTCAATAACAACCAATTAAATTCAAAGTCAACAGAACAAACTGCTAGTCGTAATGAAAGAAAATCACACGATTCACTCCAATCAGAAGATTTCACCGCTGTAGTTGTCCGTAACGACGTTAAAGCACTTAGCTGAGAACACAATCAAACAAAAAAACATTTTAGAAAATTATACTTGTAATAAATAATTCTATCGAATGAAATAAATCAAACTTCTACCGTGTCACCTGGTAAGCTAATTTGAGCTTCATCAGCCAAATAACCGAAAATTATCGAATATTAGTGTAAATTTGAGGTAACATGTCACTATAGTTGTCCAGTTGTATGTAGTATATGAACTTATTACATAAGTCATTATGAGTGAACTAAGATGTCCGAATGCCATGAATGAAGGAAGGCATGTTTATGTGAGTGCAGTTTACATGTTGTAAAAACGTTCATGCACATATATATCAGAAATAATGTAATAGCTGAATGTAAGGGTGAAGAAGCATATACTTTGTTTAACATATATTGTTAAATCTTCTGAAAATCAAAAAATCTTGAAGATAAGTCGACAGTAGCACTAAATCTAGTAGAAGCAGAACACAGTATCAATTTCGATGAAGCTAAAATTTCTATAAGAGAAGATTAACAGCTAAATTCCTACATATACGGGAAATCCAAATAATATAAGCCGATGAGATGAAGTACAGTTAGCTACATCATGGTAACTATTGATTAATAAATGAATTCAGACATTATCTACTATTCCAATAGCATGTTACTTTCCAGTACTATGAAGTAGGAAAAGATAATTCTCTGTTATATGATTAACTTTTATAACTAAACTTGGCACTATCTACGTTAACACTTTACCTCATACATTTATGCATTCATTCTGTTTAGAAATATTTAGTCAAGTTTCACAATTCAACTATGTTATCTGTATCAAATATACATTCACCATTTCACCTAGAATTATCATCACATCAATTTCTTTTTCCTTACACTGAAATTTTACATGATTCAACAATGAGCCAACTTTTAGATAGTCTATTCTTTCCAAAGATCATATTCAGTACTGTTCGTGTATATGCAGCATGTTAACTATAGACACACACAAACACATCTTAATTCATTCATGACATTCTAACACAATGGTTCGCCTATGGTAACTTGCGTAGTATGTGCCTACGACTGGACATTCTTAGTGACATTTCACCTCTTGTTTCCACATGTATTCGATAATTTTTGATGATTTGGTTGATAGAACTTAGACCAGCTTGTTGAGTGAAATGTTGAAGTTTTTACTTATCTCATACTCTAAGATTGATTTACGAACATAATCTATTCAAATAACTAGAAAACCTACTCATTCATAAGCTATTTAAAATGATTTCAGTTGAATGTCAAGTCATTCTGTTTAGTAATCACTTAGTAATCCTTAGTAATTAGTAACCAGCACACTTAACAATGACATAAAATTTGGTGATATAATACAACATGAAATGACTGATATTTATAATATAAACCATCTAATGTAGTTTTCAAGGTTTACTGGTAAAGTGACTGATATGATACTTAGAGGCTATGTCTTCAATTTATGATACAACTGAAATGTAAGTTACTGATGTAGCATATACTACAAAGAAAGAACTATCTAATACCTACTGTATTTTTAATGTTTGTTTAATTCATTTCATAATGTATTAATGTATTAACTTAATCGAATTTCGTAAGTAAATAATGTCCCCAGAAGATATTCGAAGAAGTTCTCGATATGATCTTTTTTTCTACACTCTAAAGTGAGTTTCATTATCAACAATTTCATGAACAGTAAAGAAGTTGATGCACAGAAATATAAATAGTTGAAACTTAAGTTTATTGTCTATTCTATATTACCGAATGTATTAAGGTCTATGTATGCATATGGTCTTAGCGTTTCAACAAATAGTCATTTGTAATTGGGTGTTATGGGAATGGGTGCATGCCAGTTTGATATCACGAATTGTCCGGAACTAGACAATAATTGATTACCAAAGTGCACTAAATAGCTGTTTCGCCCAATTACGGGACTCTTCAGCACTGCGCATTGATAAATACACTAGGGATCATACCCAGGACCTTCTGGCTCCACGACCAACGATTTACCACTGGAACACTGAGTCGTATCCTAAAGCTTAATTTTTTTAATTCAGTCAATTCGTGATACTTTTACTCGACCACATCCATTGCCATTGGTGGGTAACTAATTTGCACATTGCATCACTTTGCACACAGTTGAATTACATTAGTCACGTTTTCTCAGTAAAATTCCAACAATTATCTCGTGACGTTAGTCACCAGAAGTCATTTAATGACCGTAGTGAGTTTCCTTGATCATTGTTCAGTGTATGTCAACTAGCTGATAAAATTACTCTACACGGAAATATCACATTAGCATATAACTCCATATATATTATTATACAGCTTGACTATCAGATTATTAAACATTAGATGTGAAATAAATAGAATTGAAAACAATAATTGAACAACAAAAATTATTACAAAAACAAAGATGTTTGAACGAAGAATATTCTTTTCGATAAATGCTCATCAGGTTCTACCCGCCCTGTGGTTATACCGAAGATAAAGGATAAATTACCTAAGCTTCCACTTCATTTTGTATCTATCAGTTCAACTGTTACTGTGGAGCAAGTTACATTTGCAGATGCCCAAGGAATTTACTCTTTCTTGCCCGGGAGCACCTTCCAGTTTGGTTAACCGAAGGGGTCGTCAGAAGTATCAACAGCTCAATACTAGCTCACCTAATCCAAACAGGTCATACGACGAGCATAGATCAGTCATTTACAATAATATTCTGTGTTTACAGCTATCTGGCACGATCGGTTAGACTCAAAGTCCTTAAAACGGCAGAAGCGATAGCTATACGGATCAAGAGGACAGAACTGTGCATACAGAAGAAGTACGTTCAACCCCTTCTCCTGCCATGGCCGACGCAAGATCCATTAAACCATTCCCCACTTTAATCATACGGCGATTTAATCCTTGTTATGAATACGTATCTTTCCTCCTCCCCTTTAAGTGAATTTGTATAATTCAAGTCTACCCTATCCAAATACTACTCTCTTTGTTCACATATATGCATAGTAATAACTATTATTATTATTGTTATTACTATTATTAATTTGGATAATGCAATAAGAAGACGAATTTTATCAGAGCTATGTGATATATTTGCGCAATACATTTCGAACAATCTGATCACACATACACTTGTTAAGGCATTTATATATGAAAAAATAAAGGTCACTAGACAATTAAGAGTATAAGCTAAGTAAACAAAGATAAGTAAACGAAGATAATAAAGATTACAATGTAAGTAACACTCTACCAAGGTAGGTTGAGGGAAAGTACAAATTGTTTTTGAACACACAAGGGGGGTTTGAACTTCCGTATAGCTAAGGCTTCAACAAACTTTAGTATACGTCCTAAAGCACTTTTATACAACACCACAAAGGCTGATTTGATATCAACTATGTGGCCTGTCTCAACTAAGTGCTTGGCGAAAGACGATGAGGGTTGTTTATCCTGTACTTTTATTTCTCCTTTCGAGTCCATTTGTTTTCGGAGCCATTTAGGTATGTGTTCAGCTACCCTTACCTGCAATTCACGATTGCTCCTCCCTATGTATGTGTGTCCACACATTCACGTAAATTGATAGATACAGTGGGATGTGATGCATTCGTTTACGTGCGGTTTAGGCTTATTGTGAATCAATGACCTATACTTTTCTATTACAACTACCTCAGCAGCATAAAATGTTCTGTTAACCACTGACTTAAGCCTTTGTTTTAACACAAGGCTATTTGAGTCACGTCTGAAGGGTAATGTGATATAAACTGATTTTTTGGGTGCTAGTAATACAGTAGGTTTCACCATACTGCAACGTTTCCATCGATTTATGAACTTCTTTGGATATCCGTTCAGCATTAACGTTTCTGTCAGTAATTTGTCATTTTCTTCAATAGTGTCAGAAGTGCAAATACGATTAGTCCTATTAAATAGAGCTTTTACTAGGTTCTTTTTATACTGCACTGGACAATAACTATGGAAGTTCATATACTGCCCAGTCCATGTAGATTTTCTGTAGACAGAGCGTTTGATTGATCCATCATCCCTCCGATTGATTAATATTATCCAAATTTATCAAAGGGACAAATTGTTTTAAACTATTATTAATGTTATTATTGTTATTAATCAAGATACACAGAATGAAGCTGAATATTACTCAATCTTCTTTCCTAATTTTATTGACTTTACAACATTTTAAGGCCTATCAAATGAACTGATTATAATTCCTTCAATTATTGTTATTGTTACTATTTGACGAATTTCGATCATCACTTTGTAATTTCTTACCTATTCGGTTACATTTTAAATAGCATTCAGCCTTTGTCTAATCGCATTTTGTCACCACCCCATCTCCTATACCACGCATATACAGAGATACCTATATATATATTGGATTAATAAGCTTGTTGTTTACGTTTCACAAGTTACAAGATAATGATTATTTCAACATTAACTTTCGTATTTTATAAATAATCTGAAGCGACAAAATTACTATCCAAATTATCCTTTATATTTAAATGATGCTATACCCGCCTCAGAACTGGCTATTTTTGTCAATGATAATTTTGAACTAATAAATGTAGAACCTGATGAGCATTTATCGAAAAGAATATTCTTCGTTCAAACATCTTTGTTTTTGATAAGCATGGGAATTTTTAAACATTTGAAAAATTATTACTACTAATTTATCATTGTTAGTAATATAATCATATTATATACGTAAAGTTGCTATTACACAATGAATAGTTTAGTGTAGTATATCCTATATCTATTACTTAACATGCAATTTGTTGACTAATCGATGAACGTTGTATATTGGCATGCATCTCTTTTTGTTTCTCATTATTTTGCCATTGACGATTACGTTGTAAAAATGCCTAATTTAAATAAATTCCATTCATAAGGGATGTATAATATAGAAATATTTATAGTTCATCGAATAGGAAAATATTCAAAGTCAATCATTATCAGTATTAAATTACATAATGATAGTATTACATAGTGATTACATAGTGATTATTATTATTATTATTACATAGTGATAGTATTAATTAGTTCCCATTTAAAATGATAATAATATGATAACAATATGATTATGCAATGCATATGTAAATATCAACAGATTCATATTTATAATTAATATTATTGTAAACATGCCAAAATAGTATAACCACAATACAAAGCATCATTCAAATGATGTAAGTTAAATGGTTTTACATTTAGAACATTAACAATATAACCGATTAATTGAATAACGTGCAATAACACAAAAAAAAAAGAGAATAGACAATGAAATATAATTAATGGTGTTTATGATTTATAATGAGAATGTAACATTCTGGTAAAAAGATAAACAAAGTCAATTATGCAGTAGTTTGTGTAATTTATCGATGAAAAAATGATTTGTAAGTAGTTGAAAAGAAATTCTAGACATGTGTTGTGTTATATTACCTACATATGATATACCGAGCACTTAATGAAGATTGATAATCTTCGAGAACTGTGCTTTAGAAAAATTATTTCAATTATTAAAAATTGTGGTTAATGTAATGATTTCATTTCCATGACTGTTACGTTCCCCCCTTGTCCGGTCCTTTAGTTTAGTATATTTACTCTTAGTATATTGCTTGTTTACTATGAACTATGCTTACTTAATTGTGTACAAGTTGTACCATTCACTGCCACTCTTCCTTTTTGTTCTGTACAAATGTTAGATTGTCGATTGGTTTACTGTGTGGTCTGATTTTATGTATATATAAAGGCATGATTAAAATACAATACGTTCTCAGTTCTCAGTTTCTCCGTTTTCCGGTTCTCAATTCTGGTCCTTCTATTGTCAGCCTGATGGGGTTAATGGGCTTAGGTCAGTCGCGAATTATCAACTAGGCACACTTCATTGCCGATCGCTACAACCAACCAAAATCAGCCTTTTTTTCTCGTCATAACGACATTTTAAGAGGGTATACATGTATAGAGTCCAAATGTGTTGGAAGTAACGGTAGTCAATCGGGATACTGAGATCAAATTCTCATGAAAACATCAATCTTCTAAAGATTAAAGGCATATTTTGCTAACAAAAATACAAAGAAATCTAGGTTTAGAGTTTCGTGTTAACCACACTCAAACCACCTTCCATGTCAGTGATAGTGATCTGAAATCACTTTGACTGCTGTCCAAAATTTCAGCTTGTTAGATAGAATTCGATCAGAACTATAAGGGACTTTACAAACATGGAATTAATCACTACATAATGATCAATACATGTAGATAGAATATTGTCTCTTACATTAACACTATGAATGTGAATTAGGTTTGTGTATAGCAGAAAACGACAAAATAAAGATATTTAACATGAATTACTTAAGATAATTAGTATCATTGATTCAAACCTTATAAAAGTGTGTGGGGGGGGAGGCGGTATCATTCTTTCTTTGAATACTACATCGATTGTTTGTTGATGAGCACTAGGAAGAAATCCAGGTCAAAAATCATCTAACAATCAACTGTTTCTATGTATTAGTATCAGACAAAGTAAATGATCCTATCCAGTAATTCAGTATGTTAACCAACCTAATCTACGAGTCGATGGGAGAAATAAACTACACATGCGAGTGACAGATACTGAAAGTAACCGGAAAGAATCTAATCCTAATTCAGTAAACCAGATAACAGATTATGAGATTATTTGTTGACTCTCTACTTGTGAAACTGGTTTTCCAACATATACCAAATTGATTCAATATTATTTATACGATTTTCTGTAGTTGGATCGACAAATTGCTGCTAATGAATAATACAATATACGAAAACACTTCGATATCGTTTATATTTCATATCGGACTACAGCTTCACTAATCAACATAGTTCTACTAACACACCAGATAGTTACAGGACACTAACTTAATTGACGTTTTTCAAACATTCTCTTTTGACCTGATAAAGATCAGGTGCTTGTTATTGATTAGAAGCTAGGCCTACTTCTAAATGTTTGTTACGTAACGAGAAAACTAAAGGCCTAAACTTAAAGTCTCTAACACTCCTTTGTAATTCATATATTCAATATTTTAACACTCTCCTATTGAAATTCATGTCGATTATTGTCTACATGTATTGATACTAGTGAATATACGCAATAGGGTTCATTGGATACTTAGTGCTCGTACATATATACAGATAAAGGAAAAAGGCAGCCAATTTGCCCGGTGTGGCATTTGTGGCATTACTACAATTGATCTACATGATGCTTTACTTTGTCTTCATTGGTCAATATATCTTCTGGTTATACGTGATACACCTATTCTTAGTGCTAATATGTCGGTAGAAACTTCAAAATTAAACCTTCCAATTTGGAGAACATGATACTTTTAATATCCTTCTCCTGAGCTAATTAAAGTACATTTCGGCCTAGAATTTACAAATCATTTCATATTGAAATTATATAGGATGAAGCATTAAGTAGATGAATTTATTGATATCAGTTAGCACCTGTGGAGAATGGTACTTCTATCAGCGTTTTACAATCAACTCTGTCCTGGGCTTTCTTTTCCAGTTCTTTTTATGTGCTGTTCATTTATTTTAAATTCAACTACTTAGACAACCATTAAGTAGTTGAATTGATAATTTCCTTTCACCACCATGATAAACATTATATGGTTTCTACTGTGTCCATATTCCATGTAGAATAACAGAGTTAGGCATTAAACTTCATATAACACAATGTTTACTGTAATAATACACACATATAAAACCATTACGCACTATGAAAACAATCAAGAGTTAGGTGTCTTTCATTGTCAACTAATAAGAAAATAATTTGTACGAGAAGTAACAAGTTTTGTACAAAATGGAGAAGTAACTGCATTGAAACTTCATGTTTCCATTGACAACACCATAAAACCTCATTCGACTATTTATAAAATAACAAGTTAAAAGTAGTTTATATACTTTTCTGATGTCGGAGAAGATTTATCGTTAATGTGGATAGCTTTGATGAGGTTGCTTTATACAAGGTGTACGGTTATTGTGGATGACAATATTGGCTAGACCTACTGTCAGAAATCTATCAGAATGATAATTAAAATACTATAATCAAACTCTCCAGCTCGGAGAACGCTAACTAATCAAAATCAAACCTGTTCAGTTGTCTAATGATTAAATGTTCTCAGCTGAGCCTGAAGGTTCAGGGACAGATTCTCCCGGTGGGGTTATGAATGCATACTAATCGAGAGTCTCATACAAGGATGAAACGACCATCTAGTACTTTCTAGTTGTTTAACTCAAACTAATTAGTACTTTCAAATTCAATTTCAACAACCTTTACAACACACAGTAGGTTTATGATGAATTTACCTCTTCAATAAAAATACAAAGTAATCTCACAATAATATTACTGGTAGGCGGTTGTAAATATCAGAAATGTGAACACAGCATGATAAAACTCCGATAACTATTCAACATAATATAAGACCATGAAGTGTTTTCATTTAATATATTAATTAATAGAGGAAACATTCAGCAGGGAACTTTGCAGCAGTCGATTAAATCAGATATTTTCAAGAAAAGAAAACTGGTCATATCATATTTATAGATTGGAAAAAAGATATTCCTGAATATATTTAAGAACTTTTCGATGCAACAAAGTTTCACATTGTAAGTTGTATGATAATTGTAGATACAATCAAACATAATTTACATATTAATGACTGTTCAAAAAGTGTATAGCAACAAGTGAATATGAATTTACAGCTCATTAAAATAATCCGTAAAAGTCGTTAATACCATCCTAATTGTCATGAAAGATCATTTTCTTTCAAGGTAGGCAACTAAATGATGAAATTTATGCTAACAAAAATGATTTTAATAGGGAAGGTGTTGTAAAGATTGTTGAATGTGAATTTAGCATCATGAAATGATTTAAGTTAAATAATCATCAAAAACAAGGAACTACTACTGGATAGTAGTTTTGTTCTAGTGTAGAACCTTTCAATAGTGTACATCCACTACCCCACCATGAGGTCCACATCAAGACTATCAGGCTACGTGGTGAAAGTTTAACCATCAGACCACTAAGGCGTCTTCCAAGGGTTGATATTCCCAGCTCAGACAATTCGCTATATATTTTCAAGACCTCATCAGTTTCCATCTGTTGGTAACTGTCTAATACTCAACATAGTTAAAGTCCACTGGTCAAGTTAGGTTTTAGGAAAATACCTAATTCATAATGTTAAACTTTAAATAATGATTTCATTTATGTAGTGTAGCCTTACTAGTGTAAACGACTGATTAAAAATTGTTGTCTCTAGTGCTATTTACTGATATAGTAAAATAGAGATTTGTATTAATGAAGTCAAATGAAATACATGGTAGATAACTTACTCTATAATCTTTATCTTTCTGTCGCATTTCACGTCTACGTCTGCTAGCCTAAAATTTATAAATGGAAACAATTATGTTGAAATTATGTTGGTTACGTAATTATGTTTATGTAATACATACACTAGAAGAGTAGAATCGGTGACAAACAATAAGATAATTAAATATGAGGTAGTCATGTGAAGACTGAGTTTTGATTTGATGAGGGTCTTTGTCACACATTGATAACAATACAGTAACCTTAAAATCAAGAACGTAAGAGACAACAATTGAGTTATAGTAGAGAAATCCTTAATGAAAGTGAGAACTCACTAATTTCTACAAATTACTTCATTTTAATTATAATTACCAGCTCATTTTTAGCTTGTTTTAAGAATCTCTAGTGACTGATACCTGGTGGAATTCAGTGAATTATTACCAGTGGCATTGGATAATTAGTGAACTACATAATAAAGTGATTAAAGTAAGAATCATTGAAAGTCACTCCAGTAGTCGTAGCAATTAGATAGTTGACGTGAGCCGCGCTTAATTAATGGTTATTTCATGAATTCTAACTTGTCACTGTTCCTCCCTCTGGGTTTACAGTGGTACCCAACTGAGGTCATCAGGTGATGAATACTAGTTGTAAATAATAAATTTTACCTCTTTATTATCAATTACAAAAACAATCAGAAAAAGTAATTGAGTGTTATCTGTTGTGACTTTAATGTTCACTAAGTTCATCAGATCTATGAGGTTTAATCTCAGACTTGAGAATTCAAAGCACTATTCAGTCTAGAATTTAAAATGTATTGTACTTTTTACACTAAAATTGTAAGTTGTTTAAATTACATTCCGGAGAACGATATAAAGTACAGTACAGAATATCAACAGCTTTCAGCAACATAACCTCAAAACTTTATGAACTTATAACTGTCTGGAATAAATGGGTTATTTGATAATTTGTAGACATTGTGTACTGTTAAGAAGCCTTATACTAGGAGCAAACAGCTGTTCAATGTTCCCAAGTTTTCTATGATACATAAATCTTTGACATTTACAAGTATAGCATTAAGTATCAATTTCCACAAAACCACCTCAAGTCTGATTGTATTCAAGTCATGCCATTTGGATAAAGATAACTCAAAATGAGGCATATATCTGGGTAAGTTGAGTAAAAAGCATGTACTCATATAACTGATCTGATTACCAGGTTTTTAATTTTTACAAGATTAGTAAGAGGTCATTTTATTAGCCAATTTATTCATTGTTATAAGTCAAGATGTCTCGAGTAGGCTGTTCAGTATAGAAGACACTACATCCGATACAACCTTACCTGTAGATAGTTCTGTGCAGAGATGAAAGAGATCTTAGCTGTTTTGTAGAATGCTTATATACCATGTTGTCTTAGAACCCTTTACGAAACTACAATCTTACTATGAATATAAAGTAGAACGACAGTATCAAACAGTAATGTTTCATCAGAGTCACTAATATTCAGTAGTTGTTTCCTTCAAGAGCACTTTTAATAATATTAATGAGAGGGGAGGGAAGTGAAACCTAAAGTTTTAAAGTATTCATGTTGCTAGGCTGATGCTGTAAAAATCTTTATACTAAAGAAATGCTTTACATTAAGTTGTAATAGGTCGGAAATTTCAATCACAGCTAATTGAAATAATACAAATCAGACTATCTCTACTTCTGAAATCTACTTACCATATTTGTAAACAGTGTAATGTTACTATTTTCTAATGTAAACTACCTAGATACTACCGATAAATAATGGGCTGGAGGGAAGTGGATGGGTAGAATCATACAGTTCAATATTGAATGTTTATTATAAATATACGTTGATTGAAATGAACCTAAGTACAGAAAAACTTATAGTCAGTACATTTACCTCTTATCATTTGATTCAACATATGGCAATAAAAATCATAGGTAACATCATGATGCTCTTTCTTTTGGTACTTTATCTATTTTATGTAAGTAAATGTCAGTAGTATATGCTTATCAGACAATCGTTAAAGTAATCTATATACACTAAAACCAAATGTTATGAAATAAATTATTTTCTTGTGGGTAAAACTAATTGAAATATGTCAGTTAATTGCTTATAACACTTTCAAATTGTTATGGTGTGAAGAAAGAAGGGTTTTTGGTTGGTAGACGCGAACGCCAATGAAGTATGCCTAGTAAGTAATGCGTGACTGACTTAAGCCCACTCACCCTCCAGGCCGACAATAGGAGAACCAGAATTGGAAACCGAAAAACGGAGAACTGAGAACCGAGAACGAGATCTGAGAACCGAAATCCTATTATATTTTAATCGTGCCTTTATATATACATAAAATCAGACCACACAGTAAACCAATCAAGAATCTAACATTAATACTGAGCAAAAGAAAAAGTGGTGGCGAATGATTATAACTTGTACACAATTAAGTAAGCATAATTCATAGTAAACAAACAATATACTAAGAGTAAATATACTAAATTAGAGAACCGGGCAGGGGAAACGAAACAGTCATAGAAATAAAATGATTACACTACTCATGAATAAAATAATGAGAATAATTCTCCAAAATACAGTTCTAAAAATTCGCTACTTTGCTCTAATCGCCAGGCGTAACACAAATCCAGTTGATTATAATTTTAGTTATAAACATTGTAAAGTCTGACAGATATATGGATTGCATCAAGATGACATACCACATTAAATGAAATACGGTATGGTTTAAAAAGTAAGAATGAAGAGGAGTTTACGAAAGAATATTGTGATGCACAGAAGATTTGACACCAATTTCGAGAAACGTTACCATGTAGTGTTTCCAGCCACTGACTGATTGAGATTATTGTTTGGCGCGCATTAATCTGGTAGTACGCACCTACACACAAAAACTCAGATCACAAATTAAACGATGACTTCACTAATTGATTCCATAATTTTTAGTATGGACACCTATGTTTCCTTTCTAACTTACTCCTACAACACTCACTATCACGCCACAAGGTCAGCGGGTAATGGTTGTGTACACTCGATACATATTCTGGCCATCAACTCAATCAAAGAGGATATACAACTCAACTAACTGATTTGCGTCTTTAGCCAGTATTCTGTACCTAATTTTGGCATTGGTTACTCGGTTGGTCAACGATACTCGAACGATGCTTCGACGATGTCTTATCAAATGCCAACAACCAGCTCATTAATCCCGTTTCATTAGCTAGCTTTACACAGCTGTAAGTAAACATAGGAGAAACTGCTGCACAGTAAATTCGAACTTTATGTTAAAGTTAGATATTTTACCTCCACCTATGCCCCAACTGACGAAAACTGGAAAAGGTAAGATAGCCTCGTTAATCCACGAGAGGTTTTCTTAAGCAAGCTACCAACCAGGACTGGTTAGTAAAACTTTTATAATAAGTGATCAGCTATTTTACTTCTTATTGTTAATCAAAAAACAAATCAGACCAGTTATGAAGTAACATTTTTTGATTTGAATAGAACGTATCTTCTGAAAGGACAACTATAGTGTAATTAACTAAAAAGGGATAAGAGAATCGGTGAGGAATAGAAATTAGTGTTGATAATTTTTGTTTATAAACTACACTAATCCAACTGATTCCTCATTAACTATTACATGAGGAAGTCTAAGACAAGCAATAATCAATATTCTGACATATCAAGAAGGATTCCTTGTTGTTTTTACAAATTATTTCATTCATTGAATACAGTTTTCAACAAAATTTTCGAACACATACATTTATCATCGAAGGTTGCATTTTCATGAAATAACTTCATCGACGATAAACATAATTAGAAACTAGCAAACAAAAGAGATTTCTTTAATGATAATTTGCAAATACCCAAAAGTCAAGTTCTGAAGCTTCAAAAGTTAAACAGAAGCAATTTTTGTCTTAAAACCAATCAGCTGACATTACATTTTGAAATTCAGTCAGTTGATGATTTCATGTAGAAATCATCCTATATCATCAGTTACTTTTATCTCAGCCGATAAATGTGTACTTCACTTATCTCGGTATATAAGTGAAGTTCAGATAATCACGTCTTAAAGTCATAATAAATCATCAGAATGTATATTGTGAAAAGGGTTACTAACTTAGTACAAACATCATAAATTAGCAGTGCTGAAAAGTCCCATATTAAGAAGCGTAAACGTAATATGCATTGACTGAATTCGTAATATTAACCGTTGAGAGCCGACTCACTGGTCTAGTCGCAAAGCATCCACCTTGAAGCCGGAGGATCCTGAGCTTGATCCTTGATTGGATCGTCGATATGCAATTCTGAAGAATTTCATACTAGAATGAAGCAGCTGTCCAGTACTTCCTGGTGATCATTGGTTGCCTAAGTTAAACCAGTTCGTGATATCAGTTCGTAACATTCAACAATCTCCACGACACCCAGTTATAATTCGACAAAATAGTTATTCAACGCATTCTACTTTCAGTGGTTGCCAAACTATAATCATTTCATACCGTTCCTTTTCTTTATAAGCTTTAATAAGCAGAACTGAGAGGTGTAGTTTAATTTGGATTGAAGTTGGCAAGCGTAATCCAGGACATGCGTCCCACCAGTTTGGGGCTCGTCGGCTGGATATACCTACATCCCAGTGTTGAAGTTCACACTAAGAAGACCATGGATACACAGTTCTAACAAAATTTTGATAAAACGAACTAAAAAGTAGTATCAGAGACGTTACTTAACGTAATTTTGGTAGAATTTAAAGTCACTGGGGCCTGCCAATCTTCACTTCTATTTCATTCTGCACACAAAGTTGGTTTTAATCGTTTTACTGCAATCAAGCTGACAGGAATAAGTTATTTTTTTCACATTCAGCTTGTTTAGAAATTCAACCGTTGACTATCTTTTCTGTACTGTACATACATACAGTACTGTTTCATGAATTGATATAAGTAGAGTAATTCACAATGGGAAACTGGCCTGTCCAGTAGAACAGAAAGTTAACCATTCGATGTGAGATTTGAAAGCTACGGTTTTGATCCCATATCGGATTTAAGAATGAGTACTGCTATGTAGTGCTATAATAAGATGAATCAACTTGGCATTGCTCCCTGGCTTTAGTGGTACTCAACCAACATTGAACTTAGACGAACACCAAAAACTAAACATAACACACACCTAAACAAAACCACCTAAATGAAAATCTGAATTTTGTTGTTACATAGGTTTTCATAACAATTGTTTCGTATGTTTTAAAAATGTTAATAATAATATGTAAGTTTACTTGACTGAATTCGTCACAGATTGATGTTGACAGGGTACAACTGGAAACCAGAAAGCATTAGGAAGCTGTTTCGTCCTAGTATGAGACTACTCAGCAGTACGCACACTAGATTCCGCCCCAAAGGCTTTAGGTTAGCGAACTCCTAACCCTTTGCACAACACGGAATAGAATCGCCATTTTAATTAATTTGTGATATAGCATGATGCGCATCCATTGACATCGGTGATATCTGTATCACTCACAACCAGTCACGACTTCGCCAACTTGAAGTCTCCTGGGTGGAATTTAAGATGAGCACTTCTGAAGAGTTCCATACCAGAGGAAACAGTCGTCCAGTGCACCTTAGTTTCCCAAGTTATCCAAACCAACATCAGTCTATAACGAATTCAATCAACTAAATATCAACCTCCACAAAGCATCTCAATTCAGTCATATTTAACATTAAAAGTACAGCTAATTATTACCATGGTACAACTCTCTTAGCTCAACTAGTAATTAGTAGAGATATTTACCAAAACTTGTATATACCGAGGTTTACACAAATATCTACTAATATGATGTTATAATGTAAGTGAATTAAAATTTATTTACACTTAATTACGTAAATGCTAGGAATTCATGTCTTCTAATTAAGTCAGACAAACATATGGCAGGGTAAAGTAACGTCACGGCATAACATGAATGTTATAACGATAAGTAGTTTTCCTTATGTTGTAATATGAAAAATAAAAACACTCAATGGAGTAATCATCAATACACAACTTCATGAAAAAAGTGGGAAACACAAACAAACTACAATCAGTGTTATAGTCAGTAATGATAATACAGTGACATTGTGGTTGAATTAAATATCATTTGTATGCAAAAATAGTAGTTCTATAATAACTTTTATTAGTCTCATTCACGCAGTCCGTTACTACACTGTTCACACTGTGTGGAAAGTATGTTAAGTGATCCATATTTGAAAGTAATAAATTCCACTTTATTAAAGTGAAAAAAATAGCCGTAATCACCACAAATAAACATCCAACTGTCAAAACATACTCAACACTGTCTATTCCCACACTTCATTAACTACATCAAAACTACATACACTTCTATTCATCTTCACGGCATTCAACACAATTTCAACCACAATTTCACGACAAAAATCATCAACTAACAACAGGCATCACATCAAAATCAACAATCCATTAATCCACAATCCAACAAACACAATTCACATATCTCAATCACTTCAACTCACTTCAACTAATCATATTACACATTACTAATATACCAGTAACATGAATTCATTCACTTCCATTCAAACTAAATGACAACATATACAAAGAAGTCAACTCGAACATCATCTCCGCAATCAACTCATTCAACTGATAATTTTCATTACAACGCCGAATATGACCACATTCATTTCCATCAACATTATCACCAACTTACTGAATATCACATACAACAACTTCTCTCCATTACAATTACAAACAAATGCATACCCACACACACTGAGGCAGTCTAAAATGTCAGAAACATGATCAAGAGTGAATGTGATCTGTATGAATGTAATGAGAGATAGTGAGAACGAATCTACCATAATCGATATACTTTAAAGTCGATATGCAATACAATATATTAGTCACTTGTTCAATTATTCCTAAAAGACAATCAAACATCCGAGTTGACATCAATTTATACCACTCACAGTCAGCATAATTTCAACAATGAACTTTCAGTCAGAATGTTGTTTGTTGTGTACTATGTGTAAACTGATTGTTGATAATCAGTGGATGAAGATGTAATAATTGAAATACGTATTCATATTTGAATGACTTGAAAATGTAGGTATTATTATCTGATTATTTCTTGTCTAATCAGTAGCAATGTAATTTTGATAATAAGACTGGTAACAATGTCAATCAGAAGTAAGTATCCATTTTGAAATTTTGGGAGTTCATGACCAAATAGCTTATCAATAGACTGCTTAGGGAGGAAAGTAATCAAAATTCAAGCAATTAACAGAGATACGCTAATGCATGGTAACTATTTACTTTTCATATCAACTGAAAAATCTGTTAGTCACATATTGTAAAATTCAATAAGTTCATTTCTATCTCACGCTCCTGTTAATCACACTTTCTAGGAAATTCATTAGAGCTTCAACTTTAGAATACTTAGCTCTAAAGACACAACTTTATCATATGATTACAAAACCTTTACAATTGATGAAACAACATATTGATACATTTCATTAAGTTAATGATTCGATTCTAGTTCTGTGTACACTGTCTCTACTAATTACTTAATCTCATGGTCCCAAGTTTATTTTCATTCCATTCATTTTTAATCAGTTAACAGTCTTCATTACAAATTTTAGATAACATGGATTACTAGTAAATGTTTTATAAGAAGTAATGAATCATTGAATCATCTTTCAAGTAAGATGATTACATAATGTATAATGTTTTGATATTAAGCAATAGTGGAAATATTTGATTGTCGTTAAGATCATTAAGTTTGAACTTCATATCACTGATTCTGGTTAAAAAGATCACCAGAACTCAAAATCGTACTGAACAAATTTTAGGTCTTTGAAAAGGACTTCTCAAGAGTTCACCTCCTTCCCACCTGTCCTACGTATCTTCTGGTATCAAGATAGTATGAATTCGACTACACTAAAAATGATCATTTCGATAAATGTCAAATCACAAAAGTAAGTGATGAATGAATTCATCTTAAAGGAAATCTATTTCTATCTCAGTCGTTAGTTTACTAAATAATACAGATCAACATTATGATGGACTTCACTATAACAATCATTTATCATTAACCGTAAAGTTAAATATTATCGACAAAATAATTAAAGTAACATTCATATTCTAACGTTTGACAGTCACAGGTTCGATACCTTTACAAGATACATAATCAACAGTAAATAATAATAATACTTAGATAGTATCACATTATTCCTATAACTTACATCGAAGTATAGCCAAAATATAAAAATTGCATGCGCCAATATATAAATTGTTACAAATGATGTGAATACATGTTGTTCTATTTGTTGTAACATTTTCCAATCAGAACATGCCATACGATTAGCTCGACTACATCCATTGATTTGTTCTTTCAGTAAAGAGTTGAATGTTTCATTATCAGTTGATGTTGTTTTTACGAATGATAAAATGGAATCATTTTCAAGTTGATTACTGTACATAGATAATGTTGATGGTAATGATGAAAGATTATGCAAGGAGGTGTTCATTTTCCCTGATGTTTGAGATGAATTTAAAAATGCTACAATGAAATAAACAACAATAATGTGATATTTAAAGTATATTACGGGATTGTTAGGTTAAACAATAATTGGTGATGTTAAGATTGCTGTGAGATCTTCTATAAGTCCGTTCTTAGCAAAACATTATTAACTTTTCATGAATATTCCCTAGTCGATGGAACGAACACATGTTAATTGATTGAAAAGGAGCAAGATAAAGTGTAAGTTACAGGTTATCTACTTTTGGAGCGTCAATTGCCTCCAATCAGAACAAAAATAGCTCTGGAACAAAGTCACAGAATAAGCTGTTTATGTTGGACGTAAAACACGATGGCGTCTTATGAGCAATAAACTGTTGAGGTGCGAGAAAGTCGACAAGAATCGACGGACTTTATTTTATACCATGATGCACTAGCTATTTGGTTCAAATTGTGAGTAGTGTCTATCAACATGACTGTGAGTCAGAATACGCGTTAGATAAACAGATGTTGTTAAATACCGCAGTAAAAGAACTTTTTTTGACTTCACTCACAATGGGGTCCAATGTAAAATATGGCATTTCAACTGTTGATGTTTGTCTCCTGATTGCAGTCAGAGAAATCAGAGCAGTATTTGTTTTCATATTGGCCCCTTACTAAATTACATTCCCATATCATCACTATAATTTTTACAGGCTTATTGAGTTGCTAATTGTAAAATCACATAAAGATTCGATAATGGATATACCTATAGATGTTAGGGCAAAGCTATCTGACAATTTCACCATTTTGATTAAATTTGGCTTCTTTGGTGGAGGGACACACATTGAAGAAATCATTACAACATAAGCACTGACTTGGAATACTGAAAGCCAAAGGAAAAGATGAAGACAAGAGAATACATTGCATCGGGAATCGAAAGTAGATATGGAAAGAATGAACAGCACTTGCGAAGAACTGGAAAGAAAAGCCTAGGACAGAGTTGGTTGGTGAATGCTGGTCGGGGGGGTTATACTCCACGTGAGGTAACAGGTATTGATCGTGATCGATCTTTGGCAGAGGTAAACTGCATTTTAACCGGATCAAACTTCAATAGTAAGCTCTTATGTAAGGAATGCTATGGAAAGATATTTGTCATAGTGATGAAAACGTATACATGCTTTACCTTCGTTTGAATCATGTGTTCTAGTATTTATTTATACTAACATCCTTATTACTTTCTTCTATACTATACTCTCGACGTAAATCTTTCTTGGACCATTATTATTACAATCATTCGATCTACTTTTACTATTCATTCTAATGATTATGTATTGGCTGGCTAAAATGGTGCAGCAATTTGAGCTATAGATCTATAAGTTTAATATCTTTGGTTGAGTCAACTATAAAGATTGATCACAGTAATAACCGGTTTATTTCGTGCAACCTCTTTGAATAATTTCGTCTTATGCGTCGTAGAGTGATTATAAACACATGTTGAAGAAGTAGACAGTATTGTTCGGACATTGTACAGAGTGCTTCAGTCACATTTGGATACTGTCAATAATCACAAATTCACTCTAGTTAGATGCATTATTGTCACCAAAATTACTTTATTACTAATGAAACAAGAACTGATCAAATATCAAAGTTGAATAAGTTTTCCAGTTATTGCATATTTGTCCACTGATCATCAACAATCAGTTTGCACATCAGTTTACACATAGTACACAACAAACAACATTCGAACTGAAAGTTCATTGTTGAAATTATGTTGACTGTGAGTGGTATAAAGTGATGTCAACTCGGATGTTTGATTGTCTTTTAGGAATAATTGAACAAGTGACTAATATATTGTATTGCATATCGACTTTAAAGTATATCGATTATGGTAGATTCGTTCTCACTATCTCTCATTACATTCATACAGATCACATTCACTCTTGATCATGTTTCTGACATTTTAGACTGCCTCAGTGTGTGTGGGTATGCATTTGTTTGTAATTGTAATGGAGAGAAGTTGTTGTATGTGATATTCAGTAAGTTGGTGATAATGTTGATGGAAATGAATGTGGTCACATTCGGCGTTGTAATGAAAATTATCAGTTGAATGAGTTGATTGCGGAGATGATGTTCTAGTTGACTTCTTTGTATATGTTGTCATTTAGTTTGAATGGAAGTGAATGAATTCATGTTACTGGTATATTAGTAATGTGTAATATGATTAGTTGAAGTGAGTTGAAGTGGTTGTGATATGTGAATTGTGTTTGTTGGATTGTGGATTAATGGGTTTGTTGATTTAGATGTGATGCCTGTTGTTAGTTGATGATTTTTGTCGTGAAATTGTGGTTGAAATTGTGTTGAATGCCGTGAAGATGAATAGAAGTGTATGTAGTTTTGATGTAGTTAATGATGTGAGGGAATGGACAATGTTGAGTATGTTTTGACAATTGAATATTTAGTTGTGGTGATTACGGCTATTTTTTCACTTTAATGAAGTAGAATTTTTTACATTTCAATATAGGTTACTTCGAGTACTTGGTGGGAGGAGTATGGCAGTGAGAATGGGACTAATGATAATCATTGGATCTGTATTTTTTAACAACCGCGGTAATACTTTTACTAGATTATCAATCGCTATACGTATTTCAGTGGAGAAGGATAATATTTTGTCTATAATATCAAAGTGTTCAATCTTTATAGAATGTCAGTTATTCTACGATCCCATACAGACTGAACTAAGGAGAGTCAGGAGTGTCTTATGTTAAGTCTAGTACTTTCTGCTAACAGCCTGTATTAACGTTATACGTAATCTTTACATATTATTATACTTGACACTACAAATTTTCTTGCTTTTACAAGTCACGAATTATTTGTGGTCATCTTTTAGTATCCTTAGTAATTGTCCACTCCTACACAGACTCCTGATTTAAGAGTTCGAACACTTCATATTTTTCGGTGGGAATACCAGTATGTTGTTCATTTATTTATTCTTTCACAAAATGATGAATTTTTGTATGTTCAAAACATAAGTTTTTAACTAGTACATAAAAATAGTTGTTTTTTTATTACGTAACTATAATAAGTAATTTATTTATTGTATTCTTACTGTTCACTTGGAGATTAGAATATGATTCATCTGGAACTGATTGTCTAGATGATGATGATGTATTATTATTTCCCGGGAAAATTAATCTAGGACTATGATATTTATTATTTACATTTTCTTTTGAAGAAATAAATCCACCATTATTGGATGTTGTACTTGGTAGCGATTCAGGTAAATCAAAATCTAAGCCAATTAATGTAACAACTGCATGCCAAATACTGATTATACACAGGATGAATAATGACATTAGTACATATTTATCCTAAAATAAAAAGAGAATGAAATTGATTGGTTATATGTTGAATGAAAATCATACATATGTAATTATTAGGTATAAGTCAAAGAACTTGGATTCGAACCACACTTTCGATTACAAGGCTACAAGAATCAAAGTGCATGGAGTAAACGTGAAACCAAGGACCAAAATCAACCTAATATGTACATATTTATATATCTTTAGTGCCAAATAAGACTTTATTCATGACATACACATTACCACTGTCGAATTATTGTTGGTTATCTTATCACTGGTTCTACCGTAACCGAAATGTTCACCACCAAACAAACTAAACGCTTGTAATTATTCTACATACCACTTTGAAACTAATTAAAGAATCTTCTAGTATTAAATTTATTCATGACAAAATCCTTTTAAAGGTCTATGTTCCAAACATCTTAGTGAAATGACATGCTTTAATGCACTGTTGATGACTCCTGTTGAAAACTATGCGTTGAGGAATAGAGATTCCTAAAAATACAATTGTTCATTAAATCAAACGAAAGTAGTAGGATGGTTATTTTTGTGGAGATTGGTTATTTATTTGATTGAATATGTCACAGATTGTTGTTGGCAGGGTACTATTCAAAACCATAGAGCATTGGACAGCTGTTTCGTTTTTGTGTGGAACTCTTCAGCAGTGCACACCCCAGATTCCACACCAGGGGCTTCAGGTTGACACGAACGCCTAACCATCCGAACCACTGGGTTTGCATCGAATCGTAGAATTCTCACTTTATAAGCTTTATTTATGAACTTTTATCACATTAATGTAAATCAATGTGAGTTATACTCACAGATGAATAGTCACTATGATAAGATGAATATTTTGTACATAACTCACTCTCTCTGTCTTACTAGAATAAAGATTCCTGTCGACTCGCCTTCCGTCTCCTGAATTTGTGACTAGGAGGGTTTAAAGCGTTCGAGTGTTAAATTTTTCCGTGGATAGTCAAGCTATCAAGCAGCTTGTAATACGTTATTTATTAACGAGTAAAAGTTACTTTATATGTCGCTGTGTTTATACTGGAGAGGATATTTTGTTTGATTGATAGTTTAAGAAGATAATTCATCACTTCTTTAATATTTTACTGACAGAACTTTATGAACCCTAAGACCGTGTTAAAATCAAAAGGTTACATCAACAAATATACTTGACTTATTCAGTAATTTGAATTCAAATCATTATGCGTTAACGGTGTATATATATTAAACTTTTATCAGCGTAGATGTGATAAGCTGAATATAACCTCAGATCCCTAAATGATGAATGAAACAGTTACAAATACAGAAACTCAATGATACATTCTAGACAATTGACGACTGAGTCCTAGAATACAGTGATAGACTCATTCCCCCCCCCCAATGGATCAATAATAAAGAGAATACCACTAGACAGAAGATTGGAGATTTTATGTTGAATAAAATAATGTATTAAGCATGAACTATCAAGATTAGTTTCTACAAATGCATGCCAATAGATGTTCTGTACGTTATCCAACAAACAATGGTAAAAAAACAATTTACAAACAGTATCCACGATGGAGTACATTAATACATTATCAGTGCAGCGTCAAGTGATTTACATGTAGTCATGTAGAGAAAGTTTATTCTATACTACTTTTAAACTAATCATAAAGTATTAAACTTATAAAGTCAAAATATTTGAACTGATAAACATATCATGAGTGGAGAAGTCAGCAAATCACTTGTATGCCATACGTAACTCATATCTATCGCCTCCTAACATTAAGTCATGACCAGTAATCTTTACAATGAATTTCATTAATAAACAGTTTCATACTCCTAAAGCCCTTATGAAAGCGTAACATTAAAGGTTGGAGAATGCAGATACTGTTATCTCATTAATTTTGAAATAGATAATAGAATTGAGTTAATATTTTTAAATTGATTGAATTAATCATAGATTGATGTTGGCCAGGCACCATCGGGAACCAAGGAGTACTAGCCAGCTGCTTCATTCTAGTATGGAACTCCTTAGCATTCCGCTCCCTAGATCTTTCCCCAAGGGCTCTAGGTTGGTAAATTCCTAATCCTCTGCACCAATGAGCCGGCCAACCAACATCCAATGGTAGAATTTCCACTTCCATTAATTTGTACTATACAGCGCAAAGATCATCCATTGTTATTGGTGATAACTCTCTCACTCCTGACATATCTAAACTCCACCAGCCACAACTTCTTACTAGAGCTACAGGAATATCCTGAAGTTACTCACTAGCGAGCTGATTATTGTAAGTGAATTGAGGTGGTCTATGGAGACCAGTATTTTTTATTTATTGAACACGTCATGTTCATGAAGCTCTAGTAATAAGTCGTGACTGGTGGAGTGAGAAAGTTATCGCCAGTGACAATTTATGGTGGTCGTACTATATCACAAATTGATGAAACTGAGAATTCTACCACTGGATTCTATTCGGCTCGGGTGGCGAAGATGGTTAAGAGTCCGCCAACCTGAAGCCTTTGAAGTGGAATCGACAGTGTATACTTCTGAAGAGTCCCATTCTGTGGAGAAGCAGCTTGATAGTTCATCCTGTCGACAGTATAAAAATCATTGAATCATATCAGTAAGTTGTACTTTTAAAGTAGTAACATAACTATCATATCACTTAGTAACTATTCATTTTAGTTTACTAAAAGTAAAAGAATGTTTATTACATCAGTCATTATCATAAAGATATGATTATGATATTCTGGTTCCTAGAAAATATATTAGAATGACATAATAACAACTGGTTAAAAGATTTTCGAAAGTTATGAAATGTAATATTTAATTACGTCATAATATAAAAAGATTATATCATTTTGTTTTTAACGTATACAATGAAGTAAGATTGTAGTAAGATAAATTGTCAACTATATTTCAGCTTTAACTCCGCCTGTAGCTTTAGATCAAAACAATTTCAATTAGTAACATGTTCCTATAACAAACCATGTCAATAATTTTACATTTAGGCAATGATATTACGTAATACAACTAAAGAAATCAGTTTCACCAATAATAAAAGTATAAAATATATGTAGTAGAGAGTGTTTTTCGTTTAGAAGTTATTATTTTCTAGATGTTCATGAACTCAGTCTAAGTTAGACACAAGTAATATTTAAGTTGGATTGTGACTGGCAAGCGGAATCCAGGAAGCACGTTTCGTCATGTTTGGGACTCATCTGCTGGATGTAACTGCATCCAATGTTGATGTTCACACTGGGAGTACTTGTATACTATCGCTACATCGAGACAGTCCGCTCAGGATGCACATATGGCAACAGAGATTGACAAGTTTCAGTCCATTACAAATCAACGGAAAAATACAATCTTATCCTAATTACATGTATGCCCGTTGCACAAGTGTGACTGTGAGGACACAGTAGTCTGGTAGTGAACGCAGCGGCGTTTGGTAGGAAGAAGACTGAGTTTGAATCCCAGTGTGAACATCAACATTGGGATGCAGATACATCTAGTCGATGCGTCCTAAATTGGACGAAACGAGCATCCTGGATTCCGCTTGCCAGTCACAATCCAACTAAAATGAGAGCTTATCTTCGATTCGTCAGAAACATTCCAAAAATCCATCAGCTAAGTGATCAGTAGGCCTTAAACATAGCATATATCAAAACGACTGATGGACTTAAGATATCATGTTAACACTTCAAAGCTTACCAAGGTGATTAGTAAACAGCCAAGCTCCGGTCTCTTAAAGTTTACTAAAGCTAGTACCATCAAGTGTTAAAAAACTGAAACGTGCGACCTTAACACAACTATTGTGCGTCTTTCTTTACCTTGTTAACTTGAACTTGATTTATTACATCATAAAACGTGTATTTTAGCTTTTTTGTATCATTACATGGTTATGTAATTTTTGTTTCACTTAAACAACTTTCATTAATTTGGTCGCTTGTATTCATCACGGATTGATATTATTTGAGTGCGATTGAAAACCAGGGATCCCAAAAATGTTGCTTCATTCTAGTGTGTTACTCCTCAGCACTGTGAACCACTGACTCTGACAGGGAGTTCAACTCATAGCGTTCAGGTTTCATGGCGAAAGCCCAACTATCTCCACCGCTGGTATGCATTCAGCGTTAGAATTTTCAATTCCATGAAGTTGTGACATGATATGACTTTCATCGAATGACACTGATGATAACTGTCTCATCTGAAAAAAGTTTGAAATTTACCAGTCACGGCCTCTCAATTTTAAGTAGCAGTAGGTGATCGTTACGCTATATCACAAACTGATGCAAGTAAGAATTCTACCACTAGGTGTCGGCCACTAGGTGCCGATGGTTGAACGTTTGCCAGTCTGGAGGTTCTAAATTTGATTCCATTAAAGAATCGACGGTGCACATTTCTGAGAAGTCTCATATTAGGGCAAAGCATCTATCTTTAGTTTTAAGTGGTACCCAAATGATATCTGTTTGTGATGAATAAAGCCGACTAAACGTATTACCTATCTCCATGAAATGAGGTCACAGTAAATTCAAAAATGGTTATTAGTGGTGTCTTGTGAACTAAGGAAATTTTGAAAATCCATCAGTTTAACCCTAAACTCTACCATCTGTTTAACGTTTGCAGACTTCGTCTTAACCACTTTGTTTATCTCTTAGGATTATTTGAGCCTTGATGAGCAAACATATATTAAACTACTCACTTATTTTTTTATTACTCTTAACTATCCTCAATAGATTTGTTTTACATTAACCTATTGCATAAACTCATAATCGTTCTCTTTTACCTTAAAGAGTATTATGTAATCTATTCGGTATATAAATAATTTAGTGTATTCTAGCATTAATGTAATACATCCATTTTAAAATGATGGAGAAGATTTGCATTGGACGTGAATGATTTCAGGTAGTGCTAATGATACTTGCTAGTTGAACTGTGATGATTCTTAAATCTTTTAATAAATTTCATACACTTTATTTCTTTTATTATTTTCAAGAGAGAAAGAACAAATATTTGGGCAGAATAAGATGACGATTCATTTCATTTAGTTGGTCTCTCATCAGCCACTGCAAAACAACCTAGAATGATACTCTTTTAGAAAATTAATATTTGAAATAAAGTTTAACATACTAATGAGAACGCATGGACTTAATTGAAATAAATATTGCATAAACATGTTAGACATGTGAATGTAACTGAAACGTAGGAGACAGTGCTGTAAATATACATCCAATACAAAAGAAGGTACCAGAAGGCAACATAGAGATCAGAGTGTAAATGATCGCATAATAAGAGGTGGTTGGAAGTTATTGTGAATAATGTGAATTAAGCTCAGTTGTCAAACTTAAAATGACCTAATTAAACACAAAAATCGAACTTAACCATCTAAAAAACGGTGATGTAATTAAAAATATGATCCAAAAAATGAAGCAATAAATGAAACTAGGCGAAGAAAATAACTACACAGAAGTCAGGTTACCAGGGTAAAGAAAGGCTTATAGCAGTTTGTTTTAGGAAACATAAGTTTCGTTTCATTCGTTTAATGATAATCGCTGCTAGTTTGGATGCAGCTGATGAGAAATCAAATGAATTTATCTTATGCTTGACAAATATTTGTTCTCGGTCTCTTGAATCTTTGCTAACTAAATATTTACAACCTTAATAGATAACTTAGTGGTAAATAACAATTCTTAATGCATACATATCTGATTCTACACGTACTAACCTAGAACAAATACTCAAGCTAAATGCCAACCAAATTATAGTAATGACATCAATACAAGATAATGACATCAATGAAAGGAGATGGGGATAGTACGTTCATCACTACTTACTTTTAGTTCACCAATCAAAAATGATAAGAGAACATTTGATAGTTTAAATAAGATCTTCAGAGAGGTAAAATATGACATTAATGACATTAGTGTGTTTAGTAATTATCTAGTTATATTATAATACACAATCTCCAGTGAATAGATCCAGAGCTGTAGTCATTTATCTTAACTTATTATTTATTACAGCTAAATTTTTGATCTGATTAACTTAATTTAAAAGCTTTTACTGTCGTTCTAGTAAACATTATAAGAACCTAATTCAAGTAGAAGCAGATTTCTTGATTATGTCACATGTATTTAGTCAGCTTATTCTAGTGATCTTAATTCTAAATGGTTATCAATACACATTTTATCAGCTTCATGAGATTATTTGTTCACATCATCTATTTTGTTCAATTGGAGTAAGATGTACCAGTTGATTGAATCTATTCGTCAGTTTACAGTGATGAAAGTTCCTCAATCTAAATCTATAGTGTTTATTGTATATAATAAGCCCTGATAATGTTGTTTAGAATGATAATGGAAAGCCAACCAGTCAAATTATTGATATCAAAGAGCGTAATGCCACTAGAAATATTAGTAATATGCATCGTGTCGGACCCATACATTTTAGCTGCTTCACACTAAACAATCAGTGACTGAGATATTCGTATTGTTTACATTGTAAGCTGTAGACAAACTCATTAGAGATTGCTATATGTGTTTTTGCCACAAAAGTTTTGTCACTTTATTATCATCTTATTATCCTGAACCCTGTAAGCAATTTCTCTATTTAGCTTTTATTGTATTTTGTAGTTCATATCAGTAATTGGTCCAGTATATGCTACGCAAAAGACATTTATTTAATAAATAACTTGACCTTAACTCTTACTTGCTAGTGTTTGTTCTTTCTATCTATGCCTTTGGAGAAGGCTTTGGTCACTCGAGCGTCGTGCTAACCAGTTATCATTTACAAGTCTATCAGATCGTAATTATAGCACAAATCCAATTGGATCACTTTATACTGGAAACTTCAAAGTCATTTCATATACTCGAGCAGGTGCATTCTTAGTGATCCTACATGATACACTTTCTTAAGAATCTTCAAAATCACATTAAAGTCTTACTAATTATTCCATACACATGCTGAACAAAGACTTCATTTGGCTCCAGGTTTTTGGTCAGAGAAATCTTCGTAGTATCGCTTATATATCAAGAAACGGGCATATAGATAATATTGATATTACACAGAGAATACAAGGAAAACACATCAAATCCATCAAAGTGGTCTTAAATTTTAATCGACTGAGGTGGTCAGGACGTGCCTTGTACATGCCTGACAACCGTCTGGCTGGAGTAGGTGTAATAAGAAAGAGGCGTAGGGGCGGCCAAGCCAAAACATGTTGCCAGTTTACGTTCGTTTCATTCCTTCCTATTGAATTATGCAGTTCCGTTAATCTTATGAAAATGATCTCGTAGTGCTAATATGGTGTAACAACTTTGACCCTTGTGCATAATCCTCCAGTTCTACTTTGCACATGAGAGAAAATCTTAGTTTCCTTTCTTCCACCTAACTAATGGATACAATTTGCATTCCACTCTGTTAATTAGTGTAATACATGCAAGTTATTCGTTTTACCTACTTAATGGATTCAATGTAGCACATACGTTGTGAGTATTTCACGCATTCAGCTCTTTCCTTAACAAAGTACTTTCAGTGAACTACACTATAACAAATCAATCCCTATCCCCCTCCCTCTATCCCATCCTTTAATACATCAGCTGATCGTATTCTATGATAAAATAATCAATCGAAAAACTAAATCAATATACATTGAATTTCATCTTATATACAAAAAAATAATCAATATATTCAATTGAATTTAGATAAGAATATGATGTTAACCTTTTATTATTGTTGTTGTTATGCTCTCTCTTTCTGTCTCTTAGACAACAGATGTAATAAGCATCAGTTCAAAATGATAATGAAAATTTTGAAAAATGCTGACATTTGCAATAGTGCACTTTCATTTTTATTACATAAATAAAAGAAAATACAAAGAAGTAAAAACATAGAAAGGAAACCAAGTTTTCTATTTTTAGTTAACTACTATGCATTAGATTTAATCTGAAAATAGTTACTATGTAGTTAACTGTAGATGTAAATTGGCTTTTATATCTACGGGGTTAATGTGTATTAGTTGAATATGAAATATTGACAAGAGATCACATGATTGTTTGTTCTGTTATTTAGCTAGGATTAATTTCATATTTAATATGATGCTAATGAGATTTAACTGTATGGACTTATTATGGTTTGTACAGTAACTGATGACTAGCATTTGGAGGTATTATACAGTTAACCCTAGTTTTCATTGAGTATTGTGGAGATTGTTGAATGTCAATTCGATATCATGAAATGGATTGAATTAGATAAACATTCATCACCAGGAAGTTAGTTCGTCCTAGTATGGGACTATTCAACAGTGCGCAACCACTTGGTAAACTGACTTTACAAGATTTCTACCGATGTATCTCCTTTAAATTTGAGATTTTTGACAAGAGTCCTTTATGATATCGTCGGAGATATTTCAAGTTGAAATGTAGATTTACAGTTCCGATCAATGAACCTCATTGGATAATTGTTTCTAATGTACATTTGTCGAAGGCTAAATAGTTTTCTACCAAAAGTATCATTACTGTGTGTTCGTCTGCTCTTTGAGAAGAGTGGGCAGATTAATTTTCTCTTTTTACTTAATAGGATTCAACTCTTCTTTTCCCCAGTAAATCAAGAAAATGTAATTATGTTTTTCTTCGATTTCTCATACCTTATAGTCAATTTAATTAACCACTTCCATCTCATGATTATGGCTATTTTATTTGGTACATATCACTTCTTCATTTTGATTTATTTTCTTCAGTTTGTACTCTAATTACACCTAAGAGTATTTCGTCATCACTTAAATTATTAATTAACAATCTTGTGATTTACTTAGTTACTTAATATCTCTAAATGACTGATTACATAATCGCGTTCGACTTTTTAATATGATTAGAGATACGATTGTGTAGTTACAGTAAGTGTTCCCTTGTATATACAATCGACATAGAACCTAATATGTATGTCTATTGGTTCAAGTTATTATACCTCAAAGGCATATCAAGAATAATACCGCATTAGTAGAAGTATAAGTTACTTGAATGATAATAATAACGAAAACAAAATAGATTGGACATAAAGAATATGGTCCAGGGAGAAAGAATTAGTACGTCGAAAGAAACGTATAAAATTTTAACCTCATGATTTAAGGAAGGACAAAGAGTCAATGCACTTGCCCTACTGTGACTGATTCAGGGCAGTATCATCCAAAGTTTCCAATCACTTGTTACGATATTCGCGAGGACACCAGCCAGGTAGTCTACATCTACTGACATGACTCAATCCAGTAGTCAATGACTTCCTGGACTGATTCCATGCTCCCTTAGATAAAAATAAAACGGTGTCTTCTCTGAATTGTTTTCATTTATTTCGCATCAACAGAATGGGTCTTTTCAGTTACTAGCAAAAGTTTATTGATTTATACCTGAGAGAGTCTGAGGAAGTTATTCGAAACCAGTAATTGTTTACTTGAATTTTTTTTATTTAATAAAACATCTAATCCCTTTGATAAATTTTCGTAGTATAATAGGAATCGCGATAGTTTTATGGAGAGCCTGGTATATTTTATTGATCAGATTCGTCATCGCTTAAGAGTTCCACACTAGAACGAAACAGCTATCCAGTGCACCTTGGTTGTCAATGGTACCCTGCCAACATCAATCTGTGACGTATTCAATCATTCAAAAATATGATAAAGTTTATCAGAGCTATGTGATGCAAATTCTTCCTGTAGTACATTTTAAATAATCTGATAACGCATAGATTTGTTAAGACACCTATATACAAAAAATAGAGGTCAACCAAACAATTAGAAGATAAGCAGAGAAAAAGTTAATATGGGAAACATTGTGAATCACATTCTACTCTGGAGATAAGATCATAATTACCAGGGTGGGTTTAGTGTAAGTACAAACTTTTTTGAGCAAACAAGGGAGGTGGGGATGAACTTTCATATAGCTAAGGCTTCAATAAACCCTAGTATACTCCCCAAACAACTCATGTACATTACTACAAATGATATTTTCATATCAACTTTTTGGCATGTCTTAATTAAGTGTTTAGTAATAGAAGATAATCATTGTGTTGTAATATTCGTTAAATCTGTCATTCGAGGTCATTTGCATTGAAGTCATGTTCAACAACCCTTACACGCATATCACGATTAGCCACTTCTCTATAATTATATATGTCGACATTTACGAGTAAACTGCTAAAAGTATTCGTATGTGACGCAATCACTAAAATGATATTTGGAATTGTTAATAATCACAATCTTGTACTTTTCAATGGGAATAACGTTAGTAGAACATTATATTCGATTGATTGTGGATTTAAGCCATTGCTGTAACATAAGGCTATTTCAATCACCTTTAAAAGATAAAGTGACTTCGACTTGTCTCAAATCACATATTTCCTTTATTTCTAACTTTATATTTTCATAAAATTAACAAATACAGACAGACAAACAGTTGCAACGTAGAACTTGGTACATGCGTACGTCAGTTCAAGTTGCCATGCCTCAATTAGCAGATAGAGATTAAATTGTCGGATCAAATCCCAGAGTGGGGAAGGTAGTAACAGAGTTAGTATTCATGGAAGGGAATAGAGACCGAGAAGATTTAAAAAAATATGATCCAGTAAAGAGAAAATTATGATAAGTTCAGAAACTTAGGATTTGGAGGAAGACAAGGAATGGATGCACCTGCGCCATTGCCAACGATTTTTAGCCATATCACCCAAAGTCTCTAACCATTTATTACGAGCGTCACGCGGACCCCAACCAGGTAGTCTGCACCTATTAACATGGCTCAGCCCAATTGTCAATGACTTCATGGACTGGTGCCATGTTTTGGTTTGGCCACCCCTAGCTTTCTTCCAGCCTACTTCTACACCAGACAGCATTGCTCGTCGAGGTAGGCGGTGGTCAGGCATACGTAACACATGTCCTAACCACCTTAGCTGATGAAGATTTACTACTTCATCAATAGGCTTACCGTATCTACCTAGTACTCTATTCCTAACCCACGTATTGCTTACTCGGTGGTCCCAGAAAACACGAGCAATGCTTCGAAGATATCTATGATCGAATACCAGGAGCCTATGAATATCCTCTATCCTTAACAAATACAATTATGATATTTGTAATATCAACTGATTGACTACGGTAGACAGTTGGTGACTTCACCTTAATTGTTCAACATCAACGATATACATGACAATCATACTGTATAAATGAAAGAAAAACATTGTAGCTTACCATATAAGTTAAATATGAAATCTTTGGTAAACTTTGTGTTATCACATATTTAAATGTGACACTAGTTAAAATTAATGTAAATGATAAACGTAGACGAAGTTCTGCTTTATCCGGTGAAACAGCGAATGTAGCAAACGCTAAACCAGAAATCATGAACTAAACAATAGAAAATAATAAAAGATAAGTAGTGCATATTTTAGGTTAATTAAACTATATGACTTATGGAATATGTAGAATTGTAAAGAGATATGTGTTTAGTTGACTAAATTCGTCACAGATTGATGTTGGCAGGGTACTATTGAAAACTAGGCAGCACTGAACACCTGGTTTGTCCTAGTATGTGACACCTCGTCGGCGAACACCTAACCATCTGCAATACTGAGTTGACTAGCATCCACTGATAAAATCCCCATTTCTATGAATTTGTGATATATAGCGCAACGATCATCCATTGTCATAGATGATAAATGTCTCACTCCCAACAAGTCTGAACTCCACCAGTTATGATTTCTCACTAGGGCTTCAGGAACATCCCGAAGCGACTGAATTGAAATGGTTTGTAGAGATTAGTATTAAGTTTGGTTGATTGAATTCTTGCCATACTATGCCGAAACAGCAGTTCTGTGCTCCCTGATTTTCACTGGTACCCTACCAACATCAATTTGTGATAAATTCAATCAACTAAACTAAATGTCAGTCTACACAAATCATCTCAATTCAATGAAGAACGCTTGTTAATTCGATATCATGAATTGGTGGGAATTAGACAACTAGTGACCAACAGAAAGCCGTGAAAAGTTGTTTTGTCCTAGTATGGGACTCTGGCAGTGCTCATCTACGACCTCGCCGGGAATTGAGCCTGGGACCTTTAGGCTACACATCAAATGCTTTATTACTAAACCTGGGTCCGGGCCCTGATGGGGTTGTCGATGATCATTGATAAATAGTCGCAGACCAATACGAAACGATTGACTACAGCTTCCCAATGACCAATGGTTGTCTAATTTTAACCAGTTAATCATATCAAATTAACATTCAACAATCTCTACGACACTCAATTACAAGATGAATGTTTTATGTCAATATTCGATTGGTTGTTTACTTTATATTGTTACGTTAAACGAATACTCGATGGAATTGCTTTACTTTCATAGTTTCTATCACTGTACATCATAAAAGACACGTCTTGTATAAATATCACTATAATGTTGAACTTTGTAATCTGTATTTTACTAAACATATCATCTAACTTAATCTCTATTAGTAACTAAATCAGGTTTACGTAAATAGAAATATTATGGTACAGGTACCTTAGATTCTACAAATGGAAAATTCTTCTGAAAGTAGGTAAATGAAAAATAAAAAAACGTGACAATCAAATTTCGGTGTATGCTAACCCATTCAAAATGATCAGTTTTTAGTATTTAGTACGAATAAAGAGACAGTACCTATATCAATAAACAACTGTTTGCTGTCTGGTGGTCACCATAGCATAGTACAGTAGTCGTTTAAAATATAAAGCAACTAGTTCAAAGTTAAGTTAGGATGCTAGTGGTTGGATAAAGTTGACATTTGAATAATGAAACACACCTAATGGAATCCACTGTTAATCAAAGTGATTACTATATCAAGTAATACGGTTTGATTTCTTGATACAAAAAGAAAATGCACTTAACAATCTATTCATAATTCACATAATAGTAATCAACTAAGCCTGTTGTCGTGGCAAGGAATAGCAATTAGACTTAGACATTCAGACATTTATTTCATGCAGTTACTCGAAAATACACTAAACATTCAATCTAGATTCAAAGAACATTCACTCAATTATTGAATCACGTTTACATATTAGAACTATTAAAGAAAATGTTTACCGAGTTAAAACTGAATGTTTCTTACAACTATCTAATAATGGGAACCGAAACGCTGCATAAATAGGCAGCAAGTCGTTTTCTAAGCACTTATGGTTATACAACATTGATTTTAAGGATAAATACTTGTAGGCTGCAGGTTATTGATTTTAGATGTAAGTGTATAGTGAAACAATCTAGTAAGCCATGCAAGAGATAGAACAGAGTTCTGGACAATGATGGTAAATCGGGTGATAAGGCTGTGTATCCTCATCAAATGAGTTTGTTGTTGGGGTATGGATTAAGGATGTTCAGACGTCGGCCGCCTATGTCTGAGTGAGTACGAAAGTGGACACGAATATAGTATACAGGTACAGTGTAGAGGAGATATAAGCGGCAGAACCCAAATTGTGGAATCAGTTCCTGAAGTCACTGATTGTTGGTTTATCTAAAATGCATTGGTAGACACAGACTATCAGATTAGTGCCGGCTAAATGAAAAATCATGGTGTATGATTGGTGACAACATGTGGTAACGAGTCTAGGAAACGGTATCATAGTTGAAAGTTTATTAAATTTTCATCTTTCTGTAGCCCTCTTTTCGTTCCTTCTTGTTGGACTATAATGTGGTGTCAATATTGTTAATTTGACGTCTTAGTTTTAATGTAATTTGCTAACTTAAGCGAACGTGTATGTTTGGCTCTGAGTTGTTTGACTGATCACAGTCTACAGTGAACAACCTGAATTTTACACATGTATGTATTTGTTTAAATAGGACTTCCCCCTCCATTATAGTTATTATGAACATCATCCAGTTTAGTCGGATAGCCACTCAAGTTATCAATGCATTTACCTTTCTTCGTATGAAACTATTCACAAACTGGCCAGCTACTAAATTATTTTCCTAATTCTGTTATTCAATATTAAGTTGTCCGTCGTGAGTTGAATTATACAATTGCAGTAAATGGGGCACTAAATCATGATATGCGTATATGTTAGTATAGTACTATGATAGAAAAAGAAATAAATTACTATTATATATTAAGTTTACTGTTTCCCAGAGAGTGATCTTGGTTCGGTAGATGTGAAAACTAAAGAACACCGAGTAACTTTTCTATTTTAGTATGGGACTCCTCAGTAGTCAACACTCGTGATCCTCCTTGAGGAATCGAACCTACGACCTTCATGTGTAGCAGTCAATGCTTAACCCGATTTGTAACAAACAACTGAATTAAATACATGTTTCCGTAAAATCATCTTAACCTAAGTATTATTGAATAACATTAACAATATATTACCATTATAAGAAATACATTCCAATAAAAGTATCCAGGACGTCTTGCAGCTCGACAAGTCACAGATAAACATGGATGACTTTTCATTGAACTAGAATATTCTTGTTTGATTATTCGTTTCTTGATTTCTACATGTTCATGTAATTTCCATTCCTGTAATTGAATTAATGAATAGTTAGAATGAAACTGAAAGAAGAGAATGACACTATAGTTTCAGATTCTAGACATTAATTCAAATATGTATAATAAAGAATATAGTGCAGTGATTGAATATACCCAAAGCAGAAGTCAATACTGTCATAATAAATCGTTGATTATTCTCCAATGAAGTTAGCAAACTAACTGAAGGGTCCCGTACTTATGTCTATGCTAATATGGACGTAAATGGTTACAGAAGTAGTTACACCAAATTTCCATCAATAAAGTAATACCCATTATGAAAGTGAAGCTTTTTAATGTACAGAGCAACTTACCAAGTTAGTGGAATTAGTCAAAAGAAACTTGATCTAAATGTTTGAGAATAGAAATATTCAATATAGTTGATCGTATTCGTCTCAGGGTGATGTCGATTTAGTACACTGAAAAGCAGGAAGTATTGAACAGGTGTTTTTTCCTAGTATGGGACTCATCAGAAATGCTCACCTTCCGTTTTATCAAAGAATCAAACCCAGTACCTTCGGGTTCTCACGGCGACCGGTTAACCATCTTCACTTTTGAACTAGACACTATCTAATAGTAGAATTTTGACTACCACAGTCATCAAAGTAGTGAACAATGGAGTTCAGACTTCATGGGTGTGAGACAACTATCGTCAGTGACATTGAATAATCACCCCACTAGATCACAAACTAGAAGAAATGGAACTTCCGTCACTTGGTCTATCCAATCGCATAAATAGTCAAGCATTCGTCATAATAACAGATAAGCTTTTGTTAAGTTCCTCGGTAAAATAGAAGTTACGCATTGTTGAAGGATCTCCCTACTTTTAAGTGATATCCAACCTCCACCATTCTAGAACGGATAAGACTAATCAAGCTTAGTACTTATCATACAATTTATCACCTTCACAAATTTGAATAATGCAAGAACGACAACATTTGCAGAAAACACTGAATTCAATAGGTATTTCATTGCTTGCAATCTCATCAGCTACATACAGGCTACTGATTTTGAGTAACTCAAAATATTAATACACATGCTGACAAGATTAATTGAATTGTTTGGCTAGTGAAACTGCAAAGAAGTTAAATTCAACGTATTTATAAATAAATCAGATGAATATTTTAGAGTTTGTTTATGTAATATGAAGAAAGGTTCAAAATATAATTCAACAGGTGACATAAGAATGGGTGATCTAGCAAGTAGTTGAAAAGGTTCGACTGTGTAATTATGAATACGCACTTGTAATGAATATATAAATGAGATAGAAATGTAAAAGTATAGCTCATAGATTTTCCGGTATCTATAGTTAAAAAAGGAAATTGGGTAACTGACTAACTACTAATAGACACAATTTACTACTTATTATTTTAAATCATATGGTAACAAATATCTTCTTAACAAAACTAGTAAAGTTTAACTATATTTAGTGTAAGGTAGTTACCCACCGATGGCAATGAATGAGGTCGTACAGGCGTATCAATAATTGACTGAATTGTTAGCACCAATCATTAAGAGCCGGTTTAATGGTCTAATGATAAATTGTTCGCCGCGGATCTGCGAGGTCCTGGGTTCACTGTCTGATGGAGTCCATACCAAGACAGAACTGCTGTCTATTATTTCTTTGTGGCGAATGGTTGTCTAACTCGGACCAATATATGATATCAAACTAATTATGTACAATTGCATTATCATAAGATAATATTCCTGAACAGTTTATTCAACTCAGTTTTTTCAGACATCTTATTAAGTAAATTAATGATTCATGTCAGTGTTAATGATATGGAATAACTGGTGAAGCATAATTTCAACGACCCTTAGCAGTAAATCATAATCACTATTCAAAATGTTAGTTTACGGCCTACCCCCCCCCCACACACACACACACTCACATACCCTAACAACAGAGCGGTAAAATGGTTTCTGGATGCGTACCAAGTAATTTCCAACTATACACAGGCTGTTTTGTGTATTTTTTTTCAAGAATTCTTTGATAACCATCACATTATATCAATAATTCTTTTCAAAATTCTCTATTTCTCCTAGAAACTGAGATAGTGATTAGTAAAGGTGTTTGTATTAATTGAACTATGGTATTCCTGTCAAAAATATAGTTCATTCTTTAGTTACTATTCAATTGTAAACACAGTATGAATTATTTTCATTTGTTTATTTAGTTTTTTTTATTTAACTTTAAACAAAAAAAAAAACCTTAATTTTCTTTAGTTTCTATAGTGAAGTTAATCATTTAACTGTCTATGTAATTTATTCAATAAAGGAAAAAATTAACAAGATCTATTAGAAGTAAACAATAAACATTCACTTGTAAATAGACTAATTAATTAGTAAATAAACAAGTGAAAACAGAAATCATGAAAGAATTAGGAGGAGGTGGTGGGGAGGGGAGGCGGGTGGGGTAGTGGTGTTGAAGAGTTTGAAAAAAATAATTCCATTGAAGTTCATAACATAAAGGGTTTGTTTACTTATCAACAATAAATCACATGTAAACATTCAATGTCAAGTTATTAATGAACATGTTAGTGAATTTTGTTTTTATTTTCTTCGTTAGACCACATAACGATTCAGCAGTATATTGAATATTATTGAATGATTTTGGTTATACAACTAGTGAAAATCAGTATTTACTTGATAGTCGATTGATTTTGACTATACTGCGTTGTTGGAGTTACATGATCTAATCGAAGAACTTTCATTATCAAAGTAAACATCTGATAGATATCAGCTATGAGATTTTCTCTAAAACCTTGAATTTGATAAATAATTAAAGACACTTGTTCAGTCGTCTTTTGCTACATTTACGTTGATTTCCCTCCCTCTTGACCTGATTCAGCTAGCTAAATATACTACATCCTTTCCATTCACCAATGATCCTAATCTTTTAAAGCCCATAATGCTCCAAAGTTAAAACCTGTTGAAACCCACTGAGATTCGATTAACAGCATACCTTCATTTCAGTAATAAAATGTGCAAATAATTAAAACGAATACTAATGAAATCATCACTATTTGGGCATAATTTAGGAGCAATGATAAAAATATTGAAAACGTCAGTATCATCCAGGATTAAGCCGAAAGTGTGGACCCGTTACATAGACTATATCATCATCTTCATCAAGAATGTTGAGTTGGAACATGTTTACAGTTCGATCAACAACATTTTTGAAGATATGAGATATACATATTAAAAAGTAATCAAATATCAATCTACGATTCTTGGATGTCTCGATCACCAGAACCAACAAAGAAAAGTCAAAAACTAAATTCCCAATTACAATAGCAGCAGTCTAAACAACTTGTAACTTCAACTACTCGCAAACTCTATCGTAAATCTATTGAAGCACACCTACCACATTAAAAAATGAAGAGGGATACTTCATGACTCCTAAAAGAACAACTAATTAAGTAAGAAATGTCTCTAAACACAAAATTAAACTTTAAACCAACAAACAGAAAATTCAAACAGACTATTAAAACTGTTAGAAACGGACGGCGCACATAGATCAACAAATTCACGACAATCAATTCCATGCTAACCAGAGGATAAGATAATAAGTGAAGGCAAACTAAACACCATCTGCACAACAAACTGCATTAATGGTGTCAAATATTACTTAAAACAAAGCGACCAACCTCTTCATCGTCAAACCCCATGATACATCTCTTATATCAATACATACGAACAATACAGGACACAAGTTTGAGCGGAAAAACGTGACGGTTTAATACAGAAAAAACACAAGGAAAATAAAGGAATTTTTAGAGACTTGGCATTCATATCAATTGGGAATCAATAAATGCATTATAATAGGTCAGATATGTTAACCAATGAGAAAACTAATAAACAAGTAGAATCTTATGAATCAGGTTACGAGGGAGGGGTTCAAAGTAGATTTGTTAAAACTGACTGGACAAGTGTCAACAATGAAAGCTCAAATTCAAGGTCTACAGAAGAAGCTACTAACCACTTGTACAGAAAATCTCACAGCTCATTTCTATCAGAAGTTTATTCTGATGATGATGTCTAGAATGATGATGAAATTTCCTCGATTAAATCATCAAGTTCAATGTACGAAGTATAACCGAAACCATCTTCCTGAGTTACTGATCATTTTCATCATCTGAGGTGTTTAATTCGATTATAAGACGCCTAGGTAATAGTCACCTTGGCCTAAATGTCATTCTTCTTTTTTATGGAGTATCTAGTGCTAGTCGTTGTAGAGTTTTGAATTAATGAACAACAAACATTCATTCCTTCTTGGTTATAAAAGGTTGCCAATTAGAAAACTTAGAATATTAAATTAAGTGCAAATTACATCATTGATTAAATATGAAAGCATCTTAGAGAAGGATAAAATACGATGAAACTGTTGTTACATCATGTTGAAATTAATGGATCGAATATAGCAATTGTACAAAGCAAATGTTGCAGTGGAAGCATTTAATACCTTGTCATTTCCTAAATATTCATATATCTTGAATACCATCAATAAGTACCCAAGGTATGATTTTAGGATTAATGAAACACAGACGTTTGTAGATTATAAACATAAAGATATCAAAACTAACCATTACTTAAGTTAGTATAGTCATATCTTTTTTTAAGTGAACTAATTCAAGGTGTACGATCTATGTTTAACTTTCTGCCTAATTTGGTATTCTGCTGAGAGTGTTGTGGTACCAATATAACATCACTACTAGGTGACATCATATTTAATTTCGTCTTACAGAATTCAGTCCTTTACGTTAAAGAGTCCCGACCGTAGCTGCTGCCTTGACGTGGCGGTCGGGCTTGCCTATCGTGATGACCCAACCGAGCTATATTGGCTGGAACGCTTGTTCCTCTAGGTCCTACCATGCCAAACATGTTCGTTAGAGAATGATAAGACTAAAGGCAGTAACCTACGATCTGAGGGCGAAGTTGTACTGTTGGCTGCGGCGGGGTGTGACAGCAGTAAAGTGTTTCCCTCGGATAATCAGCATCTGCAGCGATACCGCCTAATCCAGTTTCCTTTTCAAGTACCTCAAGAAGTAACCTTTCCATGGTGCGGGCGGCCAGGAAGTGACAACCGCCTTCATACCTCTAACAGCACAAAAGATCATCATGTTCGAAGTCAAATCCTATCCTCAACTCAAAGTTAATGAGTTTGTACTTTGATTTTTTCACAGAAACGATACTTTTATAGTTCTAACCAACAAAGATGTGAAATAGAAATTACTAAGAACTTTCATCAAAGCTTATAATGAAGTTACTTTCACAAAGGAAATGGTAAACTGCTATATTTTATTCACGAGAAAATCTAATGGAATAATAGAAAGAAGTGTCTATACTGAAGCACAGTACACATTTTCAAAATAAGCAGAATAAATTCAAAAGTATAATTCACAGAAAATAATTACAGTATATTCATAATCTGTTAAGTCAAGTTGAATATTCGTAAAAGTTCATTAGCAAACGTTATCAGAAGGATACAAGTATTTATAAACAACTGCCTAAACAAGATACTGAATGTCCTTTGGCCAGAAGTCATCAACAACAGTCTACTATAAGAGAGAACAAACCAACTTGCAGCAGCCGAAGAGGAAATTATGAAAAGACACTGGAAATGGATAGGACATACATTGCGGATATCATCAGACTGCATTACGAAACAAGCATTAACATGGAATCCTGCTGGAAAATGGAAAAGAGATATACTAAAGAACACACCGCATTGAGAATTGAAAGCTGATATTAAAAGGATAAACAACAACTGGAAACAGCTGGAAAGGATTGCTCAGGACATAGTCGAATTGAGAATCCTAGTGAGCAGCCTATGCTCCTCAGTGAGAAGTAACGAATGTAAGAAAGAAAACGTATGTCATTAACAAAAACGAAGTTGAAGTTACTAATAGTGACAAAAAGCCTTTGTTTCTGAAATTACAGTTAGTAATCAATCAGTTAGTAACCAATCAAATAATAACACGATTTACATATGCCTCGTTGGCAGGTAACAGTGATATAGTAATATTGAACAACAATCAAGATAATCTACATAGAATGCATATGTAGGAACAGAGACTGATTAGTTCTAGTTCATAAGAACATCGACGGGTGTATACAAAACTTTCAAATTACAATTCTACGAAATATTGATGTTATCAACAACTGTATTATAATTGAATGCATTAATATAGATTGTTGATAAAAAAACTTATGTGAAAGATTTGGTTGATTGTATTCTTTACAGGTTGAATACCACTGAAAACTATGAAACACCATACAACTGCTTCAAACTATTAGGGGACTCTGCAGATGTACACATCCATGATTTCATCAAAGAATTGAATTCAGAACTTTTAGGTCCCTCTGTGAACACTTAACCACTGGCCTCACTGAGTCTGTGTCCAATCTTCAAATTCCCGCTTCAAACAGTTTTGGTATGTAGTCAAACAATTAATCAATTCTACTGATAATAACAGTCTCACTGGTGATATACCTGAACTCCATCAGTCATGACTCTATAAAAACTTTAAGAACATCTAGAAGTAAATCACTTGTAAACTGACCATTGTACTTATCTCATAAAACCATTTCAGTTCAAATGAAATATTTCTAGAATCATCTAAAATTCATCACATTCTACTGGGGGGAGGGAGGGAGGGGTGGTGGATATTTCATAGCTTTATATTTTCTATTCTATTGGTTCTTTTTGTATTCTTTTATCTTGATTATATAATGTATGTAATCATGATGTAAGTAAACTAATTACAGTTGATTAATTGACATTAACTGCCACTATTCTTACATAACATAATGGCTTATTATGTAATATGCATACAAATATACATATTTCATTAAATGACTTACTTATTTACTAATAAACAATCTCATTTGCTAAGATTATTCATGTTTATGATAATTTATCATGTCATATTCATTAGAGATGTTAATGTATTATTATAATGTACTTTCAGATGATATCCATTATGATTGTTAATTAATGATACATGATAGTGGATAACAATTGGTAGTTGTATCCTCTTTTTCAAATTATTATGGTTCAATGAGATCAACATTATGAATGAAAGATAATTAATTATATCAATGTTCTACTAAAAAGACACTTAAGTGAATTTAGTTGTGTTTCTGTAAAGAAGTAACATGTAATGAAGTTTTCTTCCAGTAACTTATTGTGAATGATTAGATAGTTGTTTCGTCATAGAATGGGACTCCCCAGCAATGCATTGCTTTAGATTCCACCTTAAAACATTCAGGTTGATGAAGAACTAACCTGGCATCCAACAGTAGAATTCCTACTTTCAACGATTTGTGATATAAGATTGTTCAAAGCTCCCTGCTTTTCTATGGTAACCTGGTAACATCAATCTGTGAGGAATTCAATGAACTAGACTTAATACCAATTTTCGCAAACCATCTCAATTCAATTATCATAAATCTGTTATTGTTTGATGTTGTGTTTCTGATTTGTGTGCAGCAATAAATATATTTGAAAAAACTAGTTCTGATGTGAAGATAAAATAAGTTAGCTTCAACTACATAAGGTATGAGACAGTGTTACGTATCAATGACACAAGATGAATTCTTCACCTCCCCCACGCAGATTTATTGTAAGTTGATTGAACTTACAAGTATCAATCTATAGATGACAATTGAATAGTCTGAGTGTTGAGATTTTAGCCATGAAATATGAAGTTATTGCAGGTAGTTATCATATGGGGTAGTGGATGCCCACTACTAAGTGGTTACGACGATGTAGGCTCTAGATATCTGAGTATAGAATTCTTAGAAATAACGCCCGTATATCATGGAATAAACGGGTTGATGTTAAACACTTAGTACATAAAAAAAAGATAAACAACAACTGGAAACAGCTGGAAAGGATTGCTCAGGACATAGTCGAATTGAGAATCCTAGTGAGCAGCCTATGCTCCTCAGTGAGAAGTAACGAATGTAAGAAAGAAAACGTATGTCATTAACAAAAACGAAGTTGAAGTTACTAATAGTGACAAAAAGCCTTTGTTTCTGAAATTACAGTTAGTAATCAATCAGTTAGTAACCAATCAAATAATAACACGATTTACATATGCCTCGTTGGCAGGTAACAGTGATATAGTAATATTGAACAACAATCAAGATAATCTACATAGAATGCATATGTAGGAACAGAGACTGATTAGTTCTAGTTCATAAGAACATCGACGGGTGTATACAAAACTTTCAAATTACAATTCTACGAAATATTGATGTTATCAACAACTGTATTATAATTGAATGCATTAATATAGATTGTTGATAAAAAAACTTATGTGAAAGATTTGGTTGATTGTATTCTTTACAGGTTGAATACCACTGAAAACTATGAAACACCATACAACTGCTTCAAACTATTAGGGGACTCTGCAGATGTACACATCCATGATTTCATCAAAGAATTGAATTCAGAACTTTTAGGTCCCTCTGTGAACACTTAACCACTGGCCTCACTGAGTCTGTGTCCAATCTTCAAATTCCCGCTTCAAACAGTTTTGGTATGTAGTCAAACAATTAATCAATTCTACTGATAATAACAGTCTCACTGGTGATATACCTGAACTCCATCAGTCATGACTCTATAAAAACTTTAAGAACATCTAGAAGTAAATCACTTGTAAACTGACCATTGTACTTATCTCATAAAACCATTTCAGTTCAAATGAAATATTTCTAGAATCATCTAAAATTCATCACATTCTACTGGGGGGAGGGAGGGAGGGGTGGTGGATATTTCATAGCTTTATATTTTCTATTCTATTGGTTCTTTTTGTATTCTTTTATCTTGATTATATAATGTATGTAATCATGATGTAAGTAAACTAATTACAGTTGATTAATTGACATTAACTGCCACTATTCTTACATAACATAATGGCTTATTATGTAATATGCATACAAATATACATATTTCATTAAATGACTTACTTATTTACTAATAAACAATCTCATTTGCTAAGATTATTCATGTTTATGATAATTTATCATGTCATATTCATTAGAGATGTTAATGTATTATTATAATGTACTTTCAGATGATATCCATTATGATTGTTAATTAATGATACATGATAGTGGATAACAATTGGTAGTTGTATCCTCTTTTTCAAATTATTATGGTTCAATGAGATCAACATTATGAATGAAAGATAATTAATTATATCAATGTTCTACTAAAAAGACACTTAAGTGAATTTAGTTGTGTTTCTGTAAAGAAGTAACATGTAATGAAGTTTTCTTCCAGTAACTTATTGTGAATGATTAGATAGTTGTTTCGTCATAGAATGGGACTCCCCAGCAATGCATTGCTTTAGATTCCACCTTAAAACATTCAGGTTGATGAAGAACTAACCTGGCATCCAACAGTAGAATTCCTACTTTCAACGATTTGTGATATAAGATTGTTCAAAGCTCCCTGCTTTTCTATGGTAACCTGGTAACATCAATCTGTGAGGAATTCAATGAACTAGACTTAATACCAATTTTCGCAAACCATCTCAATTCAATTATCATAAATCTGTTATTGTTTGATGTTGTGTTTCTGATTTGTGTGCAGCAATAAATATATTTGAAAAAACTAGTTCTGATGTGAAGATAAAATAAGTTAGCTTCAACTACATAAGGTATGAGACAGTGTTACGTATCAATGACACAAGATGAATTCTTCACCTCCCCCACGCAGATTTATTGTAAGTTGATTGAACTTACAAGTATCAATCTATAGATGACAATTGAATAGTCTGAGTGTTGAGATTTTAGCCATGAAATATGAAGTTATTGCAGGTAGTTATCATATGGGGTAGTGGATGCCCACTACTAAGTGGTTACGACGATGTAGGCTCTAGATATCTGAGTATAGAATTCTTAGAAATAACGCCCGTATATCATGGAATAAACGGGTTGATGTTAAACACTTAGTACATAAAAAAAAGATAAAACAGATAAATAAGTGGTGAACCTTGATTTACTGAGACGGTTAGGATATGTGTTGCTCTTTCCCAACCATCGTCTCCCTAGTCTTTTGAAGATGCCTTAGATAGGAATCGGGTGAATGAAAGCTAAAGATGGCCAAACCAAAACATGCCATGGAGTCATTGACGGTTAGTTTAAGTAGTAATGGTAGATGCCAATTAGGTTGTTAACTTAATCGTAAAAATCGCAACCAGTGGTTGGAGACTCGGAGAGGCGTGATTGAGTGTCGATCACAATGGTTTTGGTGTATTCACTCGATATGTTCATGTAAATCTTATGTACGTACTACTAATCTTTCGACCACTTACTGGTATCTAATGGTTAATATTTATAATTTCAGTTAATTCAGCATACATCTCATAGCCTCATTCACTAGGCGCTAGATCCCCGATGTAATCGTAGATGCGCACTAATAAACAGTGCCATACTATAACAAAACAAACATAATTTTTAGAAGTTACGTAACCTAGATCACTTTATGATATTAAAATCAAATTCAGCAATTTACACAATACCATATTTCGTTAAAAATAACTAAGTTATTACCACAAAGCTAAAGGAAATGATCAGCTAACAACGCTCTCTATCGATTACAAAAGCAAACCTCTGTAAGTTATTCCTTTTGTACAGTGAATAGAACAGTGAAGAAGATTTGTAGTTTAGGAAGATAGTTTTGGTTCTACTATGTTTTCTAAGACGGATTATTGAATTACAGATTTTTTACCTTCATTCTGGATGACTTTTATAGGTAGTTCGTGTTGATGAGCTACTTAAATGTTTATTTGCAAACTTGATACTATTTAAAAAGAGATCGCTGTCTTTGAACAGGTTATTTATATTTCACTAACTGATAAGTAGCACTAGAAAGCATGTGTGCTTTAAAAAACCATAAGATCTTCCTAAAAGTAATCTATATCGATATCATGAAGACTTTTGATTTGGTCCTTTTTACCAGGCTCTTAACTCCGTTACACAGTTAAGAATTAGAAACACTGACCCAATAGATTAATGGCCTTCTAGATGGAAGGATAGATGGAGTACAGGTCAACTCCGGGTTCTCCGGTTGAAACACTGGTATCTTATGGAAAGCACGGTTTGGGTCTAATTTTCTTCCCTTTTGCCTCTAAATGATCGCCCTATTTTCTTATTATTATCAGTCATGTTATATACTGAGAATATGAGGATATAGACAGGAATGTGTAAGGAAAAGGACCTTTCGAAACTTAGAAAAAAGCTATTTAAGTTGGATTGTGACTGGAAAGTGGAATCCAGGACACGCGTTTCGTCCTATTTGGGACAATCGGCTGGATGTACTTGCATCCCAATGATGATGTTCACAATGGGATTTAAACTCAGTCCGTTTCATGCCAAGTGCTACCGCGTTCACCACTAGACTACTGAATTTAGACAGTTATACTTGTGCAATTAGAAAAAGATCCACAGACAGAAGAAAGGTTTATTATTGGCAACTTTTGGTGAATACCACCAAGTGAATTACGGTGGATAATAGGCACCAAAGTACAAGTACAAATGATGAATAATGTTGTAATCTCCGTTGTGCAAATGCATAATTATCTCTGAGCCATCATCAGTAGAGGCTTGAAAACTAAAACACACTACCATGCTATAGCTGCTAAAAGAACCCTTTAGTTGATACTTTTAGCCTTCAGTCTAGATTATGCCAAAACATTTCCGACATTGTATACTGCGTTTCTATGATAAAAGCTTAAATACTTTATACATTCAACCAAACCTTGATTAGAAAGTCACAATGAAATGTTACATATGGTCAGCTCATAATTATCTTTCCCATAAATTAGAACTCTTCACTTTAGCACGTAGTTTGCAGTTCCATCTATCAGCACAAGCCATTTAACCGTATAGCCTTATCAAACTAGGACTAAAGCAAAAGTATTCTGAATGGAGAATATGAACGTTACAATCGATTAATTCATATGCAAAAACTTCTATTCATAAATTTCAATCATTTGAAGCATATGCATTTTGAAGAATATTTTGAAATATTGATTAGTAACAAAAGATACGTGATTATGCAATAATGGAAGGAATATTGTTTTTTAAGGATTTTAATGAGTGATATCATCAATCCACTTATTGTTTATCTTCAAAATTTGAACGTTCTGATTTATTTATGAACACCATGAAAGTTACATTTGCTTGGATACTCGATTCTGGAAATCTCTCTCTCTCCCTCCCTCTCTCTCTCTCTCATGTGTATTCAAACTATTCTATATACAAAACCAAGTTCACAGTAATCCTGTTGTGCTTCAGTCAATTCTAATTATTTACCGATAGAAAAATCTTACTTATGCACTTGAATAGTTTCATATTTATAATAATGAAACATTTTTAAAAATAACAATTCTATCTACTTGTTTATTTATTCATATAAAGTAAAAAATAAACAAAACAAAATAGGTGAGGCGTTTGGTATTTGTGTTTGTCACAGATTGATATCATTTGGATACCACTAAAAACCAACGAACACTAAACAGTTGATGCAACTTGGTTTGGAGCTCTTCAGTAGTGCACATTATCTGTTAAGTCGAGTAAATTGAACCAAGAGACTTCATATTTAAGTTCGATTGTGACTGGCGGTCGGAATCCAGAAGGTGCGTTTCGTCCTGTCTGGACACAGTAACCTGGTGGTGAACGCGGTGGCATTCATCACGAACCGGCCTGAGTTCGAATCCTAGTGTGGACATCAACAGTGGGATTCAGGTACATCCAGCTAATGAGTCCTAATTAGGACGAAACGCGCTTCCTGGATTCCACTTGTTAGTCACAATCTAACTTAAATATTACTTTTGTACTATCGCTATATCGAGGCAGTTCTTTCAGGGTGCACATATGGCAACAGAGACTGACCAATTTCAGTTCATACAAGCTTATCCTAGTTACAAGGGACTTCAGGTTTTAATTACTAGTATTACGTGATGATGAAGGTAGGCTTTCTATTAATAGACATCTGCCCAGTGATGCAGATAGATATAATTCAGTTATGAGATCATGATGAATAGAGGTTCAATTTCCAGACAGAATCAATGGTGTGCACTGTTAAGGAGTCTCATACTTGTACAAAGTAACTATCCGGTGTCCTCTGGTTTTTAGTGATCCCAAATGACGCCAATATGTGATGAATACAAATAACTAAACTTTATACTTGACTTTACAAAACCGTCTTAATTTAACTATACTAAGCATGGTTTTTTCATAATCAATCAAAAAATTAACAAGAATTGGCAATTAAATTAAAATTGTTCCTGTTAGGAAATAGGATAAAACAAGATTGGAAACAAAATTGTAAAATAAATTGATTTTTAAATTAGAAAACATCAAAATCGAATGTATGAGGTGAGTAAAATGTAACGAATATAGTGTAGAGTACATACTACTAGTTAAACTACTCATAAAATAATTGGATTATAACTTTTATTTCAGTGCCAATAACGGAATCATAATGTATTACATATTTTCTTTGAAATCAGTGTCTGTATAAGCATGCTAGTAAATAACGTTTACATTTAAAGAAGTTGGTAATATGGATTATGCAATAAGGTAGTGACTCATGAGTGAATAGCAAGTAAGTCTTCTTTTCTAAACACGGTCTTTTGTTCCAAGATTTAGTGTTATACTATCGCATATTTGATAATTACAATATGGTTAATCAGAAACTTCTTATAGGCTAACTTACATTTTATACAATCGGAAATCGCTTGCTTGTTTGGCCACATTCTTCTCTTTGTCAATGATATCATGTAGACAGAGTAAACATTTGTTAGATGAATTCGATCGACTAAAATTCCATACCAATCCTTACAAACCAATTCAATTATATACAAAATAAGAATTATAATGATTCACTAGTGCTAGGTATGTCTAACTACAACTAGAATCCTGTACTTTCATTTTGCGTAAAGTCTACACCAAAGATAAACTATGTAAAGCTATTTGAGTTAAACTGTCATTGGCGAGCGGAATCTAAAATGTGTGTTTCTTTCTATTGTGGGCTCGTCAGCTTGATGTACCTGTAAATGTATGTTGGAAACATAGACTGATACTCACTCACTCTAACTTCTAATCATGCTTCCTTATATGAATTAATATTCAACGATCTCCACAACACCAAATCATAAAGAGATCTGTATATTTACATACTGTGTAGTATCTAATATAATTTTATTTGACACGTAATAATGAATGTATCTTATTCACTGATTTGCAAACTGTTATGACATTACGATCAACTTTATTTGATGCAAAATGATTGATGGTTAACAATTTGCAATGTCTAAGCGAATCTTTCCTTCAGGGATAAATAATGAACAAGAAATATTTGCGTTACATTCTGCATCAAACTGAGACATTTAAATTGAACTATTTATGCTACGATTGATTATTGCATACAAGTGAATCAAGTAAACCAAGTTAAAGTACGTTAGGATGAACTTGTATATATTTCCGTTAATTTGTTATAGATTGAAGCTGGTCAGTCTCTGTTGCTATAAGTGCATCCTAAGCGGATTACCACGATATAGCAGTTATTTACAAGCATTACTTAAATTGGATAGTGACTGGAAAGTGGAATCCAGGACGTGCATTTCGTACTATCTGGTACTCATAGGCTGGATATACCTGCATCCCAATGTTGATGTTCACAGTAGTCTAGTGGTGAACGCGGCAACTTCCGACACAAAACGGACTGAGTACGAATCCCACTGTGAACATCAACTTTGGGAGCAAGTGCGTCCAGCAGATGAGTCCTAAATAGGACGAAACGCACTTCCTGGATTCCACTTACCAGTCACAATCCAACTTTAGTAATGCAATTTAAAGTTCATTTAAATGAATGATATCGTGCTTAGGCTCCTACAAGTATGGCACTTTTTAGCTGTCAGCACATAATATAACATCAATAAATCTCTTTTTAAAATTTGGCTTTTCCATTACTTTTCATCAGTAAATAAACTGTTTTGGCCTTAAATGATCACGTGCCAACAACATTAAAGCATTACAGAAGTTAGAAAACCAAACGTTAATCAAAACCAAAACATAATTACATAGTCAGTGACTTTCAAGTTTTGAAAGACCGTAATGTTTACAAGTTACAGCAGTCAACACACTAATTAATCATTTTAATTCCAGTTGATGTAAGTTTGTTTGGTCCATAGTGTCAACTAAAAGTTATTCGAATTGGAAATATCAACCGTTAGGAAGCCGACTCGGTGGTCCAATGATAAAGAGTTCACCTCGGAGCCAGAAGGTCCTGGGTCCGATCCCAGATGGGGTCGTGGGTGCGCACTGCTGGGGAGTCCCATACTAGGATGAAACAGCTGTCCAATTATTCCAGGTGATCAATGGTTATCTGATTAAGATCAATTCGTGATATCATAATTGATAGTTAATTATCTCCATAAACCCTCCTAATTGTAAAACTTATTAAGTTGTAATATATATATGAGTTTTCATTGACAGATACCACTTAGTAATTGAAGGAAACTTGTGAAAATAGTATTTGGTCTGGTTGGTAATTCATAACATAACGGCTGTACAAATTTGAAAAAATTGTCAGTTTATAGGAGATTACAACTTGATTCAGTAGATAACAAAAGCAGAGACAGTATCATTGCTAATCAGCCTGAACTCAAAAGCTTTGTCCATAAGACTGATTAACGTGGATCAAGAAACAACAATCAATTTCATCGCTATTATTACTGAAAAATACTAATTACAATAGAATCTGTAACTAGTGTTTGTTAACAAGTGTGCCAAACCATCATTTGGAAGAATTATACTGTTAATTTGATGGCACTTGTTTTGCGGAGATTATTGAATGTTAATTTGATATCACGAATTGGTCTGAATTAGGAAATCATTGATCAACAAGAGTCACATAGTAACTGTTTCGTCATAACATTGGACTATTCAGCACTGCACATCAACGACCACATGATTGAACTCAGGACCTCATGGGCCCACAGCAAACTCATTACCATTAGGCCACTGAGTCCGCTCCCAAATTCATTAGATAAGATGCATTTACACCATTAATAGTTTGTGTAACTCAAATTCCAATGTCATTTAATAGGAACCGATGGTAAATGACAATATTGATGGTATGTAACAGTGGATTTTCTGGAAAATATTTTCATTACACATCGAAATATTCACTTAACAACCTTGGATAGTGAATCAAATAGGTGTATTTTGTCTTATTCTAAACTTTCTAGCTAGATGCATCGGCATTCTATTGACATGAAATTCAAACTCACTGCATTCTGTACCAATTTCATTGGTCCAAATAGCCCCAAATTTCTTTAACGGATTTAAATTTATCTGTCAGATCGCAAGTACTACATTGGGCAGAACACATCCTAAATGCCAGTAAAATTGTATGATTACGTTGCGGCGTCATGGCAGTCTGCATGGATTGAATATGTGCTAAAAGAGGCTGATTATTATCTACAGTATGAGAATAAAAATCAAGTCTCAAATACAGACAAGAGTCATTTAACTTACTTGTTGATCAACAAATGTTTGTATATTAATAGCAGACATTTCTACTTGATCAGGTATAATATCAACTTCTGTATCAGGTCGTTCTGTTGTAACAGTAATCGTTAAATCCTGGTATGTAAAAGTCAAAAAATAGAGTAAAAGGACTTGATTGACGGTATAAAAATGAAATAGATTTATTCATAGTAACAGATATGTAGACATACGAGAGTTGTAATCCGAAAAAATGTTAAGAAGTAGGTTATCGCTGGTACCAAACTGGCATAAATCTGTGATAGATACAAACAATTAAACTTAAAGCTTATATCCACAAAACCATCGTAGTTTAACCATAATAATCAGTACACAAGTGACTAACTGCCAAGTGATCATGAGGTGCTAGTAAGCACTCGTTAACAATGTAGTTCTGATATGTTGGAAGTGAAAGTAATACTAGTGAAATTGAGTTAGTGTTGTGTTATATGCAATTTGATGAAAGTGCAACCATTACCATTGGATGCCGGTCGATCCAGTGATGCAGATTGTTGAACATTTTTCGTGAGACTTTAAGGCACTAAGTAGGATTGCCTAGTTGAGTCTAAGGTTTCGATTGTTGAGTAGTCGTATGTTAACATGCAAAGATGTCCTATGTTCCCTGCTTTTCACTAGTACCTTACCGACATCAATCTGTGACGAATGTAAACAACCAATGTGAATAGGATTTAATAGATGGTAAATTATAATTCATTTTACTAAATTCTGGTTTACACATCGTAGTCGAAGTTAGCCCGTTTTTTAAATCTCTGATTTGCCATCTTTACAGACCTACATATCTTGTCATATACTCTTTTGTTTGACATTACTTTCACTATATTAACAGTGTCTACCAATTCGATGTAGTTACGCGTTTTCATTAAATGTCTACAACCAACAGCGAACCAAACTACTGAAAATGTGAAGTAGTTGTTAGTCTATAAAATCAGTGATGTATATTTGTAAAATTCCAATGAGTAGAAATTAAAATTACTGAGGTTTCATGGCTTAGTGCAAGTCGCTTCTTCAGAGAAACAAATGAATAACAACCGAATTGAATTAAGACAAGATTAAAGAATACACAATGGAACAAATCAAAATCAAAATAAGTTTGTACAGTTAAAATGCTAGTTTGATCGTATCATATCAAGTCACTTAGGTCAAGGTGATTTGTAATGAGATATGTATGCATATGTTAGTGTGATTTGAAAGGAGAATATGTAAACATGTGGGAAGAAAATTTTGTGTATGATTACATGAATGCAATTTGATGTACTTTAATTGTAGTCGGTTGGATAGAAAGTCTATGGTGGGCGAATAGAAAGGCCTTCCCTTGTGTTAAGTCAAGTTGGATTTCACAAATTGTGATGTGTTTCAGCTATTCAACTTTCCTTATAATTGGAAACACCTTTTTCGAATAAGTTGGATATTTTTATTATCGATTTTATGATTGTGCTACAGATAGTATGTACTGCTATTGCTGATTTAATCTGTAATTTTCCAAATTCAACAGGAGGTCGTTTAGTGTAGCTTTCATATTCTTTAGCACGAATTTTGATTTCTTGTGAAGACTCCTGAATTATAGTAAGCATCACAGTCGACACAACCTAGCATGTAGACACAATTCTGTGTCGAGATGAAAGGGATCTTGTCCTTTATTTTTTACCTTGAATAGTGTTATAAGTTTTGATGAATGTTTGGATCCCATGTTGTTATCGAATTATTTTTGCAATTTATTTGTTATGTCATAGTGGTAAGGTAGAATAGCTGCACCAATCCATGATATTTCAATTCATTTACTATAAGTTAGTAATAGAACTTTTCGTTTTTATAAATTTTTAATAATATTCATTGGAAAATTATTAAATCCCAAGTTGCTGATTATATTTTTGCATTCGGATATCTTGTCATCTTCAGATGTAATGAGTCTACTGGCTATTCTGAATAAGTTTAGAGCCAGGGATATTTTTGCACTGAATGGATGTGCTGTGTCGTAATTGATATATCGATTTGAATGTATGGGTTTACGATAAATTCTTAGACTAAGAGTTCCATTCACATTTCTTTTGACTATGCAATCTAAAAGAGGTAACTCATTGTGTGTTCATTTTCAATTTCTAAAGTAAATTTGATATTCTGAGACAGGTTGTTGATTTGTTTTAAGAAAATTCTCAGAAAAGTTTGTTTAATAAGGATAAAAGTGTCATCAACATATCTGGACCAAACCCTTAGTCTAATGAGATTATTGAAAATGTGAGATTCAATATGGGCCAAGAAAAGATTTACTACAATTGGTGAAACGTTGGAGTAGATTGTCACTCCGTTAGTTTGTTTGTAAAGAATCCCCTTCAAAGTGAAAAATGATGAATTCAAGCATAGTTTTAAGTATTTCATAAGTAAATTGATACTTAGTGGACACTGGCTGGAATTTTACAAATATACATCACTGACTTTATAAACAACCTATCTAATGCTCAATTTATTTAAAGTTATCAAATTTAACATTGGTAAGGTCATTAGTTTAGTTCCTCCTTCTCTGCCACATAGTAAATATGTAAGTTGGCTACCACAGAATTCATTACATCAAATTAAATTTGGTGTGAATAAAGATACGTTTTATCAGTCAACCTGATTAAAAACAGTTACAAATGATGATGAATGGTAGCTAAGTACTATTTTTAGACTTTTTGTACAGATTTATTCTGCGATTAGAATACTTTGACACGATTAAGCGTAGAGTAACGAATGAAATGAAGTGTATTCATAAAGTATTTAACTACTGAAACAGAAGTATTATAAACAGAATTTGAAAATGTGTTGTCTTGGGTGAATACTTGATGGTTTAATCATCATGAAACTTAAAGTTACATAAGTTGGATTGTGACTGGGAAGTGGAATCCAGGACACACGTTTTGTCCTATTTGGGACTCATTGGCTGGATGTACTTGCATGCCAATGTTGATGTTTACAGTGGGATTTTAACTCAGTCCGTTTCGTGTAGTACACCACCTCGTTTACCACTAGACTACTGAGTTCAGTCAGTCACACTTGTGTGATGGACATATTGGTATTGGGATGAATTTGAATATTCCCGTTGATTTGTTATAGACTGAAGCTGGTCAGTCACTTTTGCTATATATGCATCCTGAGCGGATTGCTTCTATATGGCGAATATTTTTTTTGCACATATAGCAACAATGACTGACCAGCTTCAGTATATAACAAGTCAGCGGAAATATACAAGTTCATCCTAAAACCGAAAGTTGTTTCTTACAATCTGTAGAAGAGAATTTCTTCTTCAACTAATGAATTCCAGTGATTAGAATTTTAATTTTATCGTCAACTGTAGTATCTTATTGGTTAATAGTAATGAGAATAAAGCATAGAAAAGCCTAAGTATAAGTACTAGTATGAATAAGATAGGAAACTATTTATGCACGTTGTGTTTCAACATTAACACAGTTAGCTACAAGTTGTGTAGACCAGTTTTATATCACAGTAGTAAATGAAGTATAGCTTAGCATATATGTGCATCAATTGAACACCATCAAATCAAATAAGCAAAATTAACATCAAAATACAGGTCACAGAATAGGGATTAGTCGATATATGAGAAAGAGTGACAAGTAAGCACATTTTTATTACTATTACCAATCATCACATTATCTCCATTTACCTAAACGGTCGACAGCTTCAGGGCCTGATGTCATAATGTGTTTTGACTGCTGGTACCTCTGTTCTAGCCTACTCTTACACCATCCAACTTTGTGTTAATGTAGTCAGGAGGCAGCTAGGCACACGTAGTAAATGTTGTAACCACTTCAATTGACGATCATTTAGAAATTCCATTGACTGACTATCTTTGCCGAGTACTTTGTACCTAATGTCATTATTGATTATAAAGCTGTTCCCAAATACTGAGGCTAAACTTCTAAAAGCATCAATGACAAATATATAATAGTTTTTTAGTTTGCATTTCCCATATATATGTAAATGCAGTGCAAACTGTTGTGTTGTATACTTGTGCTGACTGTGGGAAATGAGTAACTTGCCTACACCAAAAGTGACGGAAATTGGTTTAATTATTTTAGGTTATGGTGCACACTGGTTATTAATTAAAATTTCTTATGTAAATGAAGACAAGCAACCTATACATGTGTACATCTTACTGAGGTCCTCAATATTACTACGCATATCGTCAGCGTCGTCACTGAGTAGGACAACTTTATTGGCATATTCTAAGTTAATAAATAAGCTTTTTGGTAGAATGTAAATCCCGCAGAGATAGATGATGTTTGCGTTATTTCTAGATGATTATTTATAAACAAACCAAATAAAGATAGAAAAGAGATCGTCTATTCAAGGTATGCATTTTAATGTTAATCATTACCACAGTACCTCTTAGGGCATGGAGTCTCATTTGGCTTTAGATATAAGTCAGATGATTACAGAGGTTAATAATATAGACACAAGAGGATTTTAATCTTTTATATGAATTGGTGTAGTCTGCCGTAGTAATTAATCAGATGTGATTACACAATTCTCCTATATTTTAGCATACATGATGTAACCATAAATAGATGTCAGCAGTAAAAAGTTAACCTTATTCGATATTAAATTGTATGGTTTGTAAAAATATGAACCTCGTAACTAAGTTATATAATACAGTCTTGATATCAAGAATTGATCTGAATCAGACATCTGTTGATCACCTGGAAGCACTGGACAGATGTTTTGTCTTAGTATGGGACTCAACTGCGTCGGATGTAAGACAGTTACCCACCGATGGCACGATTGAGGTCGCACAACATATCGTGAATTGACTGAGATAGAAATATTAACCGCTAGGAGCGGCTCAGTGGTCCAATGGTAAAGAGTTCGCCACGGAGTCAGAGGGTCCTAAGTTGCGCACTTCTGAGAAGTCCCATACTAGGACGAAACAGCTGTCCAATTATTCCAGGTGATCAATGGTTATCTGATTCAGATCAATTCGTGATATCATAATTGACAGTTAACTATCTCCACGAACTCTCCCCCCGCCAATTGTAATATAATGCAGTCAGAAAAACTAACTATTCTTAAACCATTTGCATTCTCTATATGAATTATATTGTTGAAGTATGAAGGAGATCATCTAGTTATACATTATTAATTAAGTTTAATTAAACATATGTTAGAAATTACAAAGCACTAGTACTTGTTAATAGCACTATTCCACGAATCTACTTGCTATTGAACCAAGGACCTTCACTTCAATGTTTTCTTATTGTCAATGTAAATCTGGAAAACTTCACGTTTTATATTAGAAGGACATAATTCACTCTAAATCATATCTTCTAATGCTTTTATCTAACATACTAAGTTGAATTCATTCATAATTATAGATGAAAGACATTCATCTTATATGTAACATCTATTAGATAAAAGTTTGATTACGTAATAAATCTAATCAACATGTACATAAAATACACATTAATGATTATTTTCTATTTTATTATTCATAAATCAATCTAAATATAGAAGAAAAACTAAAAGAAACAACCAAAAATTCACAAAACATTATTTAGTTGATTTTTAAACAACCAGAGATAATATTTGACTGTTATATACTACTGATTAAGTAGTTTTCATAAATCATGATACAAAAAAAGAAACCGGTAAAACTTGATTAGATGATAAATCAAAATTGTACAAACTACTTTGAAAAGTTGAAGTTTGAGAAAAGAAATAAAGAACATTTACATGAGATATGATGTATATGCTGCATAATAGTTCAATTAAACTCGATTTCAATAAATTAATTTGTAGTTGAACTAAAAATTGGATACGTACAAATTGTATTATTTGTTGTTAAGACTAACTAATGATGAAGTAACAATTATTCCTAGAAAACTTCACTCGGGAACTTAATGAAACTAATAAAGAGTAATATAAAAAAAAACAATGTAAAGAAATTATTCAATTTTGATATCACGAATTGATCTGAATCAGATAACCATTGATCACCTAGAAGCACTGGACAGCTGTTTCGTCTTAGTATGGAACTCCTTAGCAGTGCGCATCCACGACCCCGTCGGGGATTCAGATCAATTCGTGATATCAAAATTGAATTAAACAGTTAACTATCTCTACAAACTCCCCTAATTGTAATTAACATGAGCTCACTAGTGACTAGCTCCTTGAGGTAATTCCTGGAGTTCTAGTGTGAAGACGTGACCAGTAGAGTTCAACCGTGTCGGGTGTGAGGCAGTAACTCACCAATGGCATAGAGGAGGTCGCGCAATGTATCATGAATTGGCTGAATTGGAAATATCAACCGTTAGGACCCGACTCAGTGGTCCGATGGTAAGGCGTCCGCCGCGGGGCCAGAAGGTCCTAGGTTCGATCCCCGACGGGGTCGCGGATGCGCACTGCTGAGTCCCATACTAGGATTGATAAAGTAACTGTAATAATTAGGAAAAGAATGTATTTAGATGTACCGGTTGATTTATCATAAACTGAAATTGATCAGTCTCTGTTGTGATACGTAGATCATGTTGTATCTGAAACAGGGATGGTTGATATTATCGATCATATTATCCACCGAACTATTGTCTACAGCTAACACCCAGCCATGCCTTTCACAGGCAGAAAGATCCAACTGATTATCAAGAAGGCAGATAGTTACATACGTATATATTATAACCAATTATATATATATATATAAGACCTAGTCATTGTCGTATGCCTGTCACACAATATTGGCCAATCACATATCTACTTTCAGACATATCATGAGTGAGTTGCCTCCAGCTAATGAGTTCTGAATAAAACAAAACGTGCGTCTTGGATTCCGCTTGCCAATAATTATTCAAATTAAACAATTAGGAAAAAGCCTCACAAGAGAACTGATGAAAGTATATCCTGTAGAAGAAATGACTATTATTGTATGGAATAACATGTTATTTGAAAGCAGTCAAAGTCCAATAGGTGTCGTTGTTATGTTACTGAAAGTTGTCTGTAATAGTATACATTCATCTTAGAAAGTCAGTTTTAAGAAAAGTGTTTTTATTAAGTTATCATATTGAAAGGAGGTAGGGTTAGTCCATCAGCTGAATTAATCATCATTGCAAATTTGAAGCGCATAATTGCATATTAACCTCAAAATTATATAAATAGTTACGACATACAATAATGAATTGAGGTAGTCTCCTAAGATTAGCATTAAGTTTAGTTGATTAAATTCGTCACAGGTTGATGTTGTTAAGGTGTCGTTAAAAATCAGAAAGCACTGCACATCTGTCTCTTATTAGTATGAGAGTCCTAATCGGAATCTAGGGTGCACATTACTGAGGAATCCCATTCTATAATGAAACAGCTGTCCAGTGCTCCCTTGTTTTCAATGGTGAACTATTAACATCAATCTGCGACAAATCTAGTCAACTAAACGTAATACCAGTCTCCAAAATCCATTTCAATTCAATTACATTAATCATCACATTAGTGACTAACTTCAGAATGTTCCTAAATTTCTAGTAAAAACTCGTGACTGGTAGAGTTTAAACTTGTCAGGAACAAGATAATTATCACCGACGAAAATGGATTATCTTAGCGCAACATATCACAAATCGGTAGAAGTGGGAACTCTACAAATAGATGCCGGCTAACTGGCACAGTGATGCAGGGGTTAGATGTTCGCCAATCCCATGGGATGAAATCTAGGGTGCTCACTGTTGTAGTGTCCCACTCTACTATGAAATAGCTATTCAGTTCTGTGAGGTTTTCAATGGTACCGTGTCAACATCAATCTGTGACGAATATCACAATGAATTTACTAATCCATTTAAATTTCGTGAACACATTTGCATAGGGAGGTATAACCAAACATCAGTATCTACGGTAACAGAATATGTGCTTAAGTGGCCTTGAAAACAAATTATGTCAAATTTTCTAATAGACATCTGTAATTGGCAAACTGCCATTATCCGTCATACAGTGTATATTTAAAACTAGTTACAGGTTTTCAAGGCTTTCATAGGAGTAATCAAAAGCATATTTATAAGTCTATTGAAAGCCAACAATTAGAAGTTTGCAGCTTCCAATATGTGTATAGTATGGTATTCTTCGAATGTGAGCTAATTGACAATCTGCCGCCTATTAATTCTTTATGCACCAGTTATTACATAGTAGATATCCGACCTTTCATATAAGTTCGCTTGTATTCGTTTACTGCTTTTTATACATAAATACTCTGACAAGTATATGAGTGACATGATCGAAATGTGTGGAGCAAATATGGCTTTACAATATTCCGATCAATACAGCCTTGTGATTACACTATTGAAGAATGCCGTAATATTATTAGAAAGGAAAGAAAGATCTTCTTCCTAAGTTCCTTCTATTTAAGCAAATAAGAGGCAAGATAGTTGACATTATTCATCTATAACTATACAAATTGGCTACCATTGAGTTCTATTGGAAATTGGATGATGATGATGATGATAATGATGATAACTGTCGAAAGTTGTAAATCTGTGTGATAATGTATCCAATACCATAGTCATAATCAATCCCTTCAATACTCCAAACAAATCTTCTTGATGAGTAACTGTTAGCATTAAAACCTACCAAACTATCTATTCGACTGTCCACAAAAGTACATACATTCAATTTGCAGTATTAGCGCTAGTATTTATCATACAACTTTATCGGTATCAACTTTAACATATTGTGGTTGGAGTGTGGTGGAAAATTAATTAGAACAACGTCAATACTCTTCCTTTATTCATGCATTTTTGATGAATAGATGTGAATAAATTGAGTTCAACGAATATCTTGAAATGATATACTTCTATACAACATACATAGTAACACACAAATAAACAAAATGTCAATATTGAAGATTGTCAAATCTATGTAGTTTATTCATTTTAATGTGTAGACATAGGAATTCTACATTTGTAGGATATGTTAATATGTTGCAGAAGATAGAAATTGAATATGGATACAAATGAGGTCGATTGGGAAACAATTATTAGTAAACTTCAGTGTACATACTATTAGGAAGCAGATCGTGGATAAAATACCTACCATCATTCAAATACACACTAATCCCACATAATTCATCAATGTTTATAACATTGACAAATTCAACTTACTTTTACACTTCTTATCACTATTCACATTTATCAGTGTCGTCATTTGATAGTTTACATATCATTTTGACTGACTATGGGAAATTTACAGTTCCACTGATTACTTTGACTCACCTTATTTCAACTATCTGATAATTAGTTCTAATGATGAAGTATAGAGATTAGTTACTGAGTAATGACCAACATTAAGCTTATCAAGTATTTAATAATGACCGATTCCTTTGACAAATCAATATCTGATAAATCGATTGTAGCTGGAATAATTCACTGAAAACGATTCATTCTGTAGAAACATGATGATGTGGATTGTGATCTCATAGGACAAATCAGTTCTTCCAACACTTATATAGTGCTGATATTCTCTACTATCTCTAAATATACAAAATCCTAATGAATAAACCATATATTTAACAAATTATTCTCTCATTCCTCCAATATGAACACATAATAATTGGTGGCATTCACGTTGTCACTGATGAATTACATTTGCATATACAGGTGTATCCATCTGAAGAAGTTAGTATGGGATGAAATGCACCTCCGGATATTTCGATATTCACCTACAATCTAACTTTAATCATTATATTACTATTGAATGAACATTTCACTGTCAAATATAATTGTTAATATGAAGTGTTTTCTTCCTAGTTGTAGATGATTGATGTAACCGTGGTAATTCGAATGGAATTGTAGTTTGTTTAATGATAATTCCATCGTTAAAGCAAAAAGTCACTCTTTTGTCTGTTGACCTACTCGGTGAAGACGGCCATGTGTTAATGCTGCACAAATAAATTGTTTTTTAGTGAAATTAGCGAACTGACCAATTGATTTTGGTAAGACAACGAAATGTATGCCACTAAAACTGTCACAATGTTGTCGTTGGGGATTTCCTTAAAGTGTTTAGGCTTCTTTAATTTCATGCCTACATGACAGACTATAGTTACTGTATGTATCCTGAAAATAAAACTTTACTCTAATGATACTTTCATCTCTAATCATTTATAAAGCAGAATTCTTCAAATAAATGTTGGTTCAACAAAACATTAAGGTTGAAGTAACATACTATGAATTGTACATTGTGCGTTATCTGAAGTGCAGGTATTAGCGTGTAGTTTAAAATGCTTGATTATTCTTTAATTGATTGAGACGGTTCACGGAGATTGGTATTAGGTTTAGTTGATTGAATTTGTGACAGATTGATGTTGGCAGAATATCAGTGACAAACATGGAGCATTGGATAGATATTTCGTCCTAGTATGGTACTTAGCAACGGTGAATACCCTAGATTCCACCCTAAAGTCTTCACGTTGATGAACGCCAAAACCGTCTGCACCATTGGGCGCCTGGCATCGAATGGTAGAATTCCCATTTCCATCTTTAATTGGTAAGCTGTCAATTGACTTATTGTATATTCCAGTATTTCTTATTTTCCATCATAATGTAAGTTACGGTTAATACATTAGCCGGTTTCTGTATATACAACAGAAAGTTTTGTTTTTGTTCAGTTTCTCTGATGAGAAGATATTTTCTATCTTCCGTTCTACTTTTTAGAGGCTTCACTCTAATATTTCTACTATTACTAAGTCACAGCTCGTAGAAATAAGTCTTACTAAGTTGATCATCATCATCAGCAGCAGCAGCAACGTAGAACCCGGCGCATACGCCTATTGGTTCAAGTTTCCGTAGCACACTAGCACTACGAGATTACAGAGGTAACATAATAACCGAATTCAAGAGGGGAGAGTAAAGTAAAGGTGTGTTGCAAATAATAATAGAATTCAAGATCTAGATGAGGTTAAAGATTGAATACACTTGCGCCACGATGACCGATTCTGAGCCATGTCACCCAGTGTCTACAGCCATTTATTGCGATCATCACGAGGACCCCAACCAGGTAATCTACATCTACCTACATGGCTTAGACCAGTAGTCAAGAAATTCATGGATTGATGCCATGTCTTGGTTTTTGCCGCGCATAACCTTACTAGGTTGATAGCAACATAAAACCAATTTTAACTCAACAAGGTTGTTATACATCATGAAAACCATCAAATCCCATAGTTACTACTAATTACCTCAAACTCCACATTGTTAAACTATATTAAACAAGATGTCTTATTGAAATGTTTGATATCTACGTTATATCTAATCACAATGACATACACAACTGTTACTGATTTATGAAGGGAATCGAGAAAATCATTCACAATATTAGAAGATTATAATATATAATGAAAAAGGCATACACATAACATAATAACCGAATTCAAGAGGGGAGAGTAAAGTAAAGGTGTGTTGCAAATAATAATAGAATTCAAGATCTAGATGAGGTTAAGATTGAATACACTTGCGCCACGATGACCGATTCTGAGCCATGTCACCAGTGTCTACAGCCATTTATTGCGATCATCACGAGGACCCCAACCAGGTAATCTACATCTACCTACATGGCTTAGACCAGTAGTCAAGAAATTCATGGATTGATGCCATGTCTTGGTTTTTGCCGCGCATAACCTTACTAGGTTGATAGCAACATAAAACCAATTTTAACTCAACAAGGTTGTTATACATCATGAAAACCATCAAATCCCATAGTTACTACTAATTACCTCAAACTCCACATTGTTAAACTATATTAAACAAGATGTCTTATTGAAATGTTTGATATCTACGTTATATCTAATCACAATGACATACACAACTGTTACTGATTTATGAAGGGAATCGAGAAAATCATTCACAATATTAGAAGATTATAATATATAATGAAAAAGGCATACACATAACATAATAACTAACCTGTACATCTAAAGGGAAATCATTTAATTCTAATGTTTCTAAAAATACGCCTTTAATACGTCGACGTTCCATTAAATAAACTTCACCATTTTCACTTCGTACAGCCATTACCCATTGTGTATCTTTTGTTTCACTTAATATATTGTCAATATACAATAAAGGATTCCAATATTGTTCCAATTCAGTGATGCTTAATTCCTGTAATGTAACAAAACAAAATACAATTATGGGAGTTTATAGAGATAGTTGACTATCAATTATGATATAACGAATTGATCTGAATCAGATAACCATTGATCACCTGGAATCACTGCACAGCTGTTTCGGACATTTTGTTACTGTTCTTCTAAATAGCTTCATTTAACATATAACTGAACAGTAACTATGCGATCAACTGTATCACTCTCTTTATCATATGAATTTCAGTCCGAATGTTGTTCGTGAAGACAGATTTGTTGTAAAGCTATAAAAAGTATGAGTACATTTAGATAAAATGGCACATAATCAACACTTTCATATACCATGACATATTAGTGATTAAATTTAAAATTGTTATATTAAAACTTCATGAATACCAAGTAACCAGGAAGAAAGATACACAAGTCTAAAGACAATTCAGTGAAGAAACGATGTTTTTTGAAAAAACGGATATAACTATAACTGTACAATGGCACAGATAATCATTTCTATAAGATATTTGTCTATTGAAAAGTGAAACGAGATTACGTAACTTAAAAATTTCAAATAATGAAAATGAACAACATGTGTGTTACATAATTTTCTAAATGATGAAGAAATGTTCTAGAGTGCAATTAGCTTATAAATCGCCTAGTATGGGACGACTCAGCAGTGTGCATCCACGACCCCATCTGGGATCGAACCCAGGACTCCCTGGCTCCAAGGCGAAAGTAAGGTAGCTATTCCATCTTAGTAGATGACCAACCCTCAAAATGTTTCCTCACTGACCCTCTCCTAAGAATCAAACACAGGTCATTCATATCTCATGGTAAATGCTTAATGATCAACATCTATTGACCATGGTGGAATGGTAGGACTTACACTTCAAGCAATTTGTAATATAGCTAAATGATCATAGTCATTATAATTGTTGATAACTATGTTACTCTTGACATAAAAGGAACTTTGTCAGTCACAAATGTTTACTAAAACTTCAGAAGTATCTTGGAGTTAGTTATTAATGATTTCATGGAAATTTGTATTTAATTCAGTTGTTTGTATTCATTATGTTATCATTCACTTACATTAAATGAATATTTATTTGAAATGGTTATTTTTATGGAGATTGGTTATTTATTTAATTGAATATGTCACAGATTGATGTTGGCTGGGTACCATTGAAAACCAGGGAGTACTAGACAGCTGTTTCGTTCTAGTGTGGAACTCCTCAGCAGTGGGCACCCCAGATTCCGTACTAGGGGGTTCAGGTTGACGGCAAACGCCTAACCAAACATCGATTAATTGCAAAAATTTAATTCTTTTAATCGTTTCCTTTGGGTTATAGAAAAAAACATTTTGTTACTGTTCTTCTAAATAGCTTCATTTAACATATAACTGAACAGTAACTATGCGATCAACTGTATCACTCTCTTTATCATATGAATTTCAGTCCGAATGTTGTTCGTGAAGACAGATTTGTTGTAAAGCTATAAAAAGTATGAGTACATTTAGATAAAATGGCACATAATCAACACTTTCATATACCATGACATATTAGTGATTAAATTTAAAATTGTTATATTAAAACTTCATGAATACCAAGTAACCAGGAAGAAAGATACACAAGTCTAAAGACAATTCAGTGAAGAAACGATGTTTTTTGAAAAAACGGATATAACTATAACTGTACAATGGCACAGATAATCATTTCTATAAGATATTTGTCTATTGAAAAGTGAAACGAGATTACGTAACTTAAAAATTTCAAATAATGAAAATGAACAACATGTGTGTTACATAATTTTCTAAATGATGAAGAAATGTTCTAGAGTGCAATTAGCTTATAAATCGCAAGAATGAACGATAATCGCTCACCTACGCATTATGAAGAAGAGACACTATCCATAGAAAGCAAAAGTAATTAGGAAAAGATAAAAGAGGTTTATCAAAGTGATTACATAGTATTCAGAATTATAGTAAACATCGAAACTGACAGAAATTAATGACAAATAAATGAAGAAAAAATAAGGCCAGGATAAATTTAGAGATTTCACATGATGATTCCGAATGCAGAGATTGAGCTTGAATTCGAGGATTTCTAAGGCTTCAACAGTGCATATGATCTTCATTTCTGTCACCTCCTCGCTCCTCCACCACCACCATCAACAACTTTGAGCTCAGTCGTTTAGCAACATATAAAATGCTAAAGGAGGATTCTGTGGCAGTGGGGGGGGTAGTGGCGGCGAGATGACGTGACCTGAGTAGATGAAATGTTTGTATGTCAATCTATTAATTGATTTGAAGTCTTTGTGTAGAGTCTATCTCAGGTAACGTTTTGAGATGTGTTTGGAAAGTGTTTGATTTATGTTGCCAATATAACAAGTTGCACAGAAGTAAATCAATTTGTAGATATACATGGATGTGGCACAAAGCCAGAATTTTCTCCTAAGACATACTCATATCATGAGTTGACAAAAGAATATAACACAAGATACGTAATACATAATGTTTTCCTTAAAGACTTGGTAATCTGACTTTTCAAGATTTCTACCGTTATATCACATTTAAATTTGAAATCATTGACAAGAATCTCTTTTGCTATCATCGGATACATTTTAAGTTGAAATTTTCGTTCACGGTTGATATGAATGAATCTCATTGGATAAATGTTTTCGATGAATATTTGTCTTTGACTTAAATTCAAACGTGTCAGTGCTCCAACTATTTTTTCACGAGAGTAAATGCACTAAACTGTGTGTATTGTTATCTTTCACTTATGTAACAGCTTAAAAAGTAGTGGCTGCAGAAACTGGTTTAAATCGTCTGTGATAATTTTAAAGTATCCTGTTCATTAAATGCCCGTTTCGATTTCTCAATCTATCAGTAGTTTAATTATGTCGATAATATTACTGAATCCTAAATGATTTGACTGTGAAGATCCTTATTATTTTGGTCATGATTTATGTAACAAATTGATGGATGTGGAGATTCTACCATCGGATTCTGACTAACCGGCCCAGTGATGGAGTGGGTTAGGCGTTTACCAATCTGTAGCTCCTGAAGATGAATCCAGGGTGCCCCGTTGAGGGGTCACATACTAAGAAGAAACATCCGTCCAGTGCTCCCTGGCTTTTAATGCTATCCTGCCAACATCAGTCTGTGAGGAATTCAATCAATTATGATCATACTTGAATTGAGGTAGGTTTGAGGAGATATGCACCAAATTATTTTGTCCTACTACGAAACTAATCATCAGTGCACACCTTCAATTTTGCTAGAGAGTTGAACTCAGAGCCCTATACTCTCATGGTGAACGTTTAAGAATTTGTATGACTAAACAGGCTTCCAATGGTTGCATTTACAGTAACATTAGTTCGTAGTAGCTCGATAATCAGTGTCATTTGTGATAACTCTCTCACTATTGATATCTAAGTTCCATTAATCACAACTTCTTACCAGAAACTCAAGGATATCTTGAAGTCAGTCACTTATGCATTGATTGTTGTAATTAAATTGAAATGGTTGTATGGCGATAAGTCTTAAGCATATTTGTTTGTGTTTTTGTATAGACTGACATTATCTGGGTACCAGTGAAGGCTCTGGATATGCTCCTCTGAAAAATTCAGGGTCCTCTTTGCTTCATACTAGAAAGAAACAGTTGCTCGATGCTTCATATTTCCAGAAGTGCATAACCAATATCAATCTGTGATGAACACACATAAAATTATGATCATACTAAAAAATAATGCTTGTTCTTTCTTCAATGACATACTGAAACCATAGACGACACATTTTGTTCGTAAATCTTCATCGTGTTCTTTCAATCTTTGTAAACGACTTCTTGTGACGAAAATTCGTGAGAACTTGCTGTACAACAAGATAATGTAATTTACTCAATTATCTATTGAGGTGATAAAATTTGCATCATAATTTGATTTTAGCTTATTAATCAATCTCATCCAGAGAATATTGGAAGGATACTATACTATGGTACAGGACGAATTGACAATGTGCCCTCTAAGTTGCAATCCATAAGTATACGTTTTATAAAATTCGTTTCATCAATTCGTATATGCTTAATCTTACTATCAATGAAATTCATCAGTCACAGTATTTCGTTGAAACTTTCGCAATTCCTCTGAAAATTTATATGAAATTCGTTGACATTGTCCAATTTCAAGAGACTTGATTTATAGAAACAATCCTTATTCTAGCATCAACAGAAACACTTGATCATCACTATAGAAACTAATATGAATCAAGTTATTGATAAAAGAAAGACAAGTATCTAACGATTTCAAGTGTCAATCACAAATTAACTTCTATTAACAATTAACTTACTTCAGCTGTATGTCCATCAAGTTTTGGTTCTCTCCATTTAGCCTGAAGGAATGCATCAGCATAATACAATTCTTTCAATGTATCAATTTCACCAATTTTTAAAAATACAACACGTACTTCAACAGCAACCTGATTAAATAGAAAAACAAAAAAAATTGAAAGAATCAACTTTAGATTATGAAACATTTTTTCTCTTCAGTTTTTCAATGTTAATATTGATGTTTACTAATCGATGAATATTTGGTTTCTAGGTTATATAAATCCAATTAATGTAAACAACAAGCAAACTGATTAATAAAACTTAACCTTAACTACATAAAAATGATTAAACAATGATTGTGGCGGGTGTTTTACTTTATTATGGTAGATGTCCCTGGACTTCAATATTCAAACTCGGCCCATTCAGGTCAAACACTACCATATTCTCGATTGTCTTAGTAAGTGTAGATAGATCTACTTAATAGCCATAATACATATTCAATGAAACATTTAAACTATGATTGTAGTGAAACAACCCTATCAAATTATGGAATGAGACATGTGGGATTATTCATTTGCAGTACACAATCACATCAACTATTAAATTATAAATGGAAAATTATTTCTCGTTAGTTACACAACAATGAAATGCTGAACACATTTATTGTAAACAAGAAGCCAGTAAGGAATGCAGTAGAAAATGACAAAAAAAGAACGATATATCGTCATAGTGAGTATATACTTTAGATAAGAGGACAATGAGGTTAATATGTAAACGGTATGCAATAACAGTAATAATGCTTGTCTTATTCAATAATGTAAACGATATTGTAAGGAATTCTTAGTTAAACTGATGGCAAACTACAACAAATACCCGTTTAACTTGAATGGAACTTGTGATTATGAATAAATATTGATACGAAAAGTACTACAAACTACTAATATTTAGATTGTATTGTGACTAGTAAGCAGAATCCAGGATGTGCGTTACATCCTATTTGGGACTCATAGGCTGGATGTACCTGCATCCGAATATTGGTGTAGACATTAGGATTCGAACTCAGTCCGCTTCTTGCCAAACGCCACCACGTTCACCGCTATGCTACTGTGCCCAGGCAGTCACATTTGTGCTTATGCTAATTACTATAAACTACGGTTACTTGTCAATTGTAACTTTCACAACGATTATTTTCATTAAGTATTATTTAAGTTGGATTGTGACTGGTAAGTGGAATCCAGGACTAACGTTTCGTTCTATTTGAGAGTGAGTTCGAAACTCACTGTGGAGATCAACTTTGGGATGCAGGCACATTCAGCCAATGAGTCCCAAATAGGACGAAACACGCATCCTGAATTCCATCTGCTAATCACAATCCGACTTAAATAATACTTGTGAATAATCGCTATATTGAGGCAATCCACTCAGAATTCATATATAGCAACAGAGATTGACCAGCTTCAGTCCTTAACAAGTCAACGAGAAGATACAAGTTCATCCTAGTGACTATTTTCACCGCCAAATAAATGGATCCATCAATTCTGTTTTTCATTTATCCAATGAATAACTCAAGAACAAAATATACTAACGATTGTGGTGATACATCTTGAACTTCACAGGAATTACATTCATGATAAGTTATATGAAACCTTTTACTTACGCACATACTTATCAAAAGTAATTAGTTGGGTAAAGCAAATCTAAATTAGGGTACATTTTAGTAGATTAAAGCCTAGACATTTCTGAATGCGGCTGTATACTCATTATTGGAAGAATACAGTTACATCTGTATTCTGGATCATTTTAAATAAGAAATAATACCTCTAAACATTACAATACTGTGATACACCGAGGAGTAAATACTCAAAAAGAAGAACTGTTATTCCTTTTGTTGAATGTGCCTAAATACTGATTATTTATTGTTTAAGTTGGAATGCATCTGTCAAGTAGATTTCAGGACACATGTTTTTTCTTATTTGGGATTCGTCAGATGGATGTACCTTCATCCCAGTATTGATGTTTACATCGGGACTCGAATATAGTTCGTCTCGTTCCGAACACAACCACATTCACTACTAAACTACTGTATTCGGATAGCCATACTTTTTTAAAGGTATATACATATATAATTAGAATGCATTTGAATCTTCCCGTTGATTTGTTTTGAACTGAAAATGATCAATTCAACTTCAATAATACTTGTGAACTATCACTATATTGAGACAATCCTCTCAGCATACACCTACAATAACAGAGACTGAACAATTCCAATCTAAAGTAAATCAACACGAAGTTCCAAATACATTCTAATTATATAAATTGATCATATATAGTTTTCTTGTCAGCTTCTAAAGGTCACTTAATAAATTGACCATAGTAAAACAGTCATTGAAATGTTGAACAGCTGTTTTAAGGAATGAAACAGTTGTCCATTTATTCGTACTAATCAGTATAAGTCTAGTTGTAGTTAGTCAGTGATGTGAATCATAAATTCAACAGTTTTCAGAAAAATTTTCTACACTATTAAATGGATTAAGTTATGAAGTACGCATAACGACTATATATTCATGTACTTAAAATAGTTTCTTAAATAACATGTTTATAGATTGAACAGTATCAGTGTTATTAACACTGTAATAAAGCTAAAATAGTAAATGTCTAGATAACTCAATGAAATACTCTCTATTGTTAGAAAGTTTTCATACTTATAATAGATTATGATACATTTTGTTTCCTTGAGTTGGGCATAGTATTAGTAAATCTCAACTGACTAATGACACATGAACTATAGGTGACTAGTTGTTACAACAGCGATTAACAATAATCAGATATACTTAACTTATCTAATTCTTATATAAATCTGTCTAGCAGTAGATGATAGTGAAGAACACTCGGTTTTAGTAAGAGAATCTACAATTTAGATTTGTTTATTAATGACAATCTTTTAAATTTGTATATATGTTCCAGTACCATACAACACAGCTAATGAGGGTACGAAAAACAAAGATATTAATGACACAAAACCAACGTACATTAATGATTAGTCATTATTCATGAACCGAAAACAACATGGATACATTCAAAGTCCCAAGACAAAGGGAATATTAATACATACATCCTCAAGTAAACAAGTTACATTTATCAATTTTCATTTACTTTGATTGAATGTGAGAATCATTAGATGTAGAACAGAGTTTTCAATTATCCTTTAGACAATCGAACTTACTTAATGAGAATATATGCATCATCTGAAAGCTTTCGTATCTTTCCTCTGATGTTGTTGACATGGATAGGCTGAGTACAAGTCACAGTGTCAACACCAAACACAGAGAAACAGAAACATCCAGCCGACGTATCTCAAAACATACGAAATACACCTTAAAGATCCTACCTACTAGCCACAATTCAACTTTATCATATTTATGAAATACGGCTGCACCAAAAGCTTCCTCTTTGGGTACACATATAGCAACAGAGAATAATTAATTTTAGTACATAACAACAACATCAAGATACAACTGTGTTCAAATAAAATTTGTATATTTTGAAACAACAGAAAATATTGTAACTCGATCGGATGACTTTACAAAATGTACAAATAATACTAAAAGATACTCCGAAAGAAATAGCTAAACTATGTTGAAATAATTGTCCAGTACTTTCTGACTTACACTTTGTGTTTAGATTCAGTAAGGTAGTTGTACAGTCCACAAAACTACATCATATGCTTGATAAATGTGATTAACTGTGCTGATTCACCTTAGATGTAAAGTAGTTAATTACCGATGGCAATGGATTATAGTCATCCAATACATTGAAGTGACCTCAGTTAAAAGTATTTGCTATTCGATACTACCTCAATGTTCTAAATGTGATGTGCTCATTTCAATTAGTATACTTTCAGAGTTTGATACCTAATGAGTTTGCTAATGTGTACTAATAAAATAGTCAACTATTTTATTATCTAGTGGTTCCATACATCGAAACACATTACAACCAACAATGTTTGATAACAATTCACTAGTAAACCAACTTAACTTCACTGAAAACCTCACATCTACTACGTAACTCTATCGAACGTATAAATGGTTCTTTAACATGGATTCTTGTTTGTAATTCACTATTATGTGTTGAAATATCTGTCTACAAGCGTTCGGTTTAACAAGCTAAACAGTCATAATTAGAGAATACATAACTGTCAGCCTATTAGAATGCGCCCTGAAATACTTTTGTTTGATCATTTATATCAAGGAGTTTACTGTTTACAAGCAACGTCATAAGCAAATAGTTGTTAATACTAAACTGAGACTAACTATGGATTCATTCAGCAATTTTAGACAGCTGTCTTGATACGTTTGCCATCGGCTATATATAAAGCAAATGGATGTATATTTAATTATCGGCAGCAGACTAAGAATAACAACAAATGCTGATGCAGATGACACTAGAAGATTTCAAATGTTATGATCGTTTTACAGTCTTTAAATGTTTTGGTGAAAACACGTTCAAAATTTGTTGTCCTACCTACGAAAGGTTTAATATATGGTACTCTATTCAAGTAGCTAATTTATGTTTGATCTTAGAATCTGATACTCTTGAGCAAGTGCTATGTAAATGGAATTCTACAAACTCATAGCTGCTAGAATGTTTATATATGCTTCCTTTGCTTTATCGTAGAACAAGGTGCTATCTCATTTTAATATCCTATATTTTGAAAGATGACTTGGGTACTAAAGAACTCTGTTTTAACTCATGTACCAAGGTCATTGCCAAAAGTTTCTAAAACAATGATCTAATAAACTATGATTAAATTTCCACTTTTACTGTCGAGTAGTGAACGATTGAAAAGTCTTTTCAGAACATTTGGTACCAGTACTAAAAGTAAACATTTTCTAGAAGAAACTGTATCTTTGTTGGAAAATATACTACAGGAATTAACACAGATCATGGAAACTTCTACTTTCACAACTACACTTTAATTCTGTCCAATAAGCATGCTATTGTGAAAGAAAATGTTATGAATTAAACATGTACTACTTGTAAATTTCATTCAGTCGGTCGAATAGTCAGACAAAGAAAATTAACGTATTGAATCATTTAGGGAGTATTGTGATTAGTCAACGCCTTGAATTTATTGACCAAATAAAGAAGACCTTAGACATACTTCGGTAAACCATCTGTCAGTCTATACTTATTCACAGTGTCAAACTGTCAATTAGTAAAGTTGGATTATGACTATCTGCGTAATTCAGGACGAACCCTTCTCTTATAATGCATAACTCATCAGTTAAATTCATTTTAAATAATAGGGACTCAAACTCAATAAGATAAAGTGTTTATCATAGATTCCACGGATAGTCACAATGTAGCTTAAGTAAAATGTACACGTAAAACTATCGTTGCAATTAACGTGTGAATAGAGAATACCCAGAGGTCTACAACAGAACATTTCAAGTTCATTCATGTATATATACATTGAATTGTCAGTTAGCATAACTAACAACAGTAGTATAGAAATATACTTAGTTTTTGCAGATGATGATCCTTTCAATAACTAGAACAAGGCAAGTTTTAATCAATGTTTGAGTTTGTATCCCTCTGATTTTCAAAATAACTGAACAGCTTAGTGTTTCTCATAGCGATTTTAGTGCTAGATGGTTTAAGTTCATGTAACGTCTGTGAAATTAACGTCTAGTAGTGATGAAGAGAAGTGAGGTTTGTATTTATCGAACTGGTTGATTTACACATTATATATAATTGTTATATATAAAATATGTCCGGCCCAAACCACAATGCATGTAAAATTTAGTGTGACCTTGATAAATACCAGTCAATGCCCATATACGTCTGACTTGCAACTACCAATCTCCAAACCGGAGGTGGAAGAATACAAGCCGATAGACCAACTAGAAGGATTCATATTGTATTTTAAACATCGTTTTCTATATACACAATATCAGACCACACCGTTAACCAATTAGGAAGCTAACATTTATGTAAAATACAAGTAATAGTGAATGTAAACCGGAGTAGCGTACATACAATTGATTAACCGTAGTTCATCAATGAGAAATCATATACTAAGAGTTAATGTGTCAGATGGGAGGATAGAGGAGGAGGAACTAAGTAATTTTAGGAATGAAATGTTCACCTTGTATACAACCAAAAATAATGAAAATACTGTACAGATAATTAGCTTTTGAAGATAGCCAATCTTCTTTAGGTGCCTGTCATATCAGTATTATCATCAAAAACTTTTATAAACAAACCATTTAGGTTAATCATTAGTCATTATATACATTAAAATCAATTTCTCCAATATCCAAACAAATTCCACGTACACACAATTAGCTTTTAGTTGCATTCTGTGAAAGTTTAATAGCTCACAAAATATTGAAAGATTATTTTAACATAGTTGTCTTGAAAGGCGATCTATAAGTTGTTCAACTAAACCAAACAAATTAGACTATGTAACACATTTGAAATCCCCCCCCTCCTCCATCTGATCCACATATCTTCTTCATTGTTCTATTCAAGTAGAAGAGTTTTGTTAATTAAAAGTTCGTGTTCTTACTGAACATAAAATTCACAGATTACAAACCATCGATTCGGTAATCGTTATTCATAAATTCAAATAAACCATTATGATACAAGTAATGAATCATTTAATCTTGCATTATTATCTTCGACTATTCATGAAGCTTTGAGAGAATTTCAGAATTTAGTGCTAAAGTGAATCACTAGTGAGTATGTGGTTTATTTCAAAAAATAAGATTTTATTCCTGCTAAATGTAAATTATCAATGTTTAGTAATGTATTATCATAACCGGTATAGATATACACAAAATTAAAGGCCTGAACAGTTCACTAATAATAGTCTCAAGTTAGGTAGCTAGGTGATAATAACTCGAACACCATAGTGTGTATCAAGTCTTTCATTACTGTAAGCAGACATTCATGACGAAAATAGATATTTTTTTATTTTTTTCTTAATCTGACATGAAGGCATCACATTACACAGCAGGATATTTTGTTATGCTGGAACAGTTAGTAAATGTATAAGGACAACAATGAATTCCATTAGGAACCAACTGATATGTCAATAGTAAATTGGTCATGGACAAAATACCTACCACCATTCAAATACACACTAATCCCACATAATTCATCAATGTTTATAACATTGACAAATTCAACTTACTTTTACACTTCTTATCACTATTCACATTTATCAGTGTCGTCATTTGATAGTTTACATATCATTTTGACTGACTATGGGAAATTTACAGTTCCACTGATTACTTTGACTCACCTTATTTCAACTATCTGATAATTAGTTCTAATGATGAAGTATAGAGATTAGTTACTGAGTAATGACCAACATTAAGCTTATCAAGTATTTAATAATGACCGATTCCTTTGACAAATCAATATCTGATAAATCGATTGTAGCTGGAATAATTCACTGAAAACGATTCATTCTGTAGAAACATGATGATGTGGATTGTGATCTCATTGTACAAATCAATCCTTTCAACACTGAACAATTCCTCACTGATACAGTGTCTATATTCTCCACTATCTCTAACTATACAAAATCTTAATGAGTAAAACATATATTAAACAAATTATTCTCTCGTTTCTTCAATATGAACACGTACTAATTGGTTGCACTCTCGTTGTCACTGATGAATCACATTTCCATATACAGGTGTATCCATCTGAAGTAGTTAGTATGGGATAAAATGCACCTCCGGATATTTCGATATTCATCTACAATCTAACTTTAATCATTAAGTAACTATTGAATGAACATTTCACTGTCAAATATAATTGTTAATATGAAATATTTTCTTCCTAGTTATGGATGATTGATGTAACCGTGGTGGAATTGTATTTGATTTAAAAACATCTCCATCGTTAAATTCAAGAATACACTATATAATCTCTGAACATCAAACATACCTATTCGGTAATAATGTTTATGCATTAATACTCTGAAGTTATTATGATATCGTTAGTGCATTCTGTTGTTACATATATTTATTCTTCACTGGAGTTTATCCTAGATATAAAATTTCACCCTAAAAATGCTATCATTTTTGACAAATTGATTTTTCATGTGTACCTTCATTTATTGATTAATTTGTTTCTCCAGTTTTTGTCTGCTAATTCATGTCTTTATACTGAAGTGTTGTTACTGTAAGGCGAAGATTCTGTGATAAGAAATTTATGTCACTTAGTGAATCGTAAGTAACACTTATAATACTATTAAAAGTTAACTAAATAGATATCGACAGTTCATCCAACATTCTTTTCTTAACTTTGCCAGATAAGTAATAAAAATCAAATCTGCCGAAGTTAAATATGGTCGAAACTTAAACTTTGTTCACTATTAGCATTATGTTTCGTGCACATAATAAGACAGTATGAAATTCTTAAGTGACTAGCAATATGTTAAGTTATGTGTATCCTTATGGTACTGGCACTAATGTCTCAGTGATCAAGTAGAACCACAGAACACGTAAGTTTTATAATAAAGTTAATTTTAATTGAGTAATGTGGAAATTATTGAATTTAGATTAGATATATAGAAAAGAGATGTAAGTTAACTATGAAGTAGTAAACATTTATATCATTAGTAATGAGTATCCCCAACCCTACTGTAAAATCACAGGCAGGTTTCACTGTAAATGCCTCATCATTTGACTACAAAGCCAACACGTAACTGCTTATATACTTTAACTTTAGTAAATTCATGATATATTTGAACACCTTGATCCTTTGGCATCAGTGAGTAACCTCGCAACATGTAACACGAATCAACTTCTGTATGGTATAATATTAATATCCGCATTAGACTGATCATCTGAAAATGTGTATATGTATACAACAATGTCAACTGAATCCGAAACTTTATCACTGAGTTGACAACCAATCAACTATATAGTCATTAACGTCCAAATAAATCAAAAAAGAAAAGTTGAATGAATGGTTATTTAAACTAGAATGATTATAAGTAGGCGTAGTACTAAAGTCAGTTTACTTCTCAGGTCACTTATCAGATCTACATTAGTGATTATCTAATAAATGATGCCAAATATAAATCAACAAAGTTGTGTAATACTGTACATGTGGATAACACTTTAGACCAGTTGAACTTTGTATAAGTAGACGAACATAAACATTATTTGAACTTATGTTTATTAATTCTCGGAAAATATCTACAGTGTAGTAAGTACATAATTAACAGGATTACATTGGTTTACAAACAAGACATTGGATGATACTAAATTTCTTCTGAAAGATTTTACTTCTTACATAAATAGATTTATAACGAAAGTAATCCATTTACAAATTAATACGGAGAATCGGAACAGACAAAATACAGTACAATTAACATTCATAATATCAAAACTCTCAACTAAGAACTTCAAAATAATTATATAAGTTGGATTGTGACTGGAAAGTGGAATCCAGGACGCGCGTTTTGTCCTATTTGAGACTCATCGGCTGGAATTACCTGCATCCCAATATTGATGTTCACAGTGGGATTCGAACTCAGTCCGTTTCGTATCGAACGCAACTCCGTTCACCACTAGACTGCCGATGAGTCGCAAATAGGACGAAACGCTCGTCCTGGATCCCACTTGCCAGTCACAATCCAACTTATATAATACTTGTGAAAAATTCGCTGTATCGAGGCAGTCCACTCATGATGCACATGTAGCAACAATGACTGGCCAGTTTCAGCCTATAACAAATCAACGGGAATATGCAAGTCCATCCTAACTTCAGAATAAACTTTTATATTTAACAATCATCCAACTTAACTCTTTATTAATATGTTAGTTACCTGATTGGGGTCCACGTGATAGTTTTAATAAATGGCTGGAGACACTCGACGATATGGCTAAGAATCGATCACAGTGGTGCAAGCTTATTCAGTCATTCATTCCGTCTAGATGTTAAATTCTATTGTTCTTTACTGCAAATCTTTACTTTACTCTCCCCTCTTGTATTCTGTTATTTTGTTACCTCTGTTACCTCGTAGTACTAATGTGGTATGGCAACCTGAACCTACTGGCGAATGTGCCCAGTTCTACGTTGCTGATGATAATTATTTGTTTAGCCAACTACTAGTTTTCGGAATTGAGTATAGCAAAGATTGTTGAATGTTAATTTGATATCACAAATTGATGTGTATCAGATAGAAATTGAATTCCAGAAAGCATTGAACAGCGGTTTCATCCTAGAATGGAACTTTTTGGATGTGTGCATTCACGTCCCTTGGAATCGAACCTTACATCTTCAGGTTTAGTGACGGACGCTTAACTACCAAACGATTGGATTATCTACAAACGGTTATTTCTAATTTCAATCAATTTGTAATATATTCGTGCGATCTCATTCAAACCCATCTGTGGGTAACTTCTACACATCCGACATGGTTGAATATCAATAATGAAAATATTAATATTAATAATTATTATACTAATTTTCAGTTGTCTGGTAACCATTTGTACATTTACTTTACGATAAACAATAGCTAAATACAAACTAAAGATGGTAGATGCAGAGTTCCATTGAAGAGATGTGATCAGTGGAATATAATCATGCTAGTGTAGGGTCGTGTAGATATATTCCGAATTGACGGAAGTTAAGAATATCAGCCGCTTCATATCGGCTTAGTAGTAAAATGTTTGGGAATCTGTCACAAAACCTAAGGATATTATAAATGATCACCCTATAGGTTCGTGGAAGGAAACTTTCAGTGAAAAGTCGCATATTACCACGAAACAGTTATCAGTTCTTTCATGGCCCACATACACATAAAAATGTCCCCAGACATTAAAAGTAATACATTGGCTCCTCACTATGTAGTGACGAATTTCATGTTCATCAAGTCTATCATAGTTCATATCGAATTTTATCAATTGAGTCGTAATGTGTTCACTAGTCTAAGCTCCTTGACATCACCGTTTAGGGATAGAAGGTTGTTTTATTTGTGGAAGGAGATTATTTGGCGGAAACCTTGGACCTAGGTACCGTGATACTTATCACTCATCATCAAGATGTGCCTATAATATTTGAGAGAACTTTTACTGCCCTGTAGATTCGATCCAAATCATCTAGTTTCACAATCTGTGACCTTTATCACTGGAATAATCACCTTCCATCTCGATATAGTGTAGGTCATATCAAATCATTAAGACTAATCACCACATTACGACTCGACTGATAAAATTTATCTATAGCAATGAAGGACTTGCTGATCATGAAATTGGTCAGTAAATATTAATCAACCATTGTATATATCACAGTCACGTAGACGCTCAGCCATATCTATAATAACTTAATGCTAATGGTTATAAGCTGTGAAACTGAATGACTTGGGATCAAATCTACATGGGACTATAAATTCTCTTAACGACTATAGGTATACCTTACTGAGGAATGACAACTAATAGAAAATGTAGATTCAGTTACCTTTAAATAGAACAAATTATCATAATAGTTTATTTTATTTTTAAATAAATCAATGCCTGTTACCCCATGTGGAGCACAGCCCGCCCACCAGCATTCTCCAACCAACTCTGTACTGGGCTTACCCTTTCCAGCTCTTATCAAGTGCTCTTCATTCTCTTCATGTCTGTCTTCAATTCCCGACGCAATATGTTCCTGGGTCTTCCTCTGTTTCTTTGGCTTTTAGGATTCCAAGTTAGTGCTTGCCTTGTAACACAGTTTGATGATTTCCTAAATGTGCATCATATCCACCTTCAACGTGTTTTCCTAATTTCTTCCTCACCTGAATATTGGTTGATTTGTTCTATGCTGGTGTTATATTGTTCGTCTTTATCTGCATTTGTTGCTGTGTGGGATAGAAGAGCTATGTCATCTGCAAATTCCAAGTTATCTAGTTAGGTCAATGTTGTCCATTGTATTCCGAAGGTGTCCTGAGAGGTTACCGTCTTCATAATTCAGTCGATTACCAGTAGAAAGAGAAAGGGCGAGAGTAAACAGCCTTGTCAGACCGGTATCAGACAAGGCTGCTTACTCCGCCTGAAGCCCCCGAGGGTTGTTGCCTGTCCCAAGTCCGGATAAAGGAGGAGGGTTGGGCATGGGGTTGGCAACCCCATCCTGTAAACCAACAACCTTGCTAAAAATACGCTAACCAGTACAAACTATTTTATTCTTGCCAAACATAAAATGAAAATGTAAAATTTCAAATTCTCACCAAAATTTCATCTTTAAGTTTTTTCTAACTTGAAACAAAATTTCCCTAAAAAATAAACTTTACATAGTTGTAAAATAGAAAAAAGTCCTAATTTTAGTTTTATAATTGTTCTTTGAAAAGTATATAAAATGCCTATAGAATAGGCATTTTTTTCCCTTTTAGCTAATGAATTCATCATATATTCATATTGATTCGGCATCACTAAAAACTAGTGACCATTGGACAGATGAGGCTTTTCAGTGATGACCACCCTAGATTCTGTCCCATGGACTTCAGGTTAGTAAATGCGGTATGTCAGAAAAATTCATGGAAGTGGGAATTCTTCTGTTAGGTGCCGATCAGTTAGCGCATAGAATAAGACGTTCGCCAACCTAAAGTCCCTGTGAGTGGGGGGGAAGGAATGTGTAACGCACTCCGTTGAGAAGTCCCATACTAGAGAAATACAACCATCCAGTGCTCCTTGGTTTTCAATTATACATTACCAACATCAATTTGTGACGAATTCAACCAACGAAAACTTACTGCTAATCTCTGTAAACAACCTCAATTCAATTTTTTATTTTATTAAGCAACTCAGAGATCATTCAATTGGAATTCATAATTTATCAATAAGTTAGAGTTAACTGAAGGAAAAACAAAAGGCCAAGAATTAATAAAGAGTTTGAAATAACCATTGTCAAGTTGTTTGGCAAGAATCGTTTTGTTTAACTACTCTTTCAGCTAATTATAGACAATATAGAACTCTACGCATTAGTACACACGTTCAAATATTTCCAAAACACATTAGCATGGCAAGATCAATTTTACGAGAATAACACAGCAACCGAATATAACAGATACAGACAGACAGTTGCAACGTAGAACTTGGTACATGCGTACGTCAGTTCAAGTTGCCACACCTCAATTAACAGATAGAAATTAAATTATCGAATCAAATCCCAGAGTAGGGAAGGTAGTAACAGAGTTAGTATTCATGGAAGGGAATAGAGACCGAGGACATTTTAAAAAATATCATTCAGTTAAAAGAAAATTATGATAAGTTCAGAAGTTTAGAATTTTAAGGAAGACAAGGAGTGGATGCACCTGCGCCATCGCCAACGATTTTGAGCCATATCACCCAAAGTCTCTAACCATTTATTACGAGCGTCAATAATTTTACGTAGTCCTCCTTGTCTATTTTAGGGTAGCTCATGATTGCTACCCACGGGACTCGAACCTTTGATACTCTGGCCAGGTTCGACACCCACGGCATGGAGGAAGAAATAGAAAATGATGGGAATAACGGGACATAAGGTATAGAAGAACACAGATAGTGTATACATTTAACCTGCTCTTTTGTCACGATGACCCCAAGTAGGTAGTCTGCATCTATCTACACGGCTCATATTAGTAGTCCTAGACTTCATGGATTGAATCCATATTTTGGTTTGGCCACTCCTAGCTTACATTTCGAGTAACGAATTTCGTTCCTAATAGTTACAGACATAATTGTGTTCCTTAACGTCTCAAAATTAAGCAATAATTGTGTCAGCGAAACCCTTGAGATTGTCAGTGACGGCAAAAAGTTATGTGGTTCATTTTTTCGTTCATATTTTAACCGCAGAATAGAATAGTAAGTTTATGAGTACCTCTTTTAAAAAGTAGCTTGTAACCATTCACCTAAAACATTTACTACTGAGATAAATTTAACATCTTTGTTTTTGATAAACATGGAAGTTTCTAAACAATTAAAACATGATGATGAAAACTAGAAATCAGTAAAGTTCTAAATACATCACAGCACCAGTCCCCCTCCCCAATAATAGCTACTGTCAACTGTTGGGTACTAGTCAGATTGTGAAAAATGGAAGTCATCACCATGATTGTAATCCCTCCCCCCCTAAACAACGAACGGAGGAACTCCATGTTAAGATAAAAAAACGTTTAGTGGTTCCTAATTATCTAATTTTGACAGAATCGTGTTATCAAATATCGTTTCAGCTCATTCAGTTAAATTATGATTGTTAACTAACATAGCTTGGCAAGAGACCAAAGTTCACAGGTGTGGACCAGTTACCGTAATCACTGTTTTGTTGTTTCCTTCTAGTGGGAATTCTACCATTAGATACTGGACCAGTAGTGCAAAAGTTGAGCAGTAGCCTTGAGACCTAAAGGCCCTGGGTTGAATTATATGACGAACTTGGAGGTAGATACTGCTGAACAGTCTAATATTACAAAAAACAGCTGTTTAGGTTCCCTGGTTTTCAGAAACACCCAACTAACATCAACCTGTCACGAACACAGTAAACTAAATTTAACACCTTTCTCCATAAAACCACTTCAACTTAATTTCCTAACAAACATGACATACTGATCAGACGAAGGGACGTATAATGTGACTTTGAAGACGACTAGCCAGTCAAATCGAAACAAAGGGAAGTCAGTAATTTTTACATTAAAACAAATTAGATTATAACATATAGAACTTTTGTAACACTAATAAGCTGTAAATACCAATCAAGAGACGGAAATCGTAATATCTACAGCACAGTACACACTTGTGTTACGAACATAATCCTAAGCAACTCTTAACGTGCTCCTTACCTTAATCCCTAACCTACTCCTTATCACAATCCATAACCGACTCTTATGATCCAGTGTAATAATCAGGAGCACTAATATTCAAAATGTTAACTTAAAACGTCAAATAAACAACTTCGTTTTTGTAGATTTCTTATTCCAATATACGTTGTAACGTAATCCCAGAGGATCTGCCAATTTTCGACACTCTTAAAACAATCATTTCATTGTTACAATCACAAACAAGTGTCTTTCGTAATAATCCCACATTCTATAAATACATGGTGTCCCGTATAGTCTAGAGTGACAACATCACTTATAATAACTTTCATCCTTCATACAATTGTGTTCACAGTGAAGTTGAAACCTATAACTCGCTTGTGATTCATTGGAACTAGAAGTCATCTTAACCAGTTTCCCCTTATAATTATGATATTTTCGAGGTATTTACGAAATACCAATGTTAATCTTGAAATAATTTATCATTATGTAACTTGTTAAACTTAAACCACAATTGAAATAAATCAAATATATCTAGGTATCTCTTTGTATATGAGTGACATGGAAGATGGGGTGGTAGCAAAATCACAATTAGACAAAGTGTTTTTAATTAAAGTTCGAATTTTACTAAGTAAGATCTTGTAAAATGAAGTGAGAGATAATTAAAATTAGTTATATAGTCATAGTAATAATAATAGGAGGAATTGAAATGGCTTGAGGAGATTGGTAATTTGAATATTGAATGAATGTGTTATAGATTAATGTTGGCAGGGTACCATAAAAAACTAGAGAAGATTAGATATCTCTTTTGTTATAACATGGGACTTCGCTTCAGTTAATTAAAATAACATTTTTCAAAGACCATTTCAATTCAGTTACAATAATCACTTCACTAGTGATTGATGTTTCTTGGGACTTCGGTCAGAAGTCATGACTAGTAGAGTTCAGACCTATCGGGAGTGAGACAGTTATCACCAATGACAAAGGATTTATATATATATATATATATATATATATATATATATCACGCGCCAAATATCACAAATTAATGAATGTGGAAATTCTACTACTGGATGCAGGCCTGTCGCCCAGTGTTACAAAGTGTTAGGCGTTCAATAAGTGAAGCCCGTGGGGTGGAATCTGAGGCGGAAAATGCTGACGAGTCTAATGATCCCTGGATTTCAATAGTAACCTGCCAACATTAATCTGTAGGCTGTTCAATTAACTAATAATAGGAAGAATTATAATCATTTCATTCATTTAATTTTTGGAAAGGTTACCGAAGAAGTAAGAACTAAAAATGAAGATTAGCTGATATTCAGATTCCCTGTGAATACTTAATTACCAATAATAATAATATGGAAATTTATGGATAAAGAGAGTAGTATTTTGATAAGATAAACTTAAGTTATAAAAATGTGCATAAAGAGAAGAATCTATATATGGATTAATTACAATTAAGTCGTCGTATGATGAGGGTGACGATTGGCCTAATTAATCTTGGGTCGACCATGGCATGAGAAGCGGTTGAATGTACTTATTTTGTGTACATAATGCTAACCTCTTAACGTGTATAACTATTCCCATTTTGAGGACCTAAGGTCTAACTTGGCACGTTAGATGACTATTGATATGATGTATTTTTTTGTAAATTATTGATTTATACTCCCCACATGACTTATTTGAATTGAGTAGGTTAAAGTTTAATTGTTGATGCTTCTGACGACACCTTTCGTTAGCCACACTCACAAGCACGGAGTAAATTTCTTGAACACCTGCCAATGTGACTTGCTCCAAAAATGAGGTGGCAAGCTTACGTAATTTATCCTTCGTTCTCCGTGTCAACGTAGGGCGGATAGAAAACATTAATTGTAGTTTCCTCTCGTTTAATGTTCTTAGCATGGAAGTACGTAACATTAACATTGGCATTTGGCTAAGTGTACCCTCTCTGAATTCTAGTCGCATAAAAAGCGGCTCTATATCTACAATCTGAATCATCTTTCTACTTGTCAATATCTAAATAATGTATGTACTTCAGAACTGGTTATTTTTGTCACTATCAGTTTCGAACTTCTAATTATAGAACTTGAAACGAGAATTAATCGAAAAGAATGTCTTTGTTTTAGAATGACATTGTATCTTCCTGTTGATTAGTCATGGACTGAAACCGGTCAGCCTCTGTTGCTATATGTGCATCCTAAGCGAATTTCCTTGATATAGCTATAAATCACAAGTACTGATTAAGTTGGATTGTGATTAATAAATTGAATCTAGGACTCGCGTTTTGTCCAACTGTGAACATCAATATTGAGATGCAGGTACATCAACTCGATAAGTCCCAAATAGGATGAAACGTACGTCTTACATTCTGCTTGTCAGTCATAATTCAATTTAATGATTAAATGTAATGAATAAGTATATCGAAGCAATTCCATCAGAATATACATATGACAACAGAAGGTGACCACTATCAGTTCATAACAAATTAACAAGTTTTAACCATATATGAATTATTTGATTGAATATATCACACATTGATGTTGGCAGAGTACCAATGAAAACCAGGGAGTACTGAACAGTTGTTTCGTTCTAATGTGGAACTCTTAAGCAGTGCTCACCTCAGATTCCGCACCAGGAGCTTTAGGTTGACAGTGAACGCCTAACTGGGTCAGCATCCAATTGTAAAATTCCCACTTTCATCAATTTGTAAATTAAATTTATTATCATAAACTTACTTTTTCATTTCTACTTTGATTATTATATTCATTTGATTGTTTTAATGTAAATGATTTACGTTTATGTTCATAACGATGATTATGTTTAGTATTGATACTTCTTGAATGAATTCTACTAGTTAATGATGTTGTATTAGGTCTATATGTAATTACATTATTATCTTGTATAGATAATATTTTCTTTGGATTACATTTTATAAAATTCTCAATTTCATTTAATTCATATTCATAATTAAAATTTACTTTTTCAATAGAATTTTTTAATGATTCTAATGCATTAATAAGATTTTCAGTTTGTTTTATTGAAGTGTATTGATGTTTTTTATTATGTTTCTTGGTATTGTTACTATGGGAATGTGTTTCTATGTTATTTTTATTTGATGTTAATAGTTGATGATTTTTACATGAATCAATCATATTAGAATAATTTAAAGGTAATTTACATGAAGTATGCTGTAATGATGAATGTTTTAACTTGGAAATATTAAATAGTGTTGATGATTTCTTATCTAATGTTTCATTGCATACATTAGGAATATTTGGATTACGATAATAAACAGTCCATTTATCACCTGATTCATCTCCATAAGTTTTAGTTAGTGTAGTTGGTTCATCAATAATTGATGATGCTAATGATAATTGAGGTAAATGTGTACAATTCATTATGGTGTTATTAAGTTGATTATTTAAAGGTAGGATATTTTCAATTTGACGATCTGATGGCTATAAATTAAATGAGAAATTAAGTAATTTTAGCTTTAAATATCTATCAGTTCATATAAATATTTTAGTAAAATTCTATTGTACATTGGTTCATCACTGTGTAGTAAGCGATTTCATGTTTCGTCAAGTTCTTCACAGTTTAGGGAGTGAAGCAGTTGAATGTGTTGATCGCTTCACTTATCTTGGGAGCATCATCAGGACCTGACGGTCTTGTATCTGCTGAAATCTCGGCTCGTATACATAAAACCCGATTAGCTTTTGGGAATTTGTGTCACTTGTGGAGTAGGTGAGACATCCGACTACTGACCAAAGGACGCGTTTACTGTGCAGTAGTTTGATCGGTTCTACTTTATGGATGTCAAACATGGCATTTAAAGATAGAGAATATTCGTAGGCTCCTGGTATCCGATCATAGATATCTTCGAAGCTTTGCTTGTGTTTACTAGGACCACTGAGTAAGCAATACGTGGGTTAGAAAAAGAGTACTAGGTAAATGTGGTAAATCTATTGGTGAAGTAGTAAATCTTCATCAGCTAAGGCGGCCCGACCATGTGTTACGTATGCCTGACCACTGCCTACCTCGACGAGCAATGCTGTCTGATGTGGGAGTAGGCTGGAAGAAAGCTAGGGGCCGCCAAACCAAAACATGGCATCAATCTATGAAGTCATTGACAGTTGGTCTGAACCATGTTAAGAGATTCAGACTACCTGGTTGGGGTCCGCCTGACGCTCGTAATAAATGGCTAGAGACCTTGCGTGATATGGCGCAAAATCGTTGGCAATGGCGCAGGTGCATCCACTTCTTGTCTTCCTCCAAATTCTAAGTTTCCGAACTTACCATAATTTTCTCTTTACTGATTCATATTTTCTTAAATCTTATCTCCGATCTCTATTTCTTTCCATTAATACCAACTCTGCTACTACCTCCACTACTCTGGATTTAATCCGACAATTTAATCTCTATCTACTAATTTGGGTATGGAAACTTGTATTGATGTACGCACGTACTAAGTTCTACGTTGTAACTGTCTGTCTGTCCATCACAGTTCAGATTGAACTTTGTCAGTTGAGTCGTATTGCGCTCATTAGTCTAGGGGACTGGACATCACCATTAAGAGATGAATGGTTAATTTTTTGGGGAAGGAGTAAGCTTAGTATATGGAAATCTTGGACCTAGGTTCCGTGATATTTGTCACATTTCAGCAAGACATCACTGACAGACGAAAACACCTATAAAACACATCATTGGGTCTACATTAGTCAACAACAGTTAGAAATACCTAAAGAATACTCCGAACCTGTAACATATCTTAACCAGGAAACATATAGAAGCTTTGAAGGCACTAAGACCCAATGATGTCTTGATAATCTCTAAACCAGATAAAGGAATAGTTGTAAATTAATTTCATAGCAAAAATGAACACCCTAGTGAAATATGACGAGAAATTTCCAAAGCATTCAGCCGAAAACAAAGCATCGGATAAGATCAAGAAACAAGTAACTAACACTTTGAAAGCAATTATACAATAAGATCTAATTCCAGAAAACATTTTTACTACGTTAAGACAGACTGGGACGATAACATTAAGACTATATTATCTTCCTAAGGTTCATAGACATAGCTTGGATATGATCAATTTTATTCACGATGCTATGGAAAAATGGTTAGTAGTAATACTAAGCTCACTTTGTGAAAGAATAGTAGACTATAGCACGAGAGAGTCGTTTGAGTTTGTCGAAAAAATTAAAGAATTGACAATCAAAGACAAGTTTATAATATCACTAGAGGTATCATGTCTATCCACCAACATCCCACTTATAAGAACAGTGAAGTTCATTTTCAGTGAGCTTATACAAAGGCGTACTGAAATCTTAATTCCTGTTTCAACAGTAACAGAACTAATACTCAGATGTACGATGAATGTTTATTTTCAATTCAATAATCAGTACTATAAACAAATGGATGGGGTAACCATGGGATCACTACTAAGTTCAATCGTTACAGACTTTTCCTTGTAAATTAGACAACTGTCCTTTTAATTATGTGATCAACCAACTATCTTTATACTACAGCTACATAGATGATACTTTCATAATAGTAAATAACTGAGAAGAAAAGGATAATTTACTCAATCTGCTTAATAACGTCCATCCTTCAATTAATTTCACCATAGATTAAGAATGAAAAAGTAATATCACAATTCTAAATATCTAGTTAACTAGAAGAGCAGATAGTTCAGTAGGGATAGAATATATATCCAAAAAACCATCAAGTGGGCAGTACACCAATTTTTACAGCTCTTCACTAATTAGGTACCAAGGAGACTTAGTACGAATCCTTATATTACCGAATTGAGTTAATTTGATCTGACGATACAATTGACAAAGAGTTAATTGACATTCAAAATCTACTTAGCATCAACTGTTATCCATTACTAAATACAAGAATCATGAAGTTAATGACTGCTCCGAATAAGATTTTGTTTCTAAAACTACAGTTTCGATAAGCCGTTGACCTCTCATTCATTTATCCATGATCTATAACCTACGATTTATAATCACTTTGTTAATCTTACCTTTCGTTAATCATTTCCAATTATCTTAATAAACACAATGGTACTTGTTTATTCCTGTAATAATCTGACACACCACCACTTAGTTGGTATCAATTTATTATATATCATATCCATGTTTGTTAGTATAGAGCTCTGATGAAAACTAATTGGAAATAACTGAGATGGCTTGTTGAAATTAGTATTAAGTTTCATTGGCTGAATTCGTTACAGTTTTATGTTGGCAGGGTACCATTGAAAACCAGATAGCACTGGACAGAGTTCGTCAACCTGATACTCCTAGGATGGAATCTAAGCTGAGCACTGATGAGGAGTTTCATACTATGACGAAACAGTTGTTCAGTGCTCCATGATTTTCAAAGGTACCCTTCCATCATAAATCTGTGAAAAATTCAATTAACTAATAGAAGAGAAATATTTTGTGCTAATTTATCGTTTTTATTGTCGGAATAGGATTTTTCCCAATAAACTAATCAGTCGTAAATACTGTCTTCTCATTGGTTAAAGTATTTAATAAATCGAAACAATTACTAGTCAGTTCATGATTTGATGGCGGAAATTTCAAGTATCACATTAGCTGATTCCAACATTGTACTAAAGGCATAATTCCTACTGTAGGTCAAGATATTTTAGTAATGAATAGTCACTATGTAACGCGGAATAATGCATCTAAAGATGAAGATTCTACTAGTCTACACAATGATTCGAAATCTAATCCCATCGTTCGCCTATGTATTATTTATTATTATCATAGTTTCCAAGGAAACAGATCTTGATTAATTTGATTTCACTTTGTTTGTCCTTCATTCACTTGGAAAAACTTAAATTACTTCTATTATAGATATATAAATGATCCTATAAATGGAACAGTAGGCGGCTAGTTTAGTATTGGATCTAAATAACATAAATTATGTTAGTGGACTTTTTCTGAAATTCCAGAAAATCAAATACAAAAGAAACAGAGCTATTCATTTCTCTTGCTTAAAGTAACGCTATAACAGAAAATGTCAGGTCATTTAGGCCATTTTTCATATATATATATATATATATATATATATATATATATATAATATATATATATATATATATATATATATATATATATAGGCATTATAAGTAATGGTATAATATGTACTACTGAACTGACAATGAAAGTACAATGGTTTCACTTCATTATACATTGTGGATGGATATGTATAGTATATCATCATCTATTTATTATTCTAATCTATTACTGTATCTATAGAAAAGATAGAAAGAAAATGATTCAAAGGAAACGTAATAAATTGTATCTAAGAGAATATGCACCTAATTTTGTTTGTTTAAAAAATGAATAACCAAAATATCTTGGTTTTTATGATTAGAATGTATTTAGATCTTGGCGTTGATTTATCATAGAATGAAATTGATTAGTCTCTGTAATCATACGGGCATTCATAGCTGATTGCCTCAATATAAAGACAGATTGGAAATATAGTTTGAGTTAGATTGTAACTGTTAAGTGGAATCTAGAGTGAGCGTTTCATCTTATTTGTGATTCACCAGTCTACATCCCACTGTTGATATTCAAACTGCAATTAGAACTTAGTTTGTTTCATAACAAAAGCCACTACGTTCACCACTAGGCTACATTGGGATTTAGGTGCATCCAGATGATGAATCCCAAATAGGAAGTGACGTTTGTCCTATATTCCGCTTGCCAATCACACTCCAATTCAAACAATTTTTATTTTAACTGAAAATTATGGATTAAAACATACCTATTCAACACATGATGCTAAGCTTAATAACTTTATTGGACTAAATAAGGTGGCATACTGTTGTAAAGAATGACTGAATAAACTTTCAGTATATTACTTTATATAATTTAATAATGAAATTATCAAATAGTGTACTTCATTTATTTCCCTAATTTATCTTATCTTAACCATCCATTTAATACGTTGGAACATGGTTTCCCAATGATGAATTATAACTAGTGTAAATATGTGATGGCTTTTGAAAGTACGATTAATCACAATATATGGAAAACAGTAATCTCGATGGGACTAATCAGGAAGAGCATACATTTACCATGGAGATTACTAACCCCCAAAACCGGAATGAGGAAAACAAACTAGTCAATCAGATTATATTTCACTCATCCGTTTATATACACACAAAACCTGATCAAACAACGCACCAGTAGAAAGAATAGGATTTATATAATGTGGCGACATTTATGACTAGGAACTAAGGGCACAAATACATAGTTAATTGATTATAGTATTCGAATGACAAAAGATATAATACAGTTCATGAATCAAGTGTTTAGTTATAAATACAATTAATTGACTTATTCAACAGACTAGATACCCACATAAGCTTACCATAAAACAGCTTATATATGTCCCTGTCTTTCTGTTTACATAAAAACTTAATGTCAGTATGTGTTACTATTAGGTTTAACTGGACAGTGGCTTTCTACACCTCACTTATTACAGACAATTTACATGTTCTTCTACATACCTTTAACATTAAACTGAAAAATATTATCTTCGAGAGTCGAATTCGTTTAGTTAATTATTTTCTGTTACTGGTAGAACTTATTTTTGCTGAAAGTATCTAAGAGCCAATGTTAATCATGTTTTTTTTTTACCAATGATTAATTTGTTTAAACAAATAAACAGTTTGATGCAAAATGGAACCATAAAATTTGCTCTACACAAGTATGAAAGTAACGTTATAAAAAAAACTGAAGGAAGGAGGAAATCATAAGGGAAATATAAGATTAAATGGAACAACAAAAGAATTACAAGATAGAAAATACAGTTTGGATAAAAACAGTAACAAGACGTTATCTTACTTTTATGAAGGTTATAATAGGAAACTTCAACAAGTTAGTCACTGGGCTCTATTCTGTACTGTATATGATAAGGTCTCAAACCACTAATTTGAACCATCATTAGGTCTTAAGCAGGAAGTCAGAATGAAATGACAGATGCCAGTTCTATATAGCTTTTTTCCATTTCACGACGCCATGTGTTAAACTGACCTCTCCGCCTTTTTCAATCAATCCCATCGTTCCCAAGTATTGTACTATATGAAAGCCACTAGGATTACATCCGCAAAACATGGCCAAACCACCAAACATAACCTTATAATATTGTGACACTGCGCCCGAACACATATAGCCAAACCTAATGAATACTAATATTAAATTCCCACCAGATGTCAGTACTACTTTTAAAACAACGATAGTCGGACACAGGAAAACCCGAATATTTTCAGCCCAGAGACACCAGATTTCCCATGAATAGAGCAGAACCGCTCTCACCGAAGAGTTGTAAGTCCTACCTATTACAACTAAACGGCATCACGATGGCAAAAAATGGCACAGTTAGGCATAAACTGATCTAATTTTTATTAACCATAGATTGATTTAATGTGATACATCACGACCAAAACTAACACAACTAGCCAGATACTCGAAATTTTGACTACTTTCAACTGTTCAACATAAAGAGTGAGAGCCAACCACTTACTCTTGCTGGTCCATCTAAAAATTTGCTCTTGAAAGGTGCAAGGTGTTGGTCATGCTTACTGATACTAGTTGAGAAATGATTAACTATTATTTGAATCGCTTCTGTGTTATCCCACATTACGAGTATATCATCCGTATACTTAAGTTTGAAAAGATTTTCTCAAGATAACAACTCCATATCATTGGCATGCACTTCAAAGCTGTTTCAAGAATGTCATCGACGGCAAAACTGTAGAGGAGTAGTGAAATTAGACGACTCTACCTAACCCCACTGCTGAGTTGAAACAGTAGAGAAAAGTGACTGTATACTCTTAGTGTGTGTTCAGAATTTTTAATTTGCTGACAACCTTCTCAGGCACCCTCTTCTCCAACAGACAATTCCAAATCATAGTCCCGTCTAGTGAGTTAAAAGTGGTATGGCAGTGTTCAGCATTTTGAGGAGGGGAAAAATGTGATCATTATATGTTTGACCTGATAGAAAATCATCTACGTAGTTTGACGGAAACCATTAGTTTAGAAGCAGTCGATGGCAGACTTATCCCCTCGCCGTTGTTAGTTTTTGCACTGGTTACTTAAGCCCTTTATAAAAAGATGCTGATTATAGAAAACACTGGAATATTTGTCACGAGTTTCTTTTGTTATGGTAGATAAATAGAAGCGACATACTATTATTTCTACTTTCACGTAAATATTACTTATGGAATAGTATATCAACAGTCCTAATGACTAAGTATGGAGTAGAATCTTGTTTACCTGGCCTATTTAGTGATGATCGAATTCTATCTATCAGATGAATTATATTTCAATGTTAGATGGTTTGAAACAATCTGAAAATAATCAGAAATCACATAAATTTTGTCTTTCTTGGCATCTAACAGTCATATATATGTAATTAGCCCATCGTATTCTATAAAGGAACTTGATTCATCGAGTAGAAATTAACGTTAAGTTATACTAGGCATTAGTACAGATCAAATTCACGTCCAAGTGTCAGCTTGTAAGAAATTGAAGCCCAGATCCTGGACTTCAACAACGTAACATACTAACTGTTTCGTTAGTTTCATGTATTAGTAAGAACTACCTGGTAACAGGATACCTATCATTTGGAACTCCATGCTTATGATATTTAAAGGCAAAAGTTTTCTTTAAATTTGTCACTGAACAATTTCACGCAGTAAAACATTTCTCTGTTAGTTATATATTTCTCGGTTTACACTAAAACAAATCGTTTGATTGATGAATGGTTTACTTTCTTAAGCCCGTTACTCCTCGCTGAGGAGAATAGGCCAATCACCAGGATTCTACATTCAAATCTGTCATGAACAATCCTTTCCAACTCTTTCCAGTTGCTGTTCATCCTCTTAATGTCTGCTTCCAATTATCGACGCAGCGTCTTCTTTGACCTTCCTCTTTTCCGTGTCCCAACAGGATCCCATGTTAATGCTTACCTCGTGATGCAGTCTGATGATTTCCACAATCCATGTCCTATCCATTTTCAGCGTTTATCCCTAATTTCCTCTTCGTTGGTTTGTCCTCTCTCATGGTAAGCTGTGTCTGATGGTTTATGGCCAATGGACATTCTATATCTTGCGTAGGCAGTTGTTTATAATTACTTGTACCCTTATGATTATGTTTGCAGTAATTTTCTAACTTTCGGCTCCACACAACAGAACTGTCTTCATGTTCGAATCGAAGAGTCTGACTCTGAGGTTGGTTGACAGATGTTTTGAGTCCCATATGTGTTTCAACTGTAAGAATGTTGCCTTGATTATGCCAATCCTTGCCTTTACAATTAATGGTTTACTGTATCCATAATTTAACAGGTTTATATGCCTAACCTTTACAATAAGAGAATTCAGTGTACTATACATCGTTCGAATGGCGCCTCTTTCATTTCGATTAGTTTTCATAAACTGTAATCAATATTTTTACTTTTATTTATAGAATAAATTAGAATTATTTAAGTTCACATTTAATTTTGTTCACTAATCAACAGATGGATAGTAACTATGCACAGTATTAATGGTGTATTTTATTATCATCCTATAAAGTATTTTCAAGAGGTGAACTGATGTAAGATCGTATAGGTAATTAGGATCATTAAATACTCTACTACCTATGAATCAATGAACGGAATCAAACTCAGAATATGAAGCAACTTTACCGTTTGTATAGTTCAACTCACTAGCTAATTTGAAACTTCAAACAATCCATAACATAATACGATTTTTTACTTAGTGTTATCAGTTAGTTACTAGGTACATTCCAAGTTAAATTAAATCTGTATTGTTTTTTCGTACAGTTTAAGTGATCTTTTTATTTTGCTTGGTTTTTAATTAGACTATTTTAAGTGGCTGAAAGTAGTTGGAAGGAAATACTGTGACACCTAGGTTTTATGGTATTCGAACCCTATTTCAGCTAGTTTTATAGTCTGTGACTTATCCAACAAGCTATTTGTTTTGCAACTGAACTCCTACAAGACTAAGGTAAGTATATTTGTCGATTGCTGAGTTGTAACGTATGCTACTCTTCTCAAACACTTAAGAGTTGATCAAATTCAAATCAAACAATCTGTTAATATGTTGGTTCATGAAAACTGAAGTTACGAGTTATTGGTTAAATTAGGATATGAGTGACAATGTAACGCTGTTTGATATACATTGAGAATTGTGTTATATTCAGAATTAACAAAAGTTGGAATGGGTGAATTATTTTACATTGGTTAATTAGTCAACCCTTATTATGCTTATCTATCTGTATCACATATGGTCTGAAGTTAGTTTCTACTTAAAATACTAACGTGGAGTTAATATGACAACGCAAAGTTGATAAGATTAACAAATCACTTGGTAGCCTAGTAGTAAACTGTTATACAATAAGCGATGTAACTTCCTACTATTTTCAGAATGTGTAAACTGATAAACATTAAAGAAGTTTATTATTATTGTTATTTTAATTTTTTTTACCATCTGGGTTACCATTAAAAATCAATAGTAGTAGCATCCTAAAGTAATTTAATCTTCCTAAAACTGACACTGAGTGTCCGCATACAGTGTTTCATCGTGTTTGTGACTGACTACCATTCTAAGTAATAAGGCAGTTTAAGGTAGTCAGTAGAAAAAATGTTATACCCTTGATAATAATCTTCAGTAAGCTACACTTATTATTATGAAGGAAATCAATGTTCCCTGTATAATTCACAGATTTCAACCATTATCAATGAGCTATTGAGTAGTGATTACAGTCATGCGAATTGTTTTCCAATTACGTCTAGCTAGATTATTTAGAATCATAGCTCATACTATAGCGAGTCAGTTAAAATATTAACTTCATTGCTACATAATCATTAGTATTCAATAATACTAATAATAATGAACTTTATTCAATATTGTGTCAGTACAGTTTGAATTTTCAGCATGTATTATGCATAGTTGTCCATAGAGTTAATCTGTAATCATTGGGGTAGTTTATGCTCACTTGAGTATTTGAATTCTGGCCCACCTAGTTCTATGGTCTGCCACCTTTCATCATCATCATCATCAATGTCTGTTGCCCCAAGTGGAGTATAGGCTGCCCATCAGCATACTCCAACCAACTCTGCAACCTTTACCACTGAACTATTCAGGTCTCACATGACAGGATAATCATGACATTTGTCACTATTCATATATCAATCCATGAAAATAATCAACTTCGTGAAGCGTGCAACATTTTATTTAGACAGAATAAAACACTGATCAGGATAACATCTTTGATCTAATTCATATCCTACAATAAAATTAGAATACGTTTGAATCTTCCCCTTGGTTTGTTATTAACTGAAATCGACCAGTCTCTGTTGCTGTATATGCCTTCCGATAGGATATCCTCATCATAGCGATAGTTCACAAGTATTGTTTACGTTGACTGATCAATTTCAGTCCATGATAAATCAGCGGGAAAATCAAAAAAGATTCTAATTATATATACATACTTGTTGCACATGTGTAACTTTCTGGACTCAACAGCCTTGCGGTGAATGCAGTGGCGTTTGACACGAAACGAACTAAGTTCGAGTCTTGATATAAACATCAATAGTGGGATGAACGTACATCCAGATGACGAGTCCCAAATAGAACGAAACTAGGGTCCTAAATTCCACTTGCCAGTCACAATCCAATTCAAACAAACTATCATAAATATGACTGAAGCTATTTGTAGAGCTGATTATATTGGAATTACAAAACTAAGAAATTGTTCTTCATCAAAAACCCAATTAATTTAATTATTTTGTGATATCATGAGATAAAAGTCATTTAACAAATCCATAGGTCATTCCGTTGATGTTGTTATGAACTGTAACTGATCAGTCACTGTTGATACAACAACATCAGCCAGAAGATGTACATATATTTCAATTATATTAAAATATCAGTTGCACAAGAACTAAGTAACTTAGTAGTGAACAAAGTGGCATTTTGGCATAGACTGATTGATTTCAGCTCTATAAATGACACATCAAAACTAGGATACCGAAATATCTAGCTGGCAACTCTTAAGTATGACAAAACCTAGATTCTGCCTACAAGCTACATTTTAATTTTAATCAATTCTATACATCTTCTGACTTATTTTCCGTAAATATGATGGTTTTTTTAGTATGTTTGTATACTTTGGAGTGGGATTAGCTTAGAAACAGATAGTTCTTACTAACGTTCATAAATGTCTATTTTGATTAAGCTGAAGATGGATTAAATTCGATTGTTACACAACATATTACATCACTACATGTTTAACTATACAAACATATGAAAAGGAGGGATATACAATCAAAGTGGAAGAGAAAGAGATGGAGTAACAAATGGATAGCTAAATGGATATATAGATCAAATGAAGAATCATCAAGAGAAAACGTGAGATAGGAGGATAAGGGGGGGGGGAAGGGATGCAAAAAGATTAAATTTGACGGTCCGAAAAATATGATTAAAGGATACATATGTATATTTCATAGTAAATCATTGTTTTATTTCTCTTTAAAAAGTAATAACGTAAAAGGGAGGTGGTTAATATGGAAATTTGTTAGCTGGTTGTCTCTTATGAATATTTTTATTAATGTTTAGCTTTACAGTTTTGTTACTTAGTCTAATGTATTAGGTTCATTCCGATTACTTACCAATTGTTATACACACTTTCCGTTAGCATCAGTCATTTATTACAACGTTGGAAACATGAATCTCAACGAGTGAATCTCTTTTCATCGAATTCACTATCAATCATTTCAAATTGCATATATGTATAAATACTTCCGTAAGGCAAATAGTTGTTGTTTATGATCATGGTGATTTAATGGTTGTGAGACAGTAACCTACTTAAATATATCGTGGAGTTACTAAAGATAAAACTGTCAACCTTTGAATGCCAGTTGCCTTAATGATTTTAGGGTTAAGCATTCGTGGTGGAAGATGAAAATCCTCAACTTAATCATTCGTTTAGGTCGTGGATGTACACTGTTGATGCGTCTCATAGTAGGATAAAATAAATATCCAGTGGTAATATCGAGTTGACAATGATTGTCTAACTCAGACGAAATTGTGATATGAAATTTAAATTTGGTTAAATAATGTATTTAATAAGGATACTTATCACAGCTTGATGTTAGTCGAGTACCAGTGAAAACAAGGGAGAAGTGAATAGATGTTTCGTCCTAAAATGAGATTCTATAGCAGTCAGTACTCTCAATCCCACCAGGGAATTTAACCAATTACCTTGAGATTTCACGATAAACTCTCAACAATCTGCATCACTGGGTAGGCCATCGTCGAATGGAGGAATGTTTACTTCCATCAACTTACGAAATAGGGCAACGATCATTCATCGTGAGTGTTGATAACTGCCTCACTGTTGATAAATCTGAAATCCACCAGTCATGACTTCACGTGATTTCAATCGGCAGAACTACATCGATTCATTTTTCTGTAAAAACTGAAATCCATGATAGTGAGTAATGTTAGAAATGTAAATGATTTAAAGCTTCATTAATCATCCCGAGATCGAATCATTATAGAGTTGATGCTGTGAAGTTCATTACTAGAATGCCAAATCCTTTCTTACTTTTAAGTATCGTCTAATTAGAGTCAGTCTGCGATTTACAACTACAAAATTTATCTCATATTAGTGAACTGTTTCAAAATAAATATTAAATACGACGAGTGAATCCACCAGTATGCCATCAAAACATCTTTCTTAAGAATAATACATTCAAAACACTAAATGAAAACAGGAAAAAAAACATGAAGATAAGTTTAGATCAGTGAGAATCACCATGTTGATTTTCAATATTCACATCATCAGTAATCATCTAAATAGTACTAAACTTTTTCTGCATTACTGGTTAGCGTATTTTTAGCAAGATTGTTGTTTTACGGGATGGGGTTGCTAACCTCATGCCCAAACCTCCTTCTTTATCCAGGCTTGGGACCGGCAGCAATCCTAGGGGGCTCCAGGCGGAGTAGGATTCTTCGGATTCGTTGGCCAGATACCATCAACAACAACCTTCTGTGGCAGAGAACTAATCAACGAATATCCAGCCGAGGAAGAAATTAGGAAAAGACGTTGGAGGTGGATTGGACACACATTGAGGAAACCATCAAACTATGTCACATGACAAGCATTAACTTGGAATTTTAAAGGCCAAAGATAAATAGGAAGACACAGGAACACATTGCGTCGGGAATTGGAAACAGACATGAAGAGAATGAAGAGCACTTGGAAAGAGTTGGAAAGGAAAGCCCAAGACAGTTGGTTGGAGAATGCTGGTGGGCGGGCTATGCTCCACATAGGGTAACAGGCATTATTTGATTGATTGATTGATTTTTTATGAATTGTAATCACTCACCTAACCTAGTTTTATGTTAATGCTTAATACTCTTAACCCTGTTGTTAGTTTATGTGGTAAATCTTCAAGTGAAATGCTTGAGTAAACAGTAATTTAACTCATTCAGTTCACTAACTCTTAAACATTATTGGTGTTATCCTGTACTACTTTGTTAGCCAAGTATAAAACTCAAATGAAATCCATCTATACAGCACTGTTTACTTTTCTTCACACCACGGATCTTAGATCCAATGCAAAAGATACATACTCTGTCCCATGTAATATAATCCAATCTAAAACTTTTTTGGCAATTTATCATTGCCGCTTTTATATGTACTTTAGCCTGTATGCGCTATTTATTTTATTATCAACCAATATGTACTTACACGATGTTATTAACAGTAATAATTATGTAACTATTATGCTACCACCTGAGATATTTTTGCTTTCAACTAAATACACTATTATTCTTCGTAGTTTTTAACAACTGCGTACTTAACGTTCTACTGAAATAATTATTCATAGTTATGATTTTGAATAATATACACTGACGTTATATCTAACAACCTGTTCATACCTGTTAATTGGCATGTATTCTGTATTTTTGATTTCAGTCTGTACTATTATTATTTCTATGATATGCTTTCAGTATAGTTGTCAAACTGGATTATTATTATTATTATTACTACTATTATTGCTAAGTTTGACGTCCTGGTGATACGTAATATAGGACTGATCCCTAGAAGTAGGATGCAATTCGATGATTTGGACTTCGCAGATGATCTAGCTCTTTAAGCCCATACACACCAACAAATGCAAGCGAAGACAAACAACGTAGCAGCAACCTCAGCATCAGTAGGCCTGAACACACAAGGGAAAACTGAAAGATCCTTAAATATAATACCGGGAACACCAAACTGATTGAACTTGATGAAGTAACTCTGGAAGAAGTGGATACTTTCACATATCTGGGGAGTATCATCGATGAACAAGGAACATCCGATGCAGATGTAAAGGAAAGGATTGGCAAAGACAGAGCAGCATTCCTACAGTTTAAAAACATATGGGACTCAAAACATCTGTCAACCAACCTCAGAGTCAGACTCTTCGATTCGAACATGAAGACAGTTCTGTTGTGTGGAGCCGAAAGTTAGAAAATTACTGCAAACATAATCATAAGGGTACAAGTAATTATAAACAACTGCCTACGCAAGATATAGAATGTCCATTGGCCATAAACCATCAGACACAGCTTACCATGAGAGAGGACAAACCAACGAAGAGGAAATTAGGGATAAACGCTGAAAATGGATAGGACATGGATTGTGGAAATCATCAGACTGCATCACGAGGTAAGCATTAACATGGGATCCTGTTGGGACACGGAAAAGAGGAAGGTCAAAGAAGACGCTGCGTCGATAATTGGAAGCAGACATTAAGAGGATGAACAGCAACTGGAAAGAGTTGGAAAGGATTGTTCATGACAGATTTGAATGTAGAATCCTGGTGATTGGCCTATTCTTCTCAGTGAGGGGTAACGGTCGTAAGTAAATAATTATTGCTAAGACAACATGAACTACTTTCCAATAAACCTCCTTAAAGTGAATTTCACCATTTATTTATGTAATTATTTCTCCAAGATTTTTGTGTATTAATGTTTAAATTTGTGTCATTATGATCATACTTGGAAATTGGCGTAGTTTCCTTAAGAAATTTCAGAATATATATAGATGTGTATCTAAATTAGCTCCCCCCCTCCCAAGCTCTACCTTAATAAAAAAAATACATGTTTTCACACCCCTACTTATACCTAGAAACATTGATTCAATATTTATACATTGAATAAATCAATAAATGTTATTAATGAAAAGATATAAAGAAACAAAATATAAAAGAAAAAAATTTTTTTTCAGTGTTTTTTCAGTCATAAAACTAGTAAAATATCTGTCAGAGATTAAATATTTCACTAACAATAAATGAATATTCTTATCTTTAGATGAAATATACATAAACTAACTAGTCATATTCACAAATGTATATGTACATCATATTATTATAGATAAATCCAGATGTTTCTATATACAATGCATAATGTATTGTCCTGTTTCATTCTTACTAAGGGTTATACAATGACTTTAGTTGATGATAACGATGATGATCATGATGATGACAATGTTGTTGTTGATGAAGTTGTTGTTATGTAAAGAAATGAAAATTGAAAAGATACCAAACAAAAATTTTTTTAAAAAAACATGGTATTTAAACATCTAAATCTGTTAACCTAATTTAATGACAGTTACTAAAAATAGTATATTTAGTTTTTTTTGGTATATGTGATCTAAATGACTGAAAATACACAAAAAATAAATAAACAAAAAGAAAAGATTTTCTGTCTTAAATACATCAAATGATAAAGAAAACAAGAAAAAAAAGAAGTGATTTTTTTTTGCAATTTTATTTAAAATGTGTGTTTAACTGACGCCAACTATGAAAAATTGTAATCAGAGTTCTTAGTTAATTTAATTTCTATAGAAAAATGAGTTTACATTCAATATGTAGTTATATAATTGAATAAGTATAATGAAATGTAAATGTATATTATGATATCAGATTATTTTCAAAAGATTTAGCATAGATGTAGTCAAGTTATAACAAGAACTATTCATGTATAAAAGTGTTAAGTTGGGTAACTAGAGAAGAATAACAAACTTTTGTGTGTAATGCAAGCATTTTATATCTATCATCATTATGTTCTTTGTGCCCTCTCCTCCCGTTTAGTATATGTACTGTTAGTATATTATTTCTTATTGATGAACTACAATGCATTTGTTGTGTATTCGCTACTACTATTCACTACTACTATCTCCCTTGTTTTGTATTAATGTTAAATTGTTGAAAAATTCCCACGTTTATTAAAAAACCAATGACGTTTGAACGAAGAATATTCCTTTCAAGATAAATGTTCTGATCAGGTTCTACATTTATTAATTCAAAATTATTAATGACATAAATAGCCAGTTCTGAGGCAGATACAACATCATTTCGATATCAAGGATAATATGGATATAAATTTTATCGCTTCAGTTTATTTGTAAAATACGAATGTTAATGTTGAAATATTCATCATCCTGTAACTTGTGAAATTCCAACGACAAGTGAAATAAACAAGATTACCCATTAATCAAATATATGCATAGGTATCTCTATATATGGTTGACATAAGAGATGGGGGGGGGTAGCAAAATACGACTAGATCAAGTGTTGGTGGTCATAGTCTGAATCCTACTTAAAATGTAATAGAATAGGTAAGAGATTGTAAAATGGAGTGAGTGATAATCAAAATTTGTCAAATAGTAACAATAACAATAATAGAAAGAATTATAATCAGTTCATTTGATCGGTCTTAAGATGTTGTCAAGTCAGTAAAATTAGGAAAGAAGATTGAGTGATATACAAATTCATTCTGTGTATCTTGATTAATAACAATAATAACATTAATAATAATAGTAAATAAGCATATATGATATATAAATGATGTTGTATCTGCCTCAGAACAGGCTATTATTGTCACTAATAATTTTCAACTAATAAATATAGAACCTGATCAGAGCATTTATCTCAAAGGAATATTCTACGTTCAAACGTCTTTGTTTTTTAATGTTAAATTCCCAACTGTCTGACTATGTGATCTAGTTTTATGTACATATATAAAAGAATGCCTAAAATGTAATTTGGTTTTGTCTAGTTGATTCATAGACTTGTGTTCTTCCTGTCTTGGCCTGGGATTGAGTTACCATCTGGAAGACATACAGGGACTAGCTAAGCATTTATTGACGTTTGTTATTGTGACCTCATGCTCAAAAGGATTTATCCACTAATTGATTACATACATCAACCATATCAGTTTTCTTTAAGTCATAACAAGTTGATGTAAAATTACTACACAGAATGCCTGTAAGGTCAGAGAAAAACTTTCTGCCACTAAACTTATAAACAGAATAAAATTAAACAATCCAGCGGATTGATAGATTATTTTTATGTGCTTTTGCTCCATTATTCTAATCTACAGTATACTAAACATAGTAACGGCTGAAACCTATAGAAATCTCTAGACTTTATTGAAAGTGATGGATGCGACTATAGATGATACACTTGTAACTAGCGAAACTTCAGAGGATATAAATTCACTTCCAGTGCTTTAATTGCTTTTTATTGTTTTTCTTCGTTCTATGAAGATGATGTAGTATTAATTATGGATAATATGTAATCACTACCTTTGAAGTGAGTTCGATCTGTAACAAATCTCTATAGATTCTTAGACAGAGGAGTGAATAACAAGTATCCATGTATATTTAAAAAAAAACACTTAGATATAAATTCATTCATTTAAATTGCCAATTTTCTACATATTTTGGCAATGAAGTTACTTGGCAACAGATACGTGTTACATCATCAAAGTAGATTGAAGCAGAAGTAAAGATGTGAAAATTGTCAGTGTATAAACCATATATCGAGGGACATTTTGTATTTGGTGATAAAAAGATAAGAACTGGGAACAAGTGATTGTGTTGAGAATAATCATTAATGCTGATTACAGGAAAATAAAATGAATGAGTAGAGCTTAGCTAGTTAAGTGTGAAATAACTGAAACAGGAGAGAACATTCTTTTCGACAAATGCTAATCAGGTCCTACATTTAAGTAGGGTTCAGCCATTGTCTACAAACACTTGATCTAATCGTATATCGCCACCACCCCATCTCCTATGTCACTCATATACAGAGATACCTACATAGATTAGATTAATGATCTTGTCTATTTCAATTGTCGTTTACTAGGATGAACTTGTATATTCCCGTTGATTTGTTATAGACTGAAGCTAGTCAGTCTCTGTTGCCATATGTGTATCTTGATTGAATTCGAATCCCACTGTGAACCTCAACATTGGGATTCAGATACATCCAGCCGATGAGTCCCAAATAGGACAAAACGCATGTCCTGGATTCCGCTTGCTAGTCACAATCCAACTTAAATAACAATTGTCGTTTGTGTATCACAAGTTACATGATGATGATTATTATCTCAACATTAACATTCGTATTTTACAAATAATCTGAAGAGACAAAATTTATATCCATATTATCCTTGATATCGAAATGATGTTGTATCTGCCTCAGAACTGGCTATTATTGTCACTAATAATTTTCAACTAATAAATGTAGAACCTGATTAGAGCATTTATCTCGAAAAGAAAATTCTTCGTATAAACGTCTGTGTTTTTGATTAACATGGGAATTTTTAAACAACAGAAGAGAATCTAAAACAGTATACTGAAAAAATTAACGTGTAGCAAAATGTTTAACGTAAGGAGCATTTAGCCAAAGCAAGCGAAGGGGAGTTCATAATTGTTCATCTTCAAGTGGAGGAATCAAGTTTTTGATGTTTGATGGTGATAGCTTCAGTAAATTCGAGTAAGTCAGCTAAACCAATGACTCAGATCCGTTGGCGTTCGCTATGAGACTTGAAGATACTGGGTTTAATTCCCCCTACTTAATAAAGGGTCCGCACTCCTGAGGAATCCCATACTAGAATGAACTATTTATCCAATGCTTCCTGGTTTACTGTAATGTCAAACCAATATCATTCTGTAACGAATGCAAACAACTAATCGGTTATTGTTTGCTCACTATGATTGTATGTGAATTAATATCTTATGTAAATACTAATTTACTTAAAAAACTGTTTAGACAGTTGTAAATCATTCCATTTTATACTTGTTATCAAGAATTGACCTAAATTAAATGACGACTAAAAACCAGGAACTGGCACTGGACAGTTGTTTTGCTCTAGTATGGAACTCTATGGCCCATGACCTTCAGGCTTTCAGGCGAATACTTAGCGATTAGACCAATCAACTGGCTTTCAACGGTTGATATTAAAATCTCTGTCAATTCGCAATATATTTAATCGACCTCATTGACTGCCTAGTGCCTGACATTGATGAACTCCACTTGTTATGTCCTATACTAAGAAGAAACACCCACCTAGTATCAGTTCCTGACTTTCAATGATTATCAAATCTAGACTGATTAGTGATATCAAATTCAAGTTTAACAATCTCCATAACACTTTACTACACCCAATTTTGTTTCGGGCTATACCACTGTCCATCTACAAGTTTAGGCACCCCTTTAGGATTTGTTATAATGGCCAGACAAAGCGAAAACATTCCTAGTGCATCTCAAAATATCACTCAACGTTACCTTATTAAATACGAGTATAATTCTCTCTCCAGTTTAATAGTACAACATAAAATATCTGGTCAAGTTGCTCCACTAGAATCTACCATCTGCATCATTAATGTCGATAAACCATTGGTGTCAAGTAAAGTACGAATCAATATTATGTTCGCTGAAGAGGCATTGGTGGTGTCTCAACTGTTGAACGCAAAATCTCTAATTTTATACTGCCCTTAATACTTTTCTTTGGGTTTACCTGTATTTCCTTTTAATTTATCATACTTAGTAATCAATCCAACTTATTAGAATTATTGCATTCATTGGCATGTGTATCTGCATGACCAAGTACTTAAAGGTAAAAATAGACTCGTTAAGGCTACATTTAAATTAAATTTATTCATGGTTAAACCTTCTCAAGTGTAAAAGATTTCCTACAGATCTTAAAGGTTACAAACGCCTTCCTTTTATCTGGAGACTTGGCTTTTGCTTCACATCTTTTAGTCTCACTTACACACTCTGTACCCTAAGTCCTCATAATGCTAAATCTTTTTGTATTCACCTCAAAACTACACTTTTATATCCTTTATCTGAAATCAGTAGTATATATATATTTATATATATCCTTATTCGATAAGTATTGTCGCTTTAATATCCATACACATTACGGGAACTAACTAACCTTACACAATGTTTATTGTTTACTTGTTGTATTTCCTATAAGTGATTTCACTTCAAACACCTTCATCACAAAGTAATCAATGGCATATATATAGTCTTGAACAAAGAATATGAATGCCTATAAATTACTAATTACCAATGTACAATATTCTTAGAAAAAGTTACTATTCACTTCTACTTTAAATCATATGCCTTACGTATATTTTACAATTTGCCAATAAGTTATTCTGCATTCTTCATTTTCGTAAAACACTTTCAGAAACAGTGTACTTTGTTAACACTACTATAATAATTGCCTCCATGAGAAATTGGGTACAAGGTGTTCGTTACTGTTCATTCATATAGTATTCCGAAGTATTTATATTTACGGGGTTAACTGTTGTTATCATTACCCTCCCCTCCCCCACTTATACAGTTTTTCGAAAAGACTATGTGAAATAAGGAATGCTGCTCCTGGGAACTATACACTATCGGGGCATATTGTAATCAGTTATGAGTTCAATATTTCTGTTTTGTGTATCAAACATTGTGTGCATATACCATCTAGACAAGAATTTATCATTTCAACTTGAAGAGGCTACCAACTGTATACATTAATTCGTTTGACCACAAAGTGACACTAAACCAAAGTAAATAAATGTTGCATAATTGAAGGTAGTCGGTAGTAAACTATACTATATGTAGTCTCATGAAAGTTGACTTCACAAAGAAAATGATGATTCTAGTAAGAGTCAATCTTAGAACGCATCGCTTCTTTTCCACAGGTTAGTCAGGCTTCACATGAATTCTTATGAAACTATGACATTTACCCTGATTGACCACAGAATAATGACAAAGGTCGTGTTCATATAGACATTAGTGCTAATCAAATTCCACAAATCATGTTGAAATGTATCTACTAACCGAGATGACATAATTCTTTCATGATTTTACAAACACTACTGTCAAACTATAAACTGTCATCGAATCCAGGTCATGTTAAGTTTAATGTAGACGGTTTTCACCTCCATTACACTAAAATATATTGTTATTACTTACACTGGTGATTAATACATTGAAACTTGGTCAATATTATTCAATCATCACTATGAACTAGACTAATTGACAGTAATCACTAATCACTTAATCTAAGTAAAATAACGCAATGGCAAAAATCAATGAAAACTGACACCAAGTTACTAACGCATATTAGATACCATATTCCTTTCAATGTGAACAATTTCAACATGTCAATTAGAAAAAAAAACTAAAGTACACATTATTCTATAGTGATAATGCAATTGACATAAAAGTATGATTTATCCTAATCATAGTACCTTCAAGATAGAAAATATTATGGAACAAAGGTGAGAGTAAAAATGAAAACACTTTGAAGGACATTTAAATAAAGAAAAGTGTGGAGGGGTGAAGAACTATTAAGAAGAGAAACTATGCCTTTAAACATTTGATGTATACAAGTTATGGATATTTTAGGGTATAAGGTCATAGAAAAAAGAAAATATAGAATACAACTAGATATATCTATCAGTCATGTAGTTAATAATGAAATATTTCATCATATAATAGATTGACATTATCTGTTCCGTTTATTCTTATCTTATGGTTAGTGATATATTTCATGGTTAAATAAATTACTGCATTTACAACTTAAATGCATCTTATAGTTTTGGTTTTCTTGTGGTTCAAGTTCGAATCCTATCCCATTGTGAAGTTTAAAATAATCAAATAATATTGATATATAATGCATGAACCTATACGTAGTTATTCTATTTTGGCTAATTAGTCATTCACTAAGTGTTACGTTAAAATGGCATTACCACTAATAACAGTCTAATCAGTTAGAATTTACCTTTTGTAATATTCACTACTTGAAGAATTACAGACAGCGAAATGAACATATGTTCAAAGCCACTCCCTTTTCCAAATAAACTTTTAGTAGACTGAATAAACACTGGGTAGTAACCGGCTTTTTGTCTGTCTATTCTATGGTGCTAATTAAATTTAACCGGTCAAATAATAATCATAATATTCAAACTTAGTGACCAATGAATTCGTAATTACTATGTGACTTGGAAATCCCAATGTTTGACCTGTGTAGAGTGTTAGATTGAAATAAGGTAGTTGTTCATTGGTCTATATGACCTATTTGATATCAGTCTACATTGAAAAGCAATTTTAACTTTTCATTTACTGAAGTAATAGTTGCTGTAAGACTACAGAAAGCGTACATATATGAGCATATTTCCATATTGAATTCTTCGTACAGATGACGTAGTCCATTTTATAAATAAACATTCTGTGATGAATATAATTAAACTCAATACCTTTCTGCAAAATGCCACCTCAATCCAATTACAGTAATCAGCTAACGAGTCAGGGACTTCAGGATGTTACTGAAATTCTAGTGAGAAATCGTGACTGACGGATTTCAGATATGTCTGTAGTGAGACAGTTATCACCAGTGACAATGGATGATCGTCGCACTACATCACAAGTTGTTGGGTGTGTGCATTCAACCGTTGGATACCGGTTAGGCAAGTGATCTATATGGTTAAGCGTTCACCGTGTAATATGAAGGTTCTTAGTTTGATTGCGTGGGCAAAACGATGTTACCTTCTTGTAAGAAGTCCCATACTAGCATGAAATAGCTATCCAGTGTTCTCTGGTTACCACTGGTACCTAATCAACATCAATCTCTAACGAACCCAAGCATATAAACTTATGTAAATATTCTATTTGTTATTTCTATGAAAATCAGTCAATGAAATTAAGAATAGGCAAACAGTCAAATCAAACAACATAATATTCCCTGGTTTAAAATAATCCCTAACTGATATCAATCAGTCTGTAATAGATACAAGCAATAAATTAAAATCCAATCACCGCAGTGTTATTACTAGCCTACGTGAATCAATAAATCATTCAGTATGATTATCGACATGTTTTACAACCTTTCAACAAGTCACCATAGCTGGTTCTTATAAGTTGATAAAGTCTCCAACATAATTCATTGCTCAATAATGACTAGGTTTATACAGATCTATACTCCTTTCCATACGAAGATTTGATTTAATAATTTCTAATAAACCGATAGATTGTTACATTCCATTGGGTAGAAAGTGAAGCATCTAACTGATATGCCGGGCACCTAACGAAGATTGTCTATCTTCGAGAACTGTGCTTTTGAACATCATTTCAATTGTTATAACTGTGGACAGTTTAAACATTTCATTTCTATGACTGTTATGTTCCCCTTGCCCGGTTCTCTCGTTTGTATATTTACCCTTAGCGGATTGTTTATTTACTATGAACTAGGCTTACTTAATTGTGTACAAGTTGTAACATTCACTGCCACTCTTCCCTTTGTTCTGTACAAATGTTAGGTTCTTGATTGGTTTACTGTGTGGTCTGACTCTACGTAAATATAAAGGCATGATTAAAATATATTATACGTTCTCTCTCGCTCTCTCCGTCTTCCTGTTCTCAGTTCTAGTTATCCTATTGTCGGCCTGGAGGGGTGAATGGGCTCAGGTCAATCGTACATTCTCAACTAGGCACACATCTCACTGGTGTTCGCACCAACCAACCAAGTCATCCTCTCCTCCTTCCTTTCTTCGCGTCATAACACTGACTTAACGAAAAAGCTACTTCACCAAGAATTATATAACCGAATTAAGTTACACTAATTTTCAAAAAAAAAGGTATTTGATAAACTGAGAGACTCCAGGCTGATTGTATTCAACCTTAAAACCAAACAGAAGCATGATACACACGTTTAATTAAAGTCGACATCCTAATATTTTCTGTCTTAATCTCTATAGGTATGCTTATCTCATATCCTTAGTCTTCTCATTTCTGTGTATCTGGTTAAGTTAATAATTAGGTAGTGAGTATATTGTAATTGAATCAGACTAACAGATTATTAACAATTAATATGAATGAATGTTTTCTTTATAAGTAAGAACAAGATCTGGCTAGGTAAATCAAAAAAGTAGACTCTTTTATTGGGAGCACAATGGAAACGGAATTAGAAAGGAAAATAGACCTTACAGATATACTACTAACTTAGAAAGTCGGAAGTAGCGATATGAAGCCAGTTAGTCATTAGATTCTATCCTACTGTATGTAATCAGTTAGCCCTTAAGGATATGCCCAGTGACGGCATTATTCATCTAATGATTTCAGTCAATACACTAAGTTTATTCGATAATATTCAGTAAGTACGTTATATGATGTTTGTTTTTGTTTTCTGATAATCGGTTTTATAAATACTACAAATCCAATACAAACATCGAATGAAGTATGTGCATACCCTAGTAGTCCCATATTGTAACGAAACAGATATCCACCTGTGTTTACTAGTACTCATACTATCGGATAATCTGTTCAGTAGTCTGCTACGACAATTAACCATCCATTTTGAAATACACGTTCACGGAAAATATAGACCAATTGAGATTTATCAGAGAAGATATAAATGGGTAACTACGTTCTAAAACAAAATGTGCTATCCTCAGGAAGAAGTTGTTTATACACCTACAGTTTAAAAGAAATATTGCCGGTGACTTATTTGAAATCTACCAACATAGATCAATTAGAAAGAGGTTCGATCTCTAACCTGTTTTGTTCTTCCTTAAACACTTATCTTTCTGAAGTTATATCAATTTCTTATCATCGTTAATAGCTTAAAAATATCCCTCTCGATTCATATGCATTTCTCATGAATCTTATCACAAATACCCTGACAACAGTTACCCATGTTACATGACATATGCCATTATTGTTTTCTTAGTTACTTCATCAAAATCAGTTAGGCAGTCAGTCAGTCATTAGTTAACAAAGTGGAACGCGACATACGAGCACATAGGTCTAAGTTGTCGTACCACATTAAGAAGATATGATCCAATATACAAGATTAACGCAACAGTACAATTTAACAAGAAGGAATGAAGCAAACTCAAGTATGGGGAAATAATGGAACTTAAGGTTAGACGAACATTAAATACAGAAAACACATGCGCGACTGTGACCTATTCTAAATCATGTCACTCAGTATTACCAGCCACTGATCGTGATTTTCACTGTGAACCGAACCAGGTAATCTGTCTACCAACATGGCTTTAACCAACATGGGTAAACTTCATGAACTGATGGCGTGTTTTAGTTTGGTTGCTTATTCGTTTCTTTCATCTTACTCCGATCCCAGATAACATCAAGTGGTAATTGCCAACATATTTTATTGTATTCATACGATTTGAGACGATTCGTTTACTGGATTATTGAAGGTAAACTATAAACTTTCAACAACTAATAATTTTTCATACGATGGTTTGTAAATGGCCTCTTAAATTTAAAACCGACAAATCTACAGCTAATTCAAGCAGAAATAGATGTAAACGTTAATCCGGTTACGTAATTCGTTGAACGTGAATAATTAGAATGTGTTTTAATCTTTCCACTAATTTGTTATGGTCTAAAATCAATCTATCTCTGTTGTCATATGTAAAAGTTGAACGAATTGTCTTGATATAATGTTAGTTCATAAGTAATGTTTGAAATGGATTGTGACAGACAAGTGGAATACAGGATGCACCTTACTCCCTATTTGAAACTCATCGTCTGGAAGATCTAAACACATTATAATTATATATGCATACCTGTTGCACATATGTAACTGTCTGGACTCAGTAGCATAGCGGCGAATGCTATGGAATTTTGTACGTAAGAAACTATATCTGAATCTTAATGTGAACATCAGTACTGGGATGCACGCATATCTAGCTGATGAATCCCAAACAAGACGAAACTCGCCTTTTAAATTTCACTTGCCAATCACAGTCTAACTCAAACAAATCATCATAGATATTAATATACGCTTTATTTTAAGCAAAATATAATAAAATTTTCATGAATTTATAACTGTAACTAACTACTTAATGATGAAGTTATTGAAGACAATGTTTATTCCTTTGAATACTTCATATTTCAATTTTTATCAATGAAATTTTCTACATTAGAATATTCAATAGAAGAAAACAAAATGATAAAACTTACAATTAATTTCTTATTTAATAGATTATTAGGATTTTTATTCCAATGTACTGATTTACATGATGAACTAAATGAAGGATGATTAATTCTTGTTAATGATTTCTTCAATGGAATAAGTGTACTAGTTGAATCATTCAATTCAGATTTATTTACATTAATCTTTTGTAATGAATATGAATGTTTACTTAATAAATGTTTATTCTCTTCATTATCTATTGTATTCAATGAAATTGTTTCATCATCTATACTTAATTGACTATGATAATTAGAATTGATTACATTTCTATTATCAATATATTGTTGTTTTAATTGATTAGAAATTAATGTATTTGATTTTGATTCTGTTAAATTAATTGATTGATCATATTCAAATATTGAACCAATATTCCAGATATCTGGTTCATTATTTTGTAGAATATTTAATTTTAATGTTGGTGATGTAGTTTGTTGATAATTCAATTGTTTTTTTTTATTGATTACATAATTTGGTAATATCATTGGAGATTTAGATCGTTTTGATTGAATTACATTTAATGAAGGTTGTATTTTATGTAATGACGGTTTTATCATTCTATATGATAGTGAATTTGGATGATGATGATGATATGATCTATTTTGATAATTCATTTTATGCATAGATTCCATTAATAATGATTGTCTACTTTGATTATGATGATTGTAATGATTAGTTTGTTGTTGTATTGTTGAGTGATGATTATTTTTATAATAAGAATAATGTATTGTATCTTGATAAATTGGTGGGCGGTCTATGCTCCATTTAGGGTAACAGGCATTGATTACTTCATCTTGATATACTTCTTTTTCTAATTTACTTTGTATATGTAATGGTGAATTTGATTGTTTTCCAAAAGAAGATACTTCATTGATAGGTTGATAATTTTTTATTGACTTTGGAATTTGTGGTGTCATAACACATTTTGACATATCAGTATCATATTTTTGTATTAATGATGATGATGATGATGATTGTTTTAAATGACATGGTGAACTATCAGGATTCTGTGAATAATCAAATGATTTCAAATTGATCAATGTATTATAATTAGAAATTGGTGCATAGCTTACTTTTTCTTTAAAATTATATGGTAATGATAAACTATTATAATTCTCTGGTACAATTAATGCTTTATTTCGATTCCATTGATTTGGTGTTGATGTATAATTTTCTGACATAATAACAACTGATTTTTTTTGTTTTGCTATCTGTTTTTTTCTTGTTGATTCTTTTTTTCTTTTTTTGTTATTTTTTGGTTTTTGTGTCTTTCAATGATAAAGTTAACAATAACCCGAAAAAAAAATGTAACGTTAATAGTTATTGTTGAACATGTTAAGGAATCATTGTTAAGTATTAGATAAAATCATTGATGACACATAGTTTCTTAGTCAGTTTTTAAACAGGTGGAAGTTTTCTTTACAAGTTTTTCTTTCTTTATTCACTCTCCCCTCCCCACCTCTCTCTCTCTCACACACACACACTCACATACACACATTCACTCATTCACTGATTAGTGATTAACAATAATAATAATAATAGTACTAACAACTAAGTTGTATGTCAGTCTTTCTGTAAATTTTGTTCCTCTCTATTACTTCCTCAACCCCCCTTCCTTTCCTCCCCTCCCCATCACTCCTAAACACCCACATATAAAATGTGTTTTAGGAAAATAATTTGGCATTTTTGTAAAATTGGAGAAATTAATCGATGAACTATGTATATAGTTTCACGAATAGATCATTCAAGGAATACTGTTACTGTTCATGTAACTCTAGGATATATCGTATACAATTATACATACAAATACATACATGAATTTCATTGAAGTACATAAAACATGTCTATATTTGTTATTACTTTAGGACATTCAATATGGTGTACAAGAACCAATAATGTGTAACAAGCTGTTATTACCAATCAGTACTACTTTTGAACTTAATATGATCATTTACTAAACTCGCTTACAAAATGAACTTAAAGTATTTTCTCTTTTTATCCTATTACTTAATCACTTTGGCAAGTAATATCTCCAATTTTATATGAAAATTATAGAATTCACATTTCACGTTACAACCATTGTGAACTATGAAGTATTGGATAATTTGAATCTTCTTGTTGATTCGATATGGATTTAAATTGATCAGTTTCTGTTGACATATGTACATCTTGGAGGGGGGTGGGGAGGACTGCTTCATTGTACTGATAGTTTACAAATATGATATAAGTTGGATTGTAGTTGGCAAGTGGAATCCAGAGCATATGTCTCATCCTATTTGGGACTCATCAATTGGATGTACTTGCATCTAAATGTTGATGTTCACACCGGAATTCTAACCTACTTCATTTTGTCCCATACGCAACCATATTCACTACTAAGATACTGAGTTCAGATGTTTGTACTTGTACAACGGGTATGCAGATATAAGTTGAATAGGCATGAATCTTGATTTGAGTCCTGGGGTAAACATCAATACGCCGACGCAGGTATATCCATTACAGGATGAAACGCAAGTCTTGGATTCCACCTGCCAGATACAATTCAACTTAAATCAGTATTGGATAGTTGTTTAGTTTTAGTACGAAACTCGAAGGTGCTGTGAATTCATCACTGCGTCATGGAGTGAAACCAAGTTCCCTAGTTTTCGTGTCAGACGTTTACGCTTTTTATCTTTAAGCCGGAAATATTTTACAGTTTCATTCTGTCTAGCAGATAAGTGAGTGCTATAAATTCAACACGAATAATATCGACTGTTATATCGCGAAATGAATAAGTTGGTCGTAATGCAAAACAATCACCTCGAAGATTCGAGATTGCAAATTCGTTGTGGAACTCTTGGTTTACGTACGTATCAAAGAACATACTTTGGAATAACAGGAAGGAAAGTCACTGTCCGTTCGCATTCCCGAATATATGTTGCATTAGTTGAGTCCAAAAGCAGAACTAATATGATGTAATCTGCGGTTGATTACGATATAGGAAACCTCGATAAGAACTAGCACCAGAAAACCCAGACATCAAAATTGCTGTTCTATATTCCTACATCTGCTACTTGATTCCTAGTCCCCAAAGCTCGATTGAAGAACACGTGATAAAAAAACCACCAACTAGTCAGTCAAATTATATCTCACCCAATCATTTATATACACACAACCTGACCCCATACTGAACCAATAAGGAGAATAACATTTGTACAAAAGCTAGACAATAGTGACTAGGACTTGAGAGAGCGAATATATAGCTAGTTAGTTATTATTGCTAAATGGAAATTAATGTGACAACAGTTCAGAAGTGTAATGGGAGGCTAGGGCGACGGGAAGATGACGATAAAATAATCGATGTATGTGAACTCAGAATAGATGAAATAGTCTTCTAAAAGACAGTTATTTATTCTTCTTGTATCACCTAATATAACGATAACGCGTTTTTACCATTTGAATTTGTTGCCACTCGATTCATAGTGGACATACTATCAGTAAGTAGGCAAAGAGAATTCTCATAAGTTTTTCTAAAGCAATTGTCATAACATGATTTAAACCAAATTCATGTACTCAAAAACAAACTTTAATTTCCTCTAGGTGACTTTAGTTTTTTACGAATCGGTTACGTAATATCTTCCATGATAATTTTCAATTTTCTTTATCTAACTTCTACTCAGTTAGTTAGTGTTTTTATTTGTATTTACTATTACATAACTTATGTTACTTGACTTCTTAACTCTGTATCTATGCTGATCTCAGTTTGATTCTCAAGAATCTTTTTATAGCTACCTATATATAAACAACTGCATTGATGACATTTGAGTTATTATACAATTTGTGTTGTATTGCCTTCTATTTAATTTACATCTACATGTCAGTTTAAAATTAGAATAATGCAAGAACGACAACACTTGCAGAATACTTTGAATTCAGTTGATATTTCGTTACACTCAGTCTCATCAGCTACATACATGCTATTGATTTTACTTAATTCAAATTATTAATACACATATATTGATTTATTCAACTGAATTGTTTATCTGATAACATCGATCTCTTGCTACCAGGGCAACTAAAGACTAACTATTGATTCCTTTTTCAAACATAAAATATTTATACCGATTCTAATTTTATAATGAATCTAATTGATTGTAAGTAGTATGTATCTAATGAGTAAACAGTGAAGTGAAATGAATTCATAAATATTATTCTGTTACAATTACTATTCTCCCTACAATATACTTATTGTCTTAAATGACATATTTCAATCAATTAATCAATAAATCAATAAATGTAAATCAATCTCATAACAACTACTCATAGACTTCATTCTGTAGCGGTTGGAGACAATCAATCAACTATTTGTGACAAAGTGTAGATTTGATATTTAAAAATAAACCTTTCAATAAATCAATTTAGATTATTACAGTTTTTTTATTTTTGTTTTCTTTACTTAAATACTTTTCTTGGTCTTAGATTAATTTGTTTTTTTTTCCTATTGATTTTATTTATTTTTATTTTTGTTGTTGAATAAGTTTTTTTTGTTTTTTTCTTTTTATTGATTTTTTAACTTAAGATTGTTTACTATTCGATTTGAAAAAAAAATATTTCAAGTATAAGAAGAGTATGTAGTTTTGAACTGAGAATCAATAGAACTATACTATTGTAGAAGAGACAAAATGGAATTGAAAAGTATTATATTTTTAAGATCCAGGCACATACTTGAAATAATGATTCTGATGCTAGAAGGCATTCATTATGATGAAGTTGGATCGGTTATAAAAAAAAACCTGTCTACAAGATTGATATGCCGGGCACCTAATGAAGATTGACTATCTTCGAGAACTATACTTTAGAACATTATTTTAATTATTATAACTGCGGACAGTGTAAACATTTCATTTCTAAGACTGTTGCGTTCTCCTTGCCCGTTTCTCTCGTTTAGTATATTTACTTTTAGTGTATTGTTTATCACTATGAACTACGGTTACTTAATTGTTTATAAGTCGTACCCATTCACTGCCACTTTTTCGTTTGTTCTGTATCGATGTTAGATTCGTGATTAGTTTACCGTGTGGTCTGATTCTATGTATATATAAAGGCATGGTTAAAACACAATATGTCCCCTCACTTCCCAGATCTTTGTTTTCCAGTTCTCCTATTATCATCCTGGGGGGGGGGTAAGTGGGCTTACGTCAGTCGTGCATTAACAACTAGGCACACATCTGATTAGTGTTCGCTACAACCAACCAAAACCCTCTCTTTCTGACGTCATAACAAAGATAAATGACTCGTAAGGAATGGCAGGAGAAAGAGATTGTTTTTCATTCATGGATAAGAAATGAATAAAACTAGATACAAAGGAAAGTATATTTTTGGATATTTTGAGTTCGACTGCAAAATATGTATTCGAATGAGGTTTTTTCTTTAGAAGATCCAAAATGACATTGAAGTATATGTTAATTATAATCTATTATTACTAAGAAGACGTAAAAAAAATGACAGTTTAAAGTGAATTAATCAAATTTTGCATGGTTTATAAATCTTTTACATGTATGTGTATGTATGTATAATCAACATAGAACCTGGCGGATATGTGCATCGGTTCTAGCTGCCATACCACCATGGCACCGCAAGATTAACACCACCACCATTAGTAGAGGTTACTTCAATAAAATAAAATAGTAATGGTAACAAGGAGTATGAACATATAAAATATGGTTCAGGAAGCGTAGGTAAAAAGTTATGGAATAATTTAAAGCTAATGATTTAAGGGAGGACAATGAGCAAATGCATCTGCACTATTGTGACCGATTCCGGGCCATATCACTCAGTGTTTCTAGCCACTGGTTACGGTAATCACGAGGACCCCATCCAGGTAGTCTGTAGCTACCGACACGACTTAAACCGGCAGTCAGTGACTTCATGGACTGATGCCATGTTTTAGTTTGGCCACCTCTAACTCTCTCCCATAATATTCCTATATCAGCCAACAATGAGCGTCGGGGCAGACGGTGGTTGGGCATATGCAACACATGTCCTAACCACCTTAGTCGATGAAGATTCACGACGTCATCGACTGATTTACCATATTTGCCTAACACCCGTCGTCTAACCTCGTTATTACTTACTCGGTGATCCCATCTAACGCGAGCGATGTTTCGTAGACATCGATGGTCAATAACTAATAACCTTCGAGTGTCATCTACCCTTAATGGCCACGTCTCACACCCATATAGTAAGACAGAGTGAACTATTGCGCAGTACACTCTCCCTTTCGTTGAGAGACGAATATCTCGTCTACTCCATAGGAGACGTAAGTTGGCAAAAGCCAAACGAGCTTTTGAATTCGTACTGAGATTTCGTCAGAGACTAAATCATTAGGGCTAATCAGACTTCCAAGATAAGTGAAGTGGTCGACGTGCTCAACAACCTTTCATAGCTCTTTAGTGATTCAGTGTTTCTAAATTTAAAAAAGAAACGATACATGAACTCGTCCATATAACATGCTCCGTCACGACGGTAATACAGCCATTAGTACATCTTCAACATGCTCCATATTACTTTTACATAGTATTGAGCCATATGGCCGACTATCTTAATAGTTCTTTGTTCATATTTAAGAATACTGAACCATTGAATAACCTTGAAAGTTAGGATGTATTTGAATTTCTCCGTTGTTTTGTCATGGACTGAAACTACTTAGTTTCTGTTGTTATATGTGCTTCCTGAACGTAGTGATGGTGACATTTAGTGATAATTTGAATCGACACACATGACAACAATTTGCATTGACAACACATTTTGTGTTCACATAAATTTGGATCAAAATGACACATTTGAAAGTAGTCAGGAGATCTAAATTTAGTGTTAAATACTACTCTTCATTGTCAAATCGATGCTTTCACGAGATTTGTATGTGAATCATTTGCTTTCATGAATGTTACCATGAAGATACTTTCGATCTATTAAATGACTTTCCGTAAAATTGAAATACTTATATTAAGTGGTCTTTGAGTAACTGGCAATATCACATTTCTCTTATTCTCAGTAGTGCTGGGATTCTATCTACCCATTAATACATTCATTAGTTTTAGTGTTCAATAATTTCTAATGTTAAAACTTTATGTAATCTGTACTAAAGATGAAAGTTAATGGTAAGTGGTTATCAGTAAAACGTTTACAGGTTACTAAGTAGAACTCAGCTATTCTAATTATTTAGTATGTAAATGTAGAAATGAGATAAAGTACTGGAGAACATAGTAGCTGGTGCCTATTTTCAATAAGAAAAGATAGTAGTAACATGAACAATTAAACTGTAACTAGTTAGTACTCTGTAAATGCTTACATTTCTTAAATTTTCAACTTTCCAAAGACTTATCGACTTCAGGTACATCCAACTGACGAACCGCAAGTAGGAAGAAACGTTAGTTTCGGATTCTGCTTGCCAATTGTAATCCAACTTAAACAATTATTAACTGTTGTTATGTTTACTATGAATCTAGTGTTCTATTTTCGGCATATAACTTTCTTAGTTTAGTTTTCATTGTGTTATGTATTTTCTCTTACATTTTGGTATATCATCTAGTGCATATGATCTGTTGTTTCTATTTTAGAAATCATTTAACATCGATTTCTCTATGATAATGTCATCCGTTCTCTTTCATTAGCATCCGATGGGATTTGGATTATTCAGCTATTCGTAAATTAATCACAATTCTAGGGTTTCTGCTTATAACTTATAGACGCGAATTCGATCACTTAATTCAGTCATTTATTGTCTTGCCTAAACGTCAGCAGGTGTAAAGGTCTTTGTCGGTAAGCATTACAAATGAAATTATTTATCTTGAGCTCTAACTTTCACCATATTTGTGTCATTCACTACAGATGTTAGCCTGGAATACAGTGACATTTTCTTTGCTGACACTTGTTGATAGCTCAAGAAGTATACAGTGATATAGTGATCACTTCAAACTATTCAAGATCACCTTAAGCAGATATGGAATGATGAAGAATTCTCAAGACAATGCATGTGATGTATGCAAAGTTTGATTAAGGTTGAAAAAGCCTATCGCTTGATTCAATGATCACTTGATAAACTCACTAGGTAGAAGCTATTCATTATTGAGTAGTTGGTTCTTCGAATAGTTTAAGATTAGTTAACTGATTATGTGAAACTACACTGAATTCAAAGTGTACTCAAATAGCATTTTGCATTTTGATGCTATGTTCTTAGAAGTCAATGACTTAGTAGCAATGCTACTGTTATCTTTTTATCATTAATACGTACTCCAAGAAACACCTCGATGGAGTATAGTATAAGGAGGAGTTTTATACAATGCTAATGATAGATTCTGCAAATCTGAATCTGTAAATGAATGAATCACCTTCATGAGTTTACAACTGTAAAGAAATATTGTAATTTGATAACACGAATTGGTTTGAGTTAGACAACAATCGAAAACCAAAAAATGGTATTGGATAGTTATTTCATTTTAGTATGGAACTTTTCAGAAGTCCACACACATAACCTCTCCAAGGAACTTAGCTTGTGACCCTCAGGCTCCACAGCGAGCACTTAATAAACAGAACAGTGAACCGGCTCCCACTGGTTGATATTTCTAACTCAGTCAATGTGTGATATATCTGCACGACGTGGTCGATTGACACCGTTGGGTAGTCGCCTCATACCCGATATGCTTGAATAACACTGGTCACGTCTTCTCACCAGGACCTCAGTACTTACTTTGAGGAGTTAGTAACTGGTGAGCTGATATTATAACTGGATCTCGTTTTGGTGATTGTTAGATTGCATTTTGACATCACGGATTGATCTGAGTTAGACTGATGGCAATGGATAAGGTCTAGAAAATATGTTACCCGAATTGAACAAGTCGGAAACATCAACTATTGGCAGCCAGCTCAGTGGTCTAACAGCTTAGTGCTTCTCGAAAAGCCTAAAGATCATGGCCTCAAATTTCAAGTAGGGTTGTAGATTAGCACTTCATAAAATTCCCATACAAGACGAAACAGCTGTTCAGTGGTTCTTGGTTTCTAATGGTTGTCTAATTCAAGCTAATTAGTAATATCAGGTTAACATTCAGAAATCTTCACAACACCCAAACAAAACGAATATCAAATCAGAATCATAGAACAACATTTGGCCGGTCGTTCAAGATTCTAAAGAACTTTCTGCTGATTATTTTAAATAACATCTTAACTTGTCTGCACAACTGTATAATACCGTTATTTTAACACTGTTTATAGAAATTCTAATGGTGTTTGATGATTCCTCAAACTACTGATAGTTAGGTTCAAGGTTTAGAATAAAGATAGTGTTAGATTAGCTTCAGGATCAGTCCATGAGTATAGATTACGGTTGATTTGTGTACTATATGTCGTTTGTTTAACAAGTTTCCTTAATAATTCTGTACCCTCAGATTGCTGAACACAAGTATTACAGTTTGAGTCCGATTGTGACTGGTAAGCTGAATTTAGGGAACGCGTCGCGTCCTACATGAGACTCGCCCTCTTGTAATACACTATGTAATATTTGATAAGATTCGGGATTCCCACATCATTGCTTCTCGGGTTTAGTACCTACTCATAGCCTTAAGTTTTAAAATCGCTTGATCTCGTCTCATACCAATCTGTTGTCTGAAATTCTCCACCTGGATTATAAATGCAATGGATCGTTGAATCTATATGATTCATTATGGTGTATATTCATGATTCTTCAGATCGAAATGATGTTTAATACACATAATGTATTATCAGCTATTCATTAGTATTATTCTCGAATCAATAGTGAATCAAATTAAGTGAAACTATAATCCATATTTAGGCGTTTATCTGGTGAAACAAATCGAAATTTGTCACCATAGCAACCTGTATTTTGTAAAGCAACATTTCATGCATATATATATATATATATATATATATATATATATATATATATATGATAACAAAGTTTTGTTATGCTACAACATTGGTAAACTGTTCAAGTCATCAAGTACCATTCATTGTTTTGCTTTCCTAGAAAAAAGAATACACTGAATAATTAAACCTTCAAATTCAATGTCAATATCGTCAACTGATTATGTCAATGACATTTATAATAGTCCAATGTATCCAATGTTTACTAAAACACCTAATGTTTCACCAGCTAATTCAGTTTCTCACTTACATTCATACAACTATACTACTGATGAAAATAATTTTAGTAATCAACAGAATCAACATATTCCATGTCCAATATTCAGTAGAAAAAGTAAATTGACATTTAATTTATTACCAAATCAATGGTCATTTATGAATAATGTAAGTAAGCTTATAATGATGTTACGTAACTTAAATGTTAATACCTAGTTATAAGTAACTAAGAAATTTACTCAATTTTATTTAGTCAATAATTTAAGTGTGATGTTAATTAATGTTCTTATTGGCAGAAATTGAATGAAGGTCTAGACGATTAATAGTATCCTATTTGCTATGAGACTGAATGGTCTTGAGTTCCGATTGTACGTGTTCATCGGCGTGTATTACGATAATTACCTCGAATTTGACGAATTTCATATCTAACGCTTCCATGCTATAGATGGATGGCAAACTAATTCCAATTGGTGGATTTACATATTTATCTATAATATAAATGATTTAATAAACACAACATTTGTGACGCGAATAACTAAGTGGTAACAAACTCCGAATGTTAAACACGGTGATCAGGAAGCATCACCTCCTTTATGAGAGAATAAGAACCTTCCTGAAGAGTGTTAGATTGCACGGAACTTAGCTTCATGGTCCACCCAACTTAACATAATGCAGGCCATACCGAATTACTTAGACTAGAGGCCACGTTTAGGACTGATTGACAAAATTATGACAGGCATATGAAGTCTGTTGTCTATAGTATCAGGTAAGTTATGAATTAAATAATAACTCAAAAGTGACAATGGGCTGCTGTTGCATTATATACGAACTCACAATATTAAACAAATAGAACCATAGAAAGTAATGTCACTCACTAGATCGTCGGTGGTGGACTGTAAAAGCAATGCTGAGTTATAAATACTTATTGATATATTCATATCCATCGAACAACGAAATTGTCATCTTCACTTAGTAGCTTAGTGGATAAAGGCTTGACATTTAATACACTTGGCTTGAATCTCAACGTGAATATCGACTCTTGAATTTAGATACATTTAGTTGATGAGCTCAAGACAGGGCGAAACACGAGTCTTAGATTTCACTGTTGACCAGAATCCATCCCTTGTTCTCACTGAATGTTTTCACCTTTATGGAGGACTGGATGTCGTTAATAATTCATTATGTGTATTTACGAGGTAGACAATGCAGATCAGAGTAGAATCCAATTACCTATCAATAAATGAAAATAAAGTTTTATTATCAAGCACCCCTATTGTTTGGTATCATACAGGACTACTTACTCTCTCCCTTTCTCTTTCTACTGGCGATTAAATGGATTATGAAAACCATTGTCATAGCTTGACTTCACACTAGAGATATGCTTGTAGTAGACTATCAGTTGTTGAAGATAAATACAGTCTTTCATCGTTACATATGATTGCCCTTATTGATTTATTACCTTACATAATACAATAAGTTGTGATGTTTAGTAGTTACTTTTGAAGTGTTTGAGTTTGGAATAACTAGTCTTCTTTAGTGAATTCGTTTTAAAACTTTTTAATGAGTAATTAGTATGACATTAATGGTTACGATTAGCATATTTCGTATTTGGCTAGCAGTGAAATCCTATATTGAACTAGTCATACAGAGCAATCCACAACATAAAAGTTATACTATCACAGTGACTTGAGATCTTCATTTTGAATATGAAGAGATTATTCACTAAACTGCCGATTTCAATTAAACACTGACTAACTTAACAGGTACAGAGAGTATAGTAAAGGTTTGTAATTTTCAACTGTTGACAGACTTCGTCGATATACACATCAGTCACCTGTTTGAGTTCATTTTTAGGTATTTCTACTTATAGACTACTTTCTATCTCAACACATATTACCGAATCCTACATTTATTATGATATGTAGTTAATTCAATGCAAATCCGTTACTCTCCTTTACATTGACTGTTCCCTGTTCCCCTATGAGATTTACAAAATGTAGTCAGCTGTGATGTTGAGAATATATCGGTATGTGTCATCTTGCTTAAATGTCGTTATGTAGCTACAATTAACTCACTACGTGAGTACCAAACTGGTTTCATAACGCTACAAAATGTATTTTCTACCACTTAATTTACTATATACGATGCAAATAGTTTTTATATTGAAATTCTAAAAATGTTATTAGTTTACATCACGAACTAATTGTAGTTAGATAACCATTGGAAAACACAGAGCAATAGATAATTGATTTGTCCTTGTATAGGACTCTTCAGTAACAGTATATACTACGAACCTCACCAGGAAATGAATCTAAGACTATCATTTGCTTAATCATTTAATTCAGTAGTCTATATTTCAGTTAGGAATATTGTGTGACTATCAGCCACTTCAGATGATAATATTTGTCTTATGCTTGAAAAATTTGAACTACAATGGTTTACTTCTTTTTATTAGAACTTTGAGTACTTATTATAATAGGATTTGAATCAAAGCTTCACTAGTTGTCCTATACCATGGTGAAACAGTTACTAAGTACTTTCTGGCCTTTATTAATGATTTCCTAAATCATGTTAGCTCGTGATACCGAATTCACATTAGCCAATCATCATAGGTTTTCTAGAATTAATTATTTCTAGTATTCAACAGTCCATGTATAACATGAAGGAGTTGGAGAAATGGAGAAACGTGTTGATATGTTACGAATGGTTAACCAATTACTGATACGACTTTGTTTAAATCATTACAGTGATCGATAGCAATAAAACTACTACATAATGCCAGTACGACTTCTTCTATGTTTACTAGTCTCAAGTTGGAATGAGGAAAAACACATGATTAAAAAATCAATCAACCAAGTCAAATACATATTTCAGTCATTTGCTCATATACCTGAAAAAATAGACTATACATCAAACCAGCTAGAAAATTATCTTCGATACAAAACAAAAGAAGCAATCATTGGAAACTGAAAGAACACGTACGTTGTTAATTAGTTGCAGTACATGAAGGAAAAATGAGGGGAAGAGGTTAAGATGAGAGGAATACAAGAATGGTAGAAATAATATATTTAAGTTGGATTGTGACTGGCAAGCGGAATCCAGGACGCGCGTTTCGTCCTATTTGGGACTCATCGGCTGAATGTGCCTACATCCCAATGTTGATGTTCACACTGGGATGCATATATGGCAACAGAGACTGACCAGTTTCAGTCCATTACAAATCAACGAGAAGATACAAGCTTATCCTAAGTAGAAATAATGTTTAATATATATATATATATATATATATATATATATATATATATATATATATTATGTGACATCATACATGTAGAATTATCTCCTGAAATGTAGTACTTTAAGTTAGCTATTCTCTTTAACTTTACCGAAATATCATCTGAAAGTACAAAGTACTATATTACTCGATACGCTAATACATAGTAGTTCAAGATTTTATCTTCTTAAATGGTACACCATCACAATCAATTGGTTGTAAGCTAATCAACACTTTGATTTAAGTAAGAATAATGATCTGAATCGTGATTGTTTGGATTCCTTTAAGCTGAATGATTTAATTATGATTTTTTTTATTATCTTTTTTGAACAATAACATCAGCGTTCAGTTCATAATCATTGAACGAGAATAAATTAACGATTCACTTTATTTTATCAGATTCACATCTACTACTGGTAATTACCTGTAATCAACGTTAGATAACTCATTCATAATAGACTTTTTCTGAAATGGGGTTAGTAATAACCAGTTTACTATATAATTTGAATTGGTTTCAACTTGCTGATATTCCTATGCAACGGAGAGTGGAGGATTGTTGGTGATTTTAGTTGTTTACGCGCGTCACAGATTGATGTCGTTCTAGTATGGGACTCCTCACAATTAAGTACCCTCGACTCATCCCGGGAACAGAACCCACTGTCCTCAAGTCTTACGGTAAATGATTAAACTTTTGCACCTCTTGGCCAGCAGATGTTAAATGATAAAATTCCTACTATAATCAATTTATGGTATAACCCACTGATTGGTCACTGTCAATCGTGATAAGTGTCTCGCTAACGGCATGTCTGAACACCACTAGTCACTACTCCTCACTAGAACTTGAGGAACATTCTGACGTTAGTCACTAGTGAACTGATCATCATAGATGAAATGGACCGTTTTTGTAGGGAAAGGTATTAAGTGACGATTACAATCAATTAAATATAAATGATAGTTTATCTAAAGGGTGGACTGAATAGAGTATAACTGAATCCCAGTAAATTTTGTCAAGCGAATTACAGAAAACAGTTATTCCAAACACCATTGCACTAAACAAACATAAGAGAGATTTTGATTGAATATATCACACATTGATGTTGGCAGGGTACGACTGAAAACCAGGGAGCACTGGACAGCTGTTTTGTTTTAGTGTGGAACTCCTCAGCAGTGCTCACCTTAGATTCCACACTAGGGGCTTTAGGTTGACGCGAACGTCTAACCATCTGCACCACTGAATCGAAATCCAATGGTAGAATTCTCGCTTGCATCAATTTCTGCTGAGGAGTTCCACACTAGAACAAAACAGTGCTCCCTGGTTTTCAGTGGTATCCTGCCAACATCAATCTGTGATATATTCAATCAAATAAAATAACCAATCTTCACAAAAATAACCATCCCAATTGAACTATAAGAGGAATTATTAGTAAACTAAAAAAACACATCAACAACAAACATTAAGAAGTGTCTATAAAACGAATTATAGCTATTTAAACAAACATATATTGTAATTGAGCATTGTGAAGATTGTTGAATGTCCGTTTGATATCACAAATTGTTTTGAATTATGTAACCACTGAGCACAGCAATATCAACTCACTAGTGACTAACTTACTGAGGTAATTCATAGAGTCCTAGTGAGAAGACATGACCAGTGGAGTTCAATCTTGTCGAAAATGAGGCAGTTACCTACCGATAGCAATGATTGTGATCGAGCAAACGTATCACAACTTGATTGATTTAGAAATATCAAACATCACTAGTCGACTCAGTGGTCCAATGCAAAAGTGTTTGCCGCTGAACCAGAGGACCATAGGTTCGGCCCCTGATGAGATCGTGGATGTGCACTGCTGAAAAGTCACTTGCTAGAACAAAACATCTGTTTAGCGCTTTTGGTGATCAGTAGTTGTCTTTTTCAGTTAAAAATTAGACACATTTACTGGAGGATACAGGAAGAATAGTATTCTATGGTTAGATGTGATCAGCAATAAACCTCTAAACTAGCTTTTATGTTGTTTGTTACTCATTAATGAGACCTACCTACAGTAGAAGGTGAATGTAAATTTATATGGACTTACTAAAGCAGTTATATTTTTAAAGTGAATTAAGTGGCTTGTGTTCGATTCAAGGATGATATTCCTTTATCCTATTGCATTATTCCATTTTTAATTGATTGATTTCATCTTATGTTGTTATTAATTACTAGTTGGTTTTATTTTGCTGTTCGTTGTTACGAATTCATTTTTTCAAAATCTTCATTTGCAAAGTTTCACTGTTAGTAACTTTACAGGAATCTATTTTCGATCATAATGTAACGTAATGGTCTGTGATCAGTTTCAATTATCTAAGTAGTATGTTGCTAGGGTTTCGCGAATTAAGGAAAAAATACCTCGATACCTGCTAGCGAACGTATGACCAGCGACACAATAACAAGTAAGCCAAGCTATTCACAGCGCCCCAGTCCAGCTAACTAGAGGAAGAAGTACAAAGTCAGCAGAAGCGTTTAATTCCACAGGCAGCCTGGCAAACGGAATGACAATCACACATCTCATGCGTATATATACAAAAAAGAGAGCGTCCTTGGAATGCTACAAATAGCATACTAAAATAAAACAACTAACCAATAAGATTTAGTGTCTCACTAAGTGGGTAACATAAACTGAAGGTAAAAAAGGAACATTTTGGAGCGAAAACGAGAAATTTAAATTTACACAAATATATAACAAAAATCACAGGTTTACCAAGAGAATTTTGGGGATCTGGCATCCCCAACATATGCTGATTTCTATGTTAAATTTTGACAGTAAAATATTATAAGTTACAGGCAGTAGCTGATGAAAACTCAACGAAACAAAATAACCTGTTATCGTATTCCATTAAGGTTATTTATCTGGTTCCTTCTCAAATCTGTACGTATGCTGGATTTCTTCATTAGCATGATGACATTGCCTTTTGAGCTATATTAGAAACTGAGTTTGTATATTCAATATACCCACGAATATACTAGAATCAAGATTAGCAAATGCATGTTGCATTGATGATATAACGTGATAACAATAAGATGATTCATTATTTCACCAGTCAAACTGACTCTCATTTCTTTTGAGTGAGAGAAGTGATGAAAATAGTTTGTACTGTCAGTTAACACACTACCATAAGCCAGAAACAAACCATTGAATGGCTTCATGACGTTTCAGTGATCAGCATTAATAACCGATTCAAGGATAGAAATTGTAATACTTAAGCCTTGAATTATCTTATTTAGTTGAAATCCACTGGTTCATTAAGTTAACAATCATTAATTCTTAAATTATATCGCCGGAGTCATTTAGTGACATCATTGGTGGTTATCTCACTGCAAATGTGAATCAATGTTATGACATTAATGAAGTTTTATTATAGTGGTGAGTATGACCAATTAATTGACGTAATCTAGTACGCTTGAAATCACAAGAACAAACGCAAATCAGAGTGTTTATTTGGTCACTGTATGTTCGCCTGATTCCAATTCAATCCCAGTTCAGAAATAAGAAGAATACAAGCCGGTGAACCGACCAGACAAACTGTATTATGTTTAAAGCATTCCTTTATATATAAATAAAACCAAACCACACATCTAGCCAATTAGAGAATTAACATTAACACAATAGAGACAGTGTTAGTGAACTAGGGTAACATGTTCACGATCAACTAATTATAGTTCATAAATGAAAAATGAAATACTAACAATAAATGCGGTAAATGGAAGGATGAGACTCAATGGATACAATAATGTTATCAACGAAATGTTTACTGTACACACAATTAAGGCGATTCAAATAGTTTTCTATAGCATAGTTCTGAAAGTTAGTTGCTATTCTTTAGTCCTCCCTCCATCATACTAATTAACTACAATGGTTACAGTTACTTATTAAAACTTCGGGAAACCATTTCAAAGTTCAACACTTATTACCAGATTATATTTATTTGATGCTCGTGCTCCCTCCCTTCCCCATATCACATGAAACAATGACTACTATTTTCAACACGATATTAGACAATGACCTATTAAGTTATCACTTTCTCTTCTATTACACAGAACACCAAATTTATCAAAGGAATTAATCCGTATGCTGCAAATGGCAGTCGTCATAAACAAGGTAAGTATGCTCCCTTCATTGTTGACCAATTTTAAGTTGAAAAATTCATTAAACAAAAATTTCTACGGTAACACTGTAAACGAATATTTTGTATAGTTTTTGACTACTTACTATCATTTATAAGTAGCTAAATTGTGTGAAAGTATTTCGCAAATCATTTATACATTATCAATCGACAATCTACATTCATAAGTGAATATCTCTTTGCAACTTAGTATTAACAAGCATCTGATTCTTATATGATTATGAAAAAGCTTAAATCAACCAACTGAGTTCGTTATGACAACATGTAAACTGAACGAAAGCAATATTCACTAGTCGGAATCTGGGCCACATGAATCGCAAACAACCGAACTCAACAAAACTTAGTTGATAACTCATTATTGATTGAGGCGGTGCTTACTGGATTAGTCTTTATGTAAATATAAATATTTAGAGATAGACACGCTCAGCTGACGAGTCACAGACGGGACGAAACCCTCGTTAAATATATGCGTATTACACCATTGATCAATTGAAAAATTCTCATTATTGTGCTTAGTTTTGATCTTCTGAATGTATTATGCTGCCAGTAAAAAGAACACTTATTAGCTGATTGGTATCAAGAAGAAACGTGTCACAATCTAAAGATTAATTTCGTTATTACAAATTGTTCAATGAATAACTTAAAGGTGATTTTTATCACTAAATGAAGCAAATATGCAGATTTCTTAATGGAATGATACTAGACAGATATTTTATTTCCAATTTTCGTATTACTTATTTATTGAAGTGTGAATCCTCCAAATGGACACGAGGCTGTTCAGTAGGGATGATGATTAAGGGTTCTCCGCTGGACATTTTGTACTTGAATTTGATTATCTGGTGAGATGAGTTGTATGCATTTCTGAGAAGTCCCTTATTATGAAAGAAAATTTGTCATCTACATTTATCTGGTACACAACCAAAGTTGCTCTTTGAAGACTTAAAGTAACAAATCTTTCCAAAAATATCATCCTTTAACGAAATGGTGTGGTAACAAGTAGAATAGCTTCTTAATACGTCTAGAAATTTCCTATTTAGTAACTAACCAATGACATCTAAATCCTATAATCACTGATTATTCAAGTGAATTTCTATCATATTTATAATGATAATTACAGTACATACAAGCCAGGTAACTGATATGTTTAGATTGATCAAAACTACTATGGTAATAATGATAACAAGAAAAGACTTATAAAAACATTGGATGACATTTCTCGGTTATTTTTGTCCTACGCAATCCAAAGATAAAATTATGAAACCGAAGCTAAAAGTTGACTTCAGCGTCAAAGAAGATTCATTTAAATGACAACTGAAATATTAAAAAAAATATGCTTTCAGAAAAGCCCAAAAACTCATTACATCAGAAGATGATAAGCAAAGTGAATGTACAAATGTAATTAGCATCTTATTTAATAATTTTCCAATCAATATTATTAATAATACGTAACTGAAATGTCATAGATTGGTACCGTCGTTCTGCCATAGCGATTTGGCACAACAGGATGGATTGCAAGGGATTCTAAAACAATACAGGATTCAGACGTTCTACAAAACTACCATCACTCTTCAAAGTGTATTATTTAAAACAAAGAACAAGATCCCTTTCACCTCTACACAGAATTGTGTCTACAAATGAGGTTGTGTTGATTGTGATGTTTTCTATATTAGAGAGCCTTCTAGAAAAACCATAACTTGTGCTAAAGAACATGAAGGCTACACTAAACAACCTCCTAATAATCCTATTGAACTAGAAAAATTACAAATTCAATCAGTAATAGCAGTACATACTATCTAGTACAAATCAATATTAAAAATATGCAACTCATTTTCCAATTAGAATAAATGACGAATAGCTAAAGGGCTTCACATATTGTAAAATCCAATTGATCTTAATAAAATGGAAGGTCTTACACTTCACCCAATATGAACTTTCTATCCAAGTGGCTATAATCAAAGTGTATCAAATCTCATTCATGTGAACAAATACACCCAATCTTGCTGTATAACATACACATTTATTTATGCGTATCTCTAATCTCATCACACAGTAATTTACAAGTATGTCTCATTTTAAATCACCATGACCCAAATGACCTGATATCATACGATCAGACTTGTATTTTACATTTTGATTTATTCTACTGTGTCTCATTTAATCGTGTACTGATTTAAATCAGTTAATTATTGTCTTCTGTGAAGATGAGACTTACATGGAACGTTATGTAATGTCGTATCAACCTCCCTAATAAACAGTGGATTTAAATAAATGTGAAGGATAAGCTTCTACTTCGAGTTAAATCAATGTGGATCTATAAGTTAACTTAGTTTTATGTTAATAAATACACTGACTTAATAAAAACCAAATTCTTTGAACAATGGAATACTTGACTGTTTAAAGGATTAGACAGTTGTTCAATATTAAAACATCTCATAAATTCCGTTTATATCACTTCACTAGGAGTTTTGTTTTAACTTGAACTAATAGTTAAACAAATAGGCTCGAAAGGATTGTTTAAATTAAAACCTACGTATCCTAGAGATTTCAGTAAACCATCAATTCAATTCTATTCTCTGTGTATATAGTCAACACATTCAAGATCTCAATGCATAGTGATTTTAACCCTACTGTTCCATCTCTTCACACTCAATGATTAAAAATGTTTAAGTCTACACTTGCCAGAAAGTCAAGGATTCAACTTTATTTCAGCATGAAGTGTACAGGCCAGGTGATCGTATACACTACATACTACAATATATTAAATAGGCATAGAGATATCATTAGTGTACCAACTGGATAACACATGCAAGCAAATATTAACAAACAACAAATAAGTTTTAACCTTGCTAATATTAAATATTCACCATAGATAATAAATGGAGCAATCTGAGTGCTAAATACTTCGGAAAAAAGTTTATAAATTCCTGTGAATAGTAATAGTCTAATGAAATCTACTATATTTTTAGCATCTAAGAAACCCCTTAGAGGTAATCAACCAGTCCTGTTTTAAAACAAAAACTTACATCAATAATCATCAAAGGAAATCATCACACTGTCTCACAAGACAAGCAATAACTTTGAATCCACAAGGTGAAAGGAAAAGAGGCTGACTAAATAACACATTGCACAGGTAATTGGTGTCAGGCATGAAAAAAATCAACTGCACTTTGTAAGGACTGGGAAAGAAAGCCCAGGAAGATGTTGATTGAAGCATGCTGACCAGTGGCTTATACTCCACATCGATTAACAGGCATTGAATGATGAATAAATAAGTCGTCATCAGGACATACTATATTGCCAATGCTATTATCATTGAAAAGTCTAAGACCATAATTCGCAACAAATACAAACAACATTTAAACGATTGCCGTGTCTGTTTACATAGATGTATATCCATAAAAACATAGGTAGGAGTAACTGTGATCTGCTTGTAAGTTTGGCTGGACATATACCTAAATGGCTTGGTTGTTTGTATTCGTTACACACTAATGTTCGTTGCACATTGTTAAAAATTAGGGAGCACTGGACAGCTGTTTCATCCTTGTATGAAACTCATAAACAGCGCCCACTCTTGACTCCACCACAGAATCGAACCCAGGACCTTTGGGTTATCGAGCGCCTAACCTCCAAGACTACTGGAATGATTGACAACCAATGGTAAAATTCCCACTTTCCTAAGTTGGTATTATAGTCTGACGATCACCTATTGTCTTTGGTAACAACTCCCTGATTGCCGAAATATCTGGACTCTATGAGTCAGGACATCTCACTATAACAGCTAGAACATCTTGAAATTAGTCGCTAGTGAGATCTTTGGTGTTCACTGGTATCCAATCAGTATATTTATATGCCTAAATTGCTTCAACAACAAATGACATGGCATTAGCTTATGATAAACAACTATCAGCCTCCATACCCTAACGCTAGAATAGAACAATGTTATATTATCACTTGTGGTATTGTATAAAAGTGGTTTGTGAGGGGGGGGCGTATACTCTAGTTTGTTGAAGCCTAGGTTATACGAACGTTCAACCCCCACCCCCAACCACCTTGTGTGTTCAAAAAACAATTTGTGCTTTGTACTAAACCTACTCATGTAAAATTGATTTTACATCCAGAGTGGTGTGTTTTCTTCTTATTACCTTTATTTACTTATCTTCTAATTTATCTAATTTGACCGTCATATCGAAGTATTTTTAATGAGTTTATGTATGTGATCAGATTGTTTCAGATGTATGTTTCTTAGAAATGCATTACAAAGCACTGTGAATAACTTCATCTTCTTATCTTATTATCAAAGTAAACTATTGACACTGTCAGTCAGAACAAGAAATACAAATTTTGAGTTGTCAACTTTAAAAATCATTAATTTTTCAATCTTTGTATAACTAATTGATTACCTAAATGAAAGAAGTACGAATAAAGTTCAAGTTGAAAACAGAAAACATAGGGTATTGTGAAGGCTATTGAATGTCTTCTGACTATGGACTTCTCTCTCTAGTTAGCTGGGCTGGGGCGCTGCGTATACCTTAGCTTCCTGGTTGTTGTGTCACTGGTCATACGTTCGCTATCGGGTATCGAGGTGTAATTTATTCGCGAGAACCCTAACAGAATGTTAATCTGATATCACAAATTGGTCTGGATTAGACAACAACTGATAATTGGGTATTGTTGAACAACCATTGCGTCTTAGTATCGGACTATGTAGAAGCATGTATCCACTACCCCCTCCTACCACAGACCTAATGCAAGACCTTCTAACTCCTCAGTGAAATCTTTACCATCAGATTAGTGAGCTTGCTTTCAAAGGTTAGTATTTATAATTCACACAGTTTGTGATATATTCACTTAATCTCACCCATCGCCATTCGTGAGTGATTACCTCACACCCAGTATGATTGAACTCTATTAGTCACGCCTTTAACAGTATCCACAACACTCATTTGCAATTAATATCAGCGGATTAATGACTAATTTCCAGAGGTAATTACTGGAGTTCTCATCTTGTTTTCCATATACAATAAGAGATGTTGGTTGGATCATCCTAGAATGAATCAATGCATTTTAAGCATCATCTTTGAATTCACTAATTCACAATTAACAACGGTACTAGGCACAGGCTGCATTGGGTTTGCGATTTTGATTTTCATGTTGAATGTTCATCCTGTCGGCATTTGATAAAGTATGTGAAGCACAGTTAAGACTGATTATCTCACTGAGGGTAATATGAGTCTGTTCTTAGCTGATATGATGCTTCAAGATAGACTGATGAATTCATTCTGATCCCTAAATCTTATTTTTCTCATTTTGTTGCAGTTGAACCACTTCGGTGATTGAATGTAGTTAAAAAGATCATTTTATTTACTGTGTCATCTTTTATTCCAGCTCATTTCTCAATGACTCCACTATAGGAGTGTAATGAGATCATATTCACGCTACTGAATGTAAATGAAATACTGATTCAACATGAACTATGACCAATTATGACATAAGGAGACAGTAACCTTTATAACAACCATTACTATATATTTCCTGTGATTTCTATCCCATATAACTGATCGAAGAACACAACATAAGAAAACCAATAACTAATAAATCACACTGTATGTCACTCATTCGTCTATATACAAGTAAACCTGACCTCACAGTGGATCATTTAGAAGAATAACATTCATACAAAAGAAGGACAATACTGACTAAAAACTGATGGAACAAATATACAACTTATTAGTTATTATTGCTGAATGGAAAACAGTTCGGAGGTATAATGGGTGGTTAGAAACGGAGAACATGCCAATAATATAAATTTATATGAATTCAAAGTAATATAAACAGTCTTTTGTAAGACAGTTCCGAAAATTAGTTATTCTCCTTGAATTCCCCAATATAATATTGTGAACTGCACTCTGTATATGACCAACTTATGTTCGTCGTATAACCAGAGCAACTTCTAACGATTGAACTCACTCATACGAATACAGATAAATCAGAAGGTAATGAAGGATGAAGGATAAGTTATAGTTGATCGTAAGTAAAGCATCTATGGGATAACAACATCTAAGCTGGCTAATTAGAAAAAGTGATGCTTCTCATGTTATATCGTGTCGTAATATGGTGGTTATGCGTGACGAAGCTTCTTCAACTAGTCGTCTCCGCTAAAACAAACATGGTCAGCATCAATGTCGAAAGCATATACATATACAATTGCATAAAATCAATCAACATACTAAACTAATTACAATAGTTTAGACGTAACTGATAAATACACTCAATGGATTTCTACATTACCGTAATACTTCATCAGCATATTTCTTGTTTTATCATCTATTTTATCAGTTACATAATTAACATTTAATCATAATGTGAATTCATTAAATTCAATTGACCTTATACATTTTCATTAGCAGTAGGTTATGAAAAGTTAATTAGTTTCCGTAGGTTTTCTTAAATAATGTACTTTCTTTGTAATCAATTGATTTTGTACTTTTCTAATCCTTTACGTGTAACTAAGTCACATATTGATATGTCATCATATTAATGATCAAGATGATTTACAATAAAATAATGCTGTTAGGCTAACCACTTAGTGACTATAGATAATAATTCAATGGTTCATTTATGTATAAACCTAAACAGAATATTCATGTTCACTGCTAATTAAACTGAAACTAAAATCCATAGACTATTAGATGATTTCGGCAGGACTAAAGAACTGGTACACACTTGAGTAACTGTTAATTTGACATTGACATTCACTAAACCATAATCAAAGTAAATAAGTCCTTCGTAGTAAACTTTACTTCTGCATGTAGCTGGTAATGGTTTTAGATCGAAATTAACTAACATATGATGAATCATGAAAATAGTTGGCCATACGCTACTCTATGACCTTTAAACAAGAACATGATATCTGATTGCTCCGTATTGCTCCTTAGATTTTGTCGGTACCTTCTGATTTTCACTGGTTATTTAACTGATTTCAGTCCACGATAAAATGTAATTCTATGGAGATTACATTTATTCATTACTGACTAATAAATAAGCATCGTATTTATCTAGTTCTTAATGCACAATGATACACCATAAATCAATTTTTTTTAATATAACTGCTAGACTAAGTGATGCGATACTGCATGTGACTTAACTCATGGAATTAGATCAGTTTTAGTTATACTTTGTCCTCTGAGCTAGATAATTTAATTGTGGAGTTTTTTTTATCATATATCTGAATGACTTCCTAGGTACAAACTTTTAACAGATGTGAGCTATGACATTTTCTCACCAAGTAACTAGCAACCTCTTCTGTACACTTGGAATTTGATTGGTTGTTATTGTTGTTGACACATCTCCTGTTGTTACTTTTACCTTTCATCATGATTCATTTGACCTGACTTATACTATTGTAGATGTTTATTAGTTTTCCAAATGGATGATAAATTGAGTCGATTTCAATATAATTATTAATTGCCGATTGACCAAAAATGTCAAACTCCTGAAAATTCACTAGTTTTCTTTGCATTTCCTGTCTGAGATCACTACGTTTATGATCATAATTGTCTGCATGTATTGATATGAGAATGCATGTCGTGACGTTTGATGGCTAATTGATATGTATGTAGATGAAGAGATCTATCTCTTTGTAAAAAAATCTCATAGCTAACTTTTATCAAAAGTTTGTACTTATGATGAAAGCTTTGCAATTAAACAAAACAACTCAATGAACACAGTGCATCAAAACCATCCTCCTGAGTTACTAATCTTCTCTATCACCTCTATTAGATCAATGCTTAAAACCGAATGAATATGAAATTGATTATTAATAGGTAACTAATTAATGCAAATACCTTAGTCTTAAATGATACCAATTATGATGTGATTAGCTCAGTTGTAAAACTGGCTAATTCACTTTTTTATCCAATGAGAAGAATAGGTTCATTCAAGATTATTCAAATACTTTATCGATTAGTGACAACTGCAACAATCCTCCACTACACCCCAACTAATTAACATTAACTAATTCAATATGAACTAATTTAGTTTAGCCCCTAAGGTAGAATTTAAGTTGCGCACTGATGAGGAGTCCCATACTAGAATGAAGTAGCTGTCCAGTGCTTCAGAGTCTTCAATGGTACCTTGCCAACATCAATCTGTGACGAATTCAATCAACTAAACTTAATGCCAATCTCCACATATCATCTCAATTAAATTAGTTAAATTAATATAGTTTTAACTAAATTAATTACCTATTTACTAAGTTAATTAACAAATGTAAATCAAATTAATCACATTTACTAAGCAGATTAAATTTAAACTTAGTTTAAAGTTGTTTTCACTCAACAATTTGAATGTGTTTGAATCTTCGCATTAGTTTGATTTGAACAAGAATTGATCAATCTCTGTTGCTATATATGCATCCTGAGCCTATCGCCTTGATACAATTAAAGTTCACAAGTAGCATTTAATTTGGATTATGGCTGACAAATGAAATTTATAATGCATGTTTCGCCCAGTTGATGAGTCCTGATTGGGACGAAACTCAAACTGACGGGAAAATCCTAACACACTCAAATTATATACATATGCCCGTTAGACAAGTGTGGCTGATAGTACTGAGCAACCAATGTGTGAATTCTATGGCGTTTGATACGCAACGAATTGACTTCAAGTCTCGGTGTATATAGTAACAGGTATTCCCAGCTGACATATTTTAAATAATACAAAACGTCCTTCCTGAGATACACTTCCAACCACAGCCCAAATCAAATCATGAAGGTTAAAAGGCTAGACAATCGTAATTTTTCAGCATTTTCTTCATCATAAACTGTTTTAGTTTAGACATTTCTTGTACATAGTTCTCTTTATCAAATACATAGTAAATTAATTAAAGTTAGAAAAATTATCCTCGGGTTCCCAGTTAGTAGTTTGTTGGCTAAGCGATTTCCGAGTATCCTGAATGTCGTGGGTTGACATTCTCAAATTAGGTCTTGTATGTGAACTTCTGAGGACTAAACAGCTGTCCGGTACTTTTTGTATTCAATAGTCTTCTGATCCCTCCCCCCCGCCAATTCATGATAACGATACTAAATTTAAATAGAGAAAGAACAAAGAGCTGTATAAAGTATCGCAACGACGCATTCTTGTTTCATCCAATTCTTATTAGCTGCATACAACCTCTATTGTTTTAAAATCATCATTTCAATTAAAGTTGAGTTGACATAGTCTTGTAGTAAGTAGATTTTAGTTTGTTGCTTGTATTTGTCATAGAGTGATCTCTGTAGGATGCGATGGAAACTAGAAAGCAGTGAATAATTGTCTCATTTTAATAAACAAATCTTGATTGTCAGTTAATGTATCCAAACACCCCCCCTAGAGATCAAAACTAGAGTCATTCAAGTCTTTTGGTTAACGTTTAACCATTAGCACTACTGGACCGATTGATGGACGTGATTGGTAATGGTTAAGTATTTACTACTAGACATTAAAGTTGAATATTTGATTTGCTGAAGTAAATGAGGGTGTACATTTGTTAGTATTACAATACCAGGTTAATGTGATCTTCAATCACTCAGTTTAACAGACTATAATGGTTACCGCTAAGCTGTTTAGGCTGTGTTGAATACGCTGTATGATCTCTGAGTAGTAACCAAATAGACATTTATTAAATCTTTTATTGTTCTGATCGAACTCTACAGATCAAGTTACTATTTTAACATGGAAGTTGGTTTAGAGATAAAAAGTAAAAACTTTGGACCTAATTTTCGTTGTACTTTACACTCATCATATGGTCTAAATAGCTGTTAAGAACATTCTAGAAATTAATGGAGAGATGCTACTTTATTAAAAGCATGAGCTTGGCCTACGAATAACAAGAAATGAATATGGGCCATATCCACATACTGTTCACCATAAAACTTCCACCATTACTACATAGAACTTATTTATCCACCTTTAATGCACATAGGACGATTTTAACTCTCTGTATGGTTGCCTGATAGAATTTTATTGATCTTTTCTATTGTAAATTTGAATATCACATACCTATAAAAGATTCATTGACAGAGATTCACTTGCCTCTTGTTATTATTACATGAACTTCATGTACATCAGAATAAAATTGAGAGAAGATTTGTATCACATATGAATGCTTTTGTTGATGTTGTGTTCTCTGAGCTAGATGTTTGATTGTAGATACTTTCGTTTATGAACAATATATCCAGTTTTCTGTATGACACTTATCATCAAAGAGTGTTTACTATCTTTTGAGTAAACTGATCCTCTCTTACATAAACTTCAACATGTATCATCTGTTGACAAAGTTAAACATGTTATCACAGATGAATGTAGACATTGCTTTATCAAATTCATTGATCATACAGAGATTTAAGTTAGTCTATGAGATAATGATCAATACCACTTAACATTTTCCATTTCACTATGGATAGCAAATTACTTGATTGCAGTCTTATCTACATGTCAAAATCTAAGTATTTTGTCTATAATATTGTTAGTGATAAATAAGTATATTCAGATTATAAATGAATTGAATTGGTTTTATGGAATTAGGCATTAAGTTTCCTTCATTGTAACTGTCATAAATTGATCTTGGTTGAGTATCGCTAACAACCAAGAAATATTGGACAGATGTTTGGATCTAATATTTGGATACTCACCGATGTGTAATCTCATATACATCAAATCTGCAACCTTCATGTCTAGCAGTAAACATATGACCATCAACACCAATACCCAATGAATAGATTCCGCTTCCATCAATCTATGATATTTATTACTAACGAATTTCAATAGACGTGGTAGTGCTGATAGTTCTGAGTTGACCAAAAGACATGAATGACTCTTGTTTTGGGTTGTGTGCATTAACTGACAACGAAGGGTTGTATATCAAGATGAGAACTGTCCTGTACCTTCTGGTCCGCATCGTATCATACAGAGATCAGTCTATGACGAATAACTAAAAATAATACCTCTCTCCACATAACCACCTCAATTCAGTCGTAATAATCAGCTCACTAGTAACTGACTTTAATATGTTCATCAAGTTCTAGTAAGAAGTTGTGACTGGTAGGGTACAGACTTGATGGAAGTAATAAAATTATCACCATTCACGATGGATTATCTTCGCGTCATATCACAAATCGACGGTAGTGAGAATTCTGCCATTTGACGCCGGCCATCCCAATGGTACTGAAGACTAAGCGTTTGCCAACCTAACGGTCCTAAGTTCTATCCCATGATGAAACAGAGAGTGCACACTTCTGAGGAGACTCGTACAAGAACGAAACATATGCCTAGTGTTCCTTTGTTTCTACTTGTACTTAACGGACACCAGTTTGTGACGAATACAGTCAACTAAACTTTATACCTATTTCTATAAAACCACCTTAACTCAATATCCCGATATTTTTGGTTGCAAATTAGAAAGGTCATTTAAAAGAGGTGAAAGAAATAAGAAAAATCATTGTTATTAAGCGGTGATTTACTTTCAGTAACACGACAAAACAAATCAGATAATGTGACTACAACAGTGTTGTAAGCGAAATTGTATAACCAGTTGCTTGTGATAATAATAGACATATTAAAATCATACGTGAATGGAATTGAGATGGTTTGTGGAGATTGGCAGCAAGTTCAGTTGATTGAATTCGTCACAGTTTGATGTTGGTAGGATACCATAGAAGACTAGCGAACACTGAAATCTAGGATGTGCATTGGTGAGGAGTTCCACACTAGAATGAAACAACTGTCTGATGTTACCTGGTTTTCAATGGTACTCTGATAACATCAATCTATAACGAATTCAGTCAATATGGAAATTGTTGTCTGGATAACTATGACAAAAATGATGACAAATTCATGTTAGCTAAAAGAGTCATTGTTATGGTAACAATAATGATAAGAGACTGATACGAATTGAGAAAAATGAATGTGTAATTAAAAATAAGATAGAGTAAAGAAAACCAGTAAAAAAGTTAGCGGGGTTAGATTATACAGCAGTCAGCTTATATAAGGAGTAGCAAAGTTATGGGACAAGATAGACAAAAAGGCTAAACATACATGTTTGAATGTTTTGTAGTTAATCTCAACAGCATCAGTTAAATATAGTGGCCATAATCATACTCCCTTATGTAGATTAATCAAGACTTTGTTGAATCTTGCACTGCTGTCTCACACTTCATATGATTTACTTTTAAAGTTGAACAAACAAACTTAAAAAGAATACGGACAAGGATAGAGAAGGCTTAACCATTTCATTTACTTTGTATTCTTTGATTATGTTTCCATTGAAATAATGTAAAAATTGTTACATTGATCTTTATTAGCCCAATAGGAGGTTTGTGGAGATAGTTAATTGTCAATTTTGATATCACGAATTGATCTGAATCAGACAACGATTGATCACCTGGAAGCACTCACTGCACAGCTGTTTCATCCTAGTATGGGACGACCCAACAGCGCGCATTCATGACTCCATCGGGGATCGAACCCAGGACCCTCTGGTTCCACGGAGAACGCTTCACCATTGAACCATTGAGTCGGCTCCTAATGGTTGATATATCCAATTCAGTCAATTTGTTTAAGTTTAACTGACTTTATTGTATGCAGACATGTTAACTCATTGGTGAGTTCAATTTTAGAATAATCTACGAAAAGATGAAGCAAGAGCTTTACTTCACCTATCAACCAATATGTAATTTTCTATGTGTATACATGCAATTACTGTTTGGTTTCGAATATACTTGTTTATTTCTCGAAGTTTACAAAAATCTATAAAATGCTGAAGAGTAACTGATCAAATAGTCAATATAATTGCCACGCATTCTATAAACTCTAAGAGACTTTTAAAACATAGTCATTTATAGGATGAATTTCTAAGGAAACCAATTATAATCAGGTGAATTGAGCGTGGGTTTGAAGTAACAATGTAACTACTACTAATAATAGTAGTATTAGTAGTAATAATATAGCTATCTTGTCAACTAAATGTTTGGGAGATAGACATAAATTTCAAATAATATTCCCTGAATGTGATAGGTTATTCAGATGAGAGAGAAAAATTGTACTTACATACATACATGTATCTATCCGATTGATCGAGACTTTTATCAATGTTCCAAATTGAATTTGTTAACTAAAAATGAAAAATTGATCGAATTGATTAAAAACAGAACAATAAACACTGCCATTATAGAAACATACTTTATTTAAACAACATTAGTATAATGCAGACTAATGATTTGAGTATTACGTAACAGTAATATATTAGATATTACATTTATGATATTGTGTTTAGTTCATATTTATTGATATATATCTTATAATAGGACTAATATCTGGGATAAGTACCATTGATAGCATAAAGCCATTCAATTCAGTCAATATTTCATCATTTATGTCAACAAATCTAAATACTACTTCAGTTAAACAAGTAAAGTAAGTAGTTGTATGTTGTTTATTTATTTTATTTTAATATTTTTCTATTTCGAAGAATTCAATTGTTTAATTATTTACTACACCAATGGAAATCGAACCTATAACCTTTGAATTTAATAGTAAGCATTTAATCTTAAGATTACTTAGTTAGCTAATCTGATTTTTAAATTATCAATCAATCAATCTATGCCTGTTACTCTTTGTAAAGCATAGGTCGCCAATAAGCATTCTCCAACTGACTATATCCTTGGCTTTTCTTTCCAAGTGCAGTCCATTCTTTTTATATCTGCTTCTGATTCCCGGCGAAATGTATTCTTTCGTCTTTTTCTTCTGATTTGGCTTTAAGGATTCCAAGTTATGCTTCTCTTGTGTCGCGCACTTCGGAGATTTCGTCAATATGTGTCCTATCCACCTCTAACGCCTTTTCCTAATTTCATCCTCAGCTGAATTTTGGTTGATCTGCTGTTTGCCACAGTAAATTTTTGCTCATGATGTCTGGTCAACGTATCTGAAGTAGACATCTTGGGTAAACAACTGTTTATAAATATGTGTATCTTTTGAATGATGCTTTTCGTAGCCCTCCAAGTTTCAACTCAATACAAAAGAACTGCCTTGACGTTTGTATCGAAAATTTAGGCTTTGATGTTGGCTGACAGCTGGTTTGTGCTCCAGATGTTTTTGAATTGGTTTCAACTAACTGACAATACAATGATTATAAATCTCATAAACTGTTTAAAGTTAGAAATACTAGCTTAATGGCTTTAATGTTAGATGATGACTAAAAAGACTGAGGATCCTGAGTTCGAATCTTGATAAACACTAAGAGATTATATACTAAGATCCAACGGACATCTAGTTTCTTCTGGTTTTCGATAATTATCTAACTACCATTCCGATTAACTTCTAGGTTGAGTGTATCAATAATACTTACACACATAATGTTGACTTAGTTTCGAAATGGTAGTAAGGAGTAGGAATTATACAAAGCTTTTCAGCTAATTGTCAATGTATGGATTGACACACGAATATAATACTCACCGTTTAAAACACAAGTATTATCACCCACTAAGGTACTTAGTCACAACTGTCGCTAATTCTTTATTGAGTATGATATACATCCTAAATTATAAAGGTTTCTTATCTTCAGTTGCTGCTACTTTGAAATAAATATGAATCTAAGGTTTGGTCTAATATAGAGAAGTGGATATTCACTATTAAGAATCCTCTAAACTACGATGACGAAGCTGTCAAATTTTCACTAGTTCTCACTAGTTCATAATCGTGTATAATAAAAATTCACATTGAAATTAAGCTTCAGGAACATTCTGGAGTTAATCACTACTGAGTTCATTATTATAGTTCAATTGGGATGGTTATTTTTGTGGAGATCGCTAGTGAGAATTCGTGACTGGTGGAGTTCGGACTTGTCGAGAGTGAGACAGTTATCATCTATGACAATGGATGATAGTCGCACTACATGTTACAAATTGATGAAAGTGGAAATTCTACCATTGGATGCCAACCCAGTGGTGCAGACAGTTAGGCATTCGCGTCGACCTACAGCCTCTGGTGCGGAATCTGAGGTGAGTACTGCTAAGGAGTTTCACACTAGAACAAAACAGCTGTCCAGTACTCCCTGGTTTTCAATGGTACCCTGCCAACATCAATGTGTGATGTATTCAATCAAATATATTGTGTATCAGTTAATCTTGTCACACATATCAACTCAATCAAAAAACATAAACATAATGCATGATACGAACTCGAACGTGAACAATAGAAATATAAAAATGAGGAATACAATTCAAATAGTACAACAACCATATTAACGAATGATATTCAATTGAATAATTAAAGGAAGATGGAGGATAAACTTTATATGGTTTGAGATAAACCGTACTAGTGGTGATAAATACTACTAAGGTTAAATACTAAGTACCATAGGTTCTCTTCTTACTAGACCTGCTTACTCAAAAAGATTAATCTGATAAGGAAGGTTAAGTAGTAGAAATAAAAGAAGATTGTTAATTATTTTAATGCTTGTTTGATCTGGTTAGCGTTTGTTTAGGAAGCTTGGGTTTTACGAGATAGTAATGCTAGCTCCATGCCCAACCCTTCTCCTTTACTCGGGCTTAGGACCGGCGATAACCCTAGGGGAACTACAGGCGGAGTTTAACTATTTAAATGCATTCATTTGTGTAACAACTTAATCATAGTGGATTAATTAGAATAATTGAACGTTTTACCAAAGAAGAATTGCAAGGAAGTAAACCAGAAGTAAGATGAGCAGAAATCCTACTGAAATTTTTACAAAAAAGTCGACTGAATGAAGATCTAACACATTCAAAACCTGTCCCATCAATTAGTAGCCAACTTCAAATTGTGTTACCTTTTTCTGGGACTTGTCCGACGATTTCTATGGTTGTGAATCTAATTCAAGTGTTAGATTTGTTTGGTTCCTTTTGCAGTTTAGTAAATTGTGTGCTTCATGATATTCAGAGGTTAACAGCATAATTGAATGGTATATCCTCTTCATTCGTCCTTTCTCTTGTCGATTGTTATATCTTGAAAAATTACTGTCAATCACAATATATGGAAAACAGCAATCTCGATAGGACTAATAAGGGTGTCCACACGTCTGCTTGTGACTACTAGTCCCCAAAGCCTGGATGAAGAAGACAAAACAACTGAGCCAACCACTAGACAATCAGATAATATTTAACTCATCCATTTATATACATACAAAACCTAATCAAATAGCGCACCAGTAGGAAGACTAACATTTATACAAAATGCAGACAAAAATGACTAGGAACTGACGGTACAGATACATAGTTAATTGATTATAGTATCTGAATGACAAAAGATATGATACAGTTCATGAGTCTAGTGGGAGGATAGAGTAATGGGAATACGACAATAATAGAGACAAAATGAGTTGATTTACATGCATCCGAAATAAATAAAACAGTCTTCTGAAAAATAGTTCAGGCAGTTAGTTACTCTTTTTTAATCGCCAGATATAACATCTACATCATTATTCTATTATACACCCTTCTACTTATCGTTTACGATAGTTGTAAGCATAAATAAACACTAATGTACCAACGTGGAATTCCAAGTAGGTGGGTAATGACAAAAAGTATTTATTTACTAATTTTTAATATTTGCTTATTTTTTCCACCCTACATTGGGACCGATGATACACTTTGCTTGTTATTGTAGTACCTTATTATCTAATAAAAGATATTAAATGAAAACTTGAAACAACTCCCCCTCCCCCCAAAATTCAACTTGATCAGTATCCTTTTTTATGGAAACTAATCCTGACAACTTAATATAGCGAGGTTTATCTAGCTGTATACACATACACAAATTTCCGACGCTTATATTGTGTTCACAGAGAGGCTTTGAAATCTATGGTTTCCTCTAATATAGAAAAGTGGATATTCAATATTAAGCATCCTCTAAGCTATGATGACTTAGTTGTCCAATTTGCACTGGTTCTCAAGTTCATATCAGTCCATGATAAAAAAAAATCACACTTAAATTGAACAATCTCTAGTAAATAATTTATTCCAATAAGAATGTCAATCGTTTCTATTGAGCTCATGTTTTTATAGGAATGGTACTTAATACCGTACCTGTCAATATGTTTAAAAACACCTTCTCTTATAACAGCACATATAATCGAACATTATAGTATGTCGAGTAAATCTTCATCAAGCTTTATTCCATAATATTCAGTAATATTGGAACCTAGTCAAGAGGATTTGAATCAGTAGTAATGATGAAGTAGATTACTAATTGCAATAAGTTAAGATAGAAATTAAAAAGTGTTACTAAGATCGTAGATATGCAAGTAGTGATAAGATAAATAGCATAACAGGAGTAATGAAAACTTGAATAATAATTTGTGGGCATATAAATAGAACTTAAACATTTAGAGTGGTGAGTTGCATTTAGCCGTTTAACCGATGTTATTTGATCATTTCTCTTATATATAGCAGAAGATATGGCGATTCGAGCTGACAACCTCATTTCATGTGTTCAAAAGAAATCTGTGATATCTCTGTCATTTTCACAGCTACATAAGACATAGTAACAAATTTGATCATGTTATAATGTGATCGTTCGATAAATTTACTTGATTTGACCTTGTACTCGCCAATAGAGAGAATAGTGTTAACAAGAGGGCCTAGTCGATATCCTGACGTCTGCCCAATGCCTTCTCAGTCCCGAGCCAGAATAGAAAAACAGCTCTAAAATATGAGCGATTTCTTTTAAGTGCCCGATATATTAGATCAATACTTCACAACCCTGTGTTATTTCCATTTTTAGTCACCCCATTTCCTTTTGTAGTTAAACTGATGATTAACACGCTATCCAATCTTAGTGATTATTACAACTGTGGTTTTGACAAGTCTATTTTCTCAGGCTCTGAATTAATTCTTGTGACAAAATACGTATCCAAACTGTCATTACTATTATCATTACGTTTCGAAAGTACGTATTCATGTACTTATTATTCCCAGCACTGTTAATACTCCCATACTTTTACTATCACTGTTATCGTTGACTCAGAGATCCCCTTGATTTGTTTAATATTTTATAATACTGTACATTACAGCATAGGACCTGATGAAGATCTAATTAACGAAACTGTATCATTCACTTATGTGTGCTGTTCCAACTGATCTAATGGGAACTTTCAATATTTTAATTAGAAAAACTTAATCCATTTAAGATAAAACTATAATTTTCTATTGATTTCGGTTTTTGTTTAAAAAAAAAAACTGACAAGCAGCTGATTTAATGTCAATAAAAAGAATGTAGTGTTATTACGCAATGATTTTGCAAGTCGTAAATATACATTAAGCTGAAGCCAGATAATAATCAATTACGTATATTGTTCTTATTAACAATAGAATTTAATCAGCTCAGTTGATGGCATCATTATTAGATTACATAATCCCACATGACAGTTCAATTCAATGGTTTAATGCTAAGTAAAGGAAGTAAATTGAATTCAAATTCCATGCCGATTATTACTTATTAACGAGATGTAACTAAAGTATTTAAAGAGATTTCACTCTCTTTAGAAATTCCAATAAATATCACTCAGTAATGAATCCAGTTAGGAATAGAACTCCGGATACATTAAGTAATAATCACAGCCTTTGGCTGTTGAAGTCAGTCTTCCATGTTCTTAGGGATATATAGGAAGTTATAAATTCCCGCTCTGTAGAGGAGTCCATACTTTTGACATATTTGGAAACGAAACTGGATTAGGGTCAATATTGATGACCTGAAAGTGTGACCGCAGTGTTTAAGAGACAACTGCCTGGGGTCAGTCATACATTGCCTCTAGAAGTGGTTTTTGTGCGTCATGCTCCTCACTTGTTAATATTTTATTGCCAAGGATGGAGATTCGTGGAGTGAGGTGCGCATTTTCAGGGTCGGCGTTTCTTAACTCCATGGTCCCTTTGAGGGGAGGAAGCATCTCCAAGATGTTATCTACCTGGAGCAAACATCCTAGAGCAGTAATACCACCGTACAATCGGTGGTACGACTTCGTCCTTGAACCTTAGGTTTGCTGATTTTAGTCTTACCGCTCTCCAGCCAACTTGTCTGGCTCGGTAGGACCATAGGGGAAAACTTGTGCTACATTTTTTCAAACATGGATTATCTACCCAAGCAAACTAATGTAGATAATGGAAGTTTGAACGAACGACTGAAAAGTTAAGTGCTGAAAACCTGTAAACTTTAATTCCATTAAGCAAGTGTCCACTAAGAACCCTATAGTGTGACAATTCACAAACTTGTCCAACCAACTAGAGCAAATCAAATACGGTGAACATCAACTTTACACTCATTATGAAGTGCCTGAAACCGTCAAAGTAGACATTCATGTACTTTATAATCAAAGCTGAGACTGAGTGACCATATTAATAACAGTATCACTGTTAAAGTCAGTATTTTGTGTACGGTCTAACTGATACGATTATGATAAATACATTGCGCGTATAATTGAAAAACATTTGTTCCTATAAAGAATAATCATAGACCAAACCATATGTGACGATGATCACGCGGACCCCAACCAGGTAGTCTGCATCTCTTAACATGGTTCAGATCAACTGTCAATGACTTCGTAGACTGATGTCATGTTTTGGTTTGGCGGTCCCTAGCTTTCTTCCAGCCTACTCCCACACCAGACAGCATTGCTCGTCGAGGTAGGCGGTGGTCAGGCATACTTAACACATGCTCGGGCCGCCTTAGCTGATGAAGATTTACTACTTCATCAATAGATTTACCATACTTACCTAGTACTCTATTCCTAACCCACGTATTGCTTACCCGGTGATCCCAGAAAGCACGAGCAAAGCTTCGAAGATATCTATGATCGAATACTAGGAGCCTACGAATATTCTCTATCTTTAATGGCCATGTTTCACATCCATAAAGTATAACGGACCGAACTACTGCGCAGAAAACGCGTCCTTTGGTCAGCAGTCGGATGTCTCGTCTACGCCACAAGTGACGCAAATTCCCATAAGCTAGTCGAGCCTTACGTACACGAGCCGAGATTTTAACAGACACCAGGCCGTAAGGACTAATGAGACTCCCAAGTAAGAGTAAACAATTAATGAAATTATCATACAATATTTAAATAACCTATTAAGTACTGCTGTGGGATGTGGTTATTTTTAGGTAATCACATAATACGTAACAAATAGACAAATGATGTGCAAAGAGATTCATGTTTCATTTTAAATATGTTCACTAGCTAATGGAATGGCTAACTTATTAGGACATCGCTGCGTACGGTATCTCATGATCTATTTATATGAATGTATAATAAACAGCTACCTCAATAATTTCAATAATGTATGACTTAGCCTGAAAGCTACAAACAAAAGCTCCCACTTATACGTAAAGTGAATATGATTAAGATGTTTGTTTATTTCTATTAAAAATTCAGTAGTTCATCTAAGTAGTAGCAGTACTCATGTTTCTAACTTATGACTTATACAATACGAAAATTAAATCTGAGGGGGCAGTACAACTTGAAATTGACAGTTTAGACAAAACAATACTTAAACTGATAAAACCCCTCCAAATTATTTTAGTAGAGTGAATAGAACAGAGACAAAAACTAACGTCATATACCCGCTACAAGGGCAAACTTAATGTTGTTCCAGATTACCTACTGTAATGTAAACCACATATTCTCTGCCAAATAACTTGGAATTAGTGAAAAATAAAACCAGTTAGTCAGTTGTCGTTAAGATGTGATTCCATAAGCGTTTACTTGCATTCATTTAGTAGCTACCTATCATCCAGACACCTGATTATTATAACAGAGCACTAACTAGGTAGCTAATCAACATTTTTATTAACTCTATTTTCAGACATCAAGCTATTAATAATAAACGTACGAAGACACCAATCACTTCAAAAACAGAGGTTAAGGAGACCTCACATCAATCAGAAATTGTAAAGGATGCTGAAAATGCTAGATATCTTTGGTTAACAAGGCAAACACAACGAAGCACACCCGCCTTAAACCAGGAACGGCAATATGGTCGGATAAATTTGATTTCCACCTATCGAGGAGAATCTCCGTCCAGGAGAGGTAGAAGTGAAACGTCCAGTGCAAGAACAGAGCACAGAGGAGGATTATTTCAGGTACATGAGAACAATAGGACCAAACCTCCGTACTATATCATACATCCAGAATGGTTAAGCGAAACTATAACAATACGACAGCTTGGTTTATCGCCAAGACCAACTCCGTTGCCAATAACCAACGGTCTAAACTATGACCACATCAAAAGACGCAGTCATACAACAAACTCTATTTGTCCAGAATCTTCAAGTAGGAATAAATGTACAGATTCAGTGAGTCTAGAACAAGCGTCTCTTAATCGCTGTAGAAGTGTACCACCAAAATCAATAAACCCTATAACGTGGAGTTGTTAGGGATTAATAATCTTTAAAAAGCTTATCAGTTAAATAATTATTAACTTATTTTATTTAAAAAATAAAGTATACAAAAGAGTAACTTCATTCTTTAAAAAATAATGTTATTCATTTTAAAGGTTGTTGAATAACACGTCTCGTACTATCATTGTTATGAGGTTTTGCAACTGTTGGAAGCGGCTTTTCCTGATGAGATTTGATACATCTATCATGAAATTCAAGTTCTTCCTATAAAAGATAAGAACCATAATTAATAACAATTAAAAAAAAACAAAGGCGTAAAACTAGAATAATTATATGTTTAACTACCAGGTTACGAGTTCACGCATAAATCGTCTATCAAAGTCACTGATGTCTAGAAGTGCGAAAACATGAAACATTGTGTATGGGTGTGCAAATGTGACTGGGTCACAGAAAACACGTTAGTTTGAAAATCTAACAATTATTAAGTTATATCAATAATTATTAATCCCATCTTACTTATATTTAATAAGTTACCCGAGTACGAAATAAGCTGCCTACTTGAAATCTGGGGTTACCACTTTTTACCAAATATCTCAAGAAGTTACTCGGATGGAATTATGTCAAGTCACCAAACCTAAGTCGAAATATCAGTCAGTCTTGTTGTCAAAGTGGGACCACTATACTTAAAGACCTCTGGGGATAATCCATCCGGACCTGGTGTTTTGCCTCGCCTTAGATTGGCTATAGCTTTCTTAACTTTGACGAGAGTCGGAATTAAATCATGACTGTTTCATTGCTGAACTGAATTCAGTGGGTTTTCCAGTGGTAGTTTTTCTTCGCCCAGTAAGATGCAAACAAATGCGTGCTCGTACTAGAGCGTGATCATAATCCAAACATGTCATCATCATCATCATCAGCAGCATCAGCAACAACAACATAGAACGGCACATACGCCCACAGGTCCCAGTTGCCATACCACATTAGCACTACGAGATTACAGAGATAACGTAATAACAGAAAACAAGAGAGAAGAGCAAAGTAAAGGTGTGCAGAAAATAATAATAGAATTCAAGATCTAGATGAGGTTAAAGAGTGAATACACTTGCGCCACTGTGGCCAGTTCTGAGCCGTGTCTCCAGCCATTTGTTGCGACTATCACGCGGACCCCAACCAGGTAACCTACATCTACCAACATGGCTTAGACAAATAGTCAAGGACTTCATGGACTGATGCCATGTTTTAGTTTGGCCGCCCCTACTCTTCTTCCATCCTACTTCAACCCTAGCCAACATCTCGCGGCAAAGTAGACGGTGGTCGGGCATGCGCAATATATGTCCCAACCATCTCAGTCGATGAAAATTAATGACCTCTTCGACTGATTTACCGTGTTTCCAAAGAACCTTGTGTCTAACCTCCATATTACTTATTCGACTGTTCCATGATATACGAGCGATGCTACGAAGATTCCTATGGTCAAATATCTGGAGTCGATGCATATCTTGGGTTTTCATGGCCCACGTTTCGCAGTCATATGTTAAAACGGCGCAGATTGTTGCGCAGTACACCCGGCCTTTCGTTGAGACACGGATATCTCATCTGTGCCACAAGTGGCGTAAATTGGCAAATGCCAATCGGGCTTTCTGAATCCGTGCTGAGATTTCGTCAGACACCGACTCACCAGAGGTGATGAGACTTCCAAGATAAGTGAAGTGGTCAACGCATTCAGTTACTTCACTCCCTATAACTAATTTAAGAGGAGGAGCAGGCCAGTCCTGGAGTAACATTTTGCATTTGGAAGGAGAGAAGCGCATCCTAAATATGCCTGCATTGTTACTCAAGGTGTTCAAGAGACTCTAAACATTGTTCGCGTCTTCACCGAATAGGACTATATCGTCTGCATATTCTAAGTCGACGAGAGGGCCTCCTGGAAGGAGGGTATTTCCTGAGAAGTTAAAAGAAGTGAGTGAGACTTCTAAGAGAACATCTATGACAACAGTAAATAAAAATCGGGATAAGGGGCAACCCTGACAAACCCTACTTGAGGATGATATTTCTCGTGACAATTCACCATACGCTCTAACTCGACTGGTGGTGACCGAGTAGAGCCTTTATAAGGTTTATGTACTTTTGAGGTACGCCTTTTAATGACAAACACCGACACAAGACTTCACGGTCTACGAAGTCGAAAGGTGCTTTCAAGTCAAGAAATACAACTATAGTCGGACGTTGGTATGTATGTCTATGTTCGAGAATCTGGGGCAGGGTAAATATGTGATCAAAGCAACCTCGTCCAGCTCTGAAACCAGCATGGTATTTCCGAGTCTGCTGTTCTCTAGTGTTGGATAAACGTCGGATGATAATAGAGGCTAATATTTTAGATACTATATTAGTCAAACTGATTCCTCTATGGTTATCACAAGAGGATTTCTGTCCCTTTTGTAAACCGAAAAGGATCAGCGGTCAAGACCAGTCAGATAGGATGATGTTCAGTTCCCAGACTCTGGCTAATATATCAGTCAACCTGCCAGCTAAGACCACCATCCTTAAAGATATCGGTAAACAACCTATCAGGTCCTGCTGCTTTCCCTCGCTTCAAGTTACTTATGGCGTTTTCAACCTCACTGAGAGTTGGAGGACCTATGTCAGTTTTCCATTATGGTAGCTTGGGGATACTAGGCAAGCTAAGAGTAGCTGGGGGCCAGTTGAACTGTTCCTGAAAGTGTTCCGCCCATCGTTCTAATCTTCTAGACTGAGTGAATCATAGACCCATCTTCTTCCGAAATAATTTCACTAACCGCTGATTTCTTAATACCAGTGTCCTTGATAAGCCGGAATAGTTGTCTACTATTGCGAGAGCCTCTCCAGCGGTGACTAATGGCGATATGTTTTATTTGAGCCCACCGTTGAGTAGGGCCAGGAGGTCGCAATGTTAGACGATGTCGGTCCTTATACTTAAAGTTCGTGTTGGCTAGAAATAACCGATTATCTGAGTAAAGCTACAGCAGACGGTCGCCGTTATCCGTTCTCTGACCTGGAACACTGAAGCATCCACCTAAATGTCTTTCCGACTGATTCAAACTACCTATTTGGGCGTTAAAATCACCAGCCAAGATTACCAAATCTGAGTGTTTGGCCCTCTGAAGAAGTTCAGAAAGTTTTCTGTAAAATTCATTTTTCACTTCATCCAGGCTGCAGTCGGTGGGAGCGTAGGCAAAATTAACGAAAAGACAACTGCGTATGTCCTTATCTTTTCGAGTTCTTACTGAACCATTTAGTCGGACGGCACATGAGCGACTGTCGACAGGAATTCGATCGAGAAGTACCTGTTTTGTTCTCATACTTAACGCAATCCCTGCACCGGCTAGACAACAAGTTGTTGTTGAGTCGCCAGATAAACGAAGAGTGCATCGCGAAGGTTGTTCACTCTGACTAGGTGAGATCAAGTGAATGACCACGTTACGATCCTGCATGAGTATTTCGGAGACACAACATGCATCAATCGCGCGGGATTCTGTCTTAGCAAGGGAGACTTTTTACCTTATTCGACATAAGGTCCGTACATTTAATGCACTAATGTGAGGTTTGGAACGTGGCCTTAGTATACACAGGACGTTATTTCGTGGACTGGAATCGTTGGCACTAATGACACAGGAGGAAGTTGAAGATAGGGATTTAGGCTTGAAGGTTGGGGCGGGACAAATATTAGGAATAGGAGTTTGATTAAAATGGAGGCGATCTTACATGTTGTTAGAGGTATGAGGGCGGTTATCTATATCCAGTTGCCTACACTGTGGGTTTTTCTAAATGTACCTGAAAAGCAAAATAGGTTAGAGTTGGTTTGAAAGACATGGGAGCGTAACCGCAGTGCCCAAGGAACAACTGCTTGAGGCTGGTCACACACGGCCTTTTTGAGAGAGGCATTCATTGTTGTAGCTCCGCACTTGTTGGGGTCTTACTGCCGGAGACGGAAATCCAAGGAGTAAGGTAAGGTGTGCATTGTTAGGGTCGATCTTTCCTAACCCCGCTCTTCCTTTGTGGGAAGGCAGCATCGCTGTTACGCTGGTTGACCGAGGAAAACACATTACTATCGTCACACCTCTGTACAGCCAGCAGTACAACTTTGTCCTCGGACTTTATATTTGCTGCTTTTGGTCTCATCGCTCTTCAACCGGCCTGCTTGGCATGGCATAACCTTGAGGAGCGATTGTTCCAGCTAATATAGCTTAATCGAGTCATTATGATAGGCAAGCCCGACTACCACGTCGAGGTGGCAGCACGATCGGGGTCCAACTGCTATGCAGTAAACGCGTCCTTCGATCGGAAGACAGATGTCTCGCCTACGCCACAAGTGATGCAGATTGGCAAAAGCCAATCGAGCCTTCTGCCAACTAGCCAAAATTTCAGACACCAGACCATTAGGACTGATGAGACTCCCAAGATAAGTAAAGCAGGCAACACGTTCAACAACTTAGGCACTTAATCTACATTATACGGTTGTTGTTAGATAGTGGCGAAAGTATATATAGATACTGTATTACAGTAGTGTGTTGAGGTGTTCATCGACATAAGCAGTTAATTAGAAGGTAACAGTGGAAGCAATATCAGAATGTGCATCAATATACAGTGTAACTCGAAATGTGGACTAGAACATCAAAATGCATATTCACAGATAAACCTTCATTTTGATTCGGTCTTATCAATGATAAGATTTTAGATAAAACACTTACTTGGTCTAACATTTTACGAACTGACCTACCAAATTTACAGACAGGCTTACTGCACCCATATTAAAAGTCGTGCTCAGTAAAAACGCCAACAAAAAAAGTTTGACAAATGCCTCGAGTATCATTGTGAGAATACCCAAGATGCTTCTTAATTAAGCCTATATCAATGCTCAGTTTGGAAGATAGGCGTTATGCAACTTTCCTTATTATGCGAGTTCCATAAACTTAGTGGTTCGGTGTCTGAGAAAATTTCATAGGCAGTAAGAAGAGACTGCCTGGTGTTCGCCAACATAACCTACCCTTACCAAGAGCCAAATATCTTTATACTTACTTACTTACACCTGTTACTCCTCACTGACAAGCATAGGCCGCTCACCAGGATTCTCCATTGAACTATGTCCTTATGCTTATTTACTATTAAACTGCGGCGAAAATCGTATGGAATGGAATTCGGAGTCGAGTGAAAAATATCTAATAGAATAAAACACACTACACCAAGGCCAAAAATAGATCATCAACCAAGATGTGCTAAAAAAAATGACGATACGAAAGAAAACTAGAAAATATGAGAGCACAGCCAGTTGGAAAATGTACCGCCAGTGTGCATTTCTTTGTTCAGCTCACAATCAAAGAGTAGAAAATTACTCTAAGTGTTACATTTATGCATCACTAGTCTCTTCAGAACTCCCTGCTTGAGTGTGAATACTTAGTTCACCACAGTTCATCACGCCTAAAATTATAGTTGAGTATGAAGACAATAAGTCACATTAAAGTGTACTAATTAAGTAACCAACCTTGGTAAGAAGATCGTGCGATGAAATACCTGTAATACTGGAGGAGTGTTACAAACTTTATTAACATACCTAGAATTATATTCGGCTGCTTGTTTGGCTAGTTCCGACTTCGATAACACACTTTCATCGTGTTCTCTAGCATGTTTCACAATTCGCATACCTCCGGCTTTCACTAAACATCTTATAAAAAGTGATTAAAAAATAATACGCACCAGCTGGAGGGTGTGAAATCTGGTTGATGTCAGGTGATTTATCTGCCATGCGAAGACGTATAGAGTAAACGCAAAGTTAACAAGAGCGCTAAACTCTAGGTCACACTCCCAGTTCAATATACACTTTTTAGCCTCAGTTTTGTATAGACGAAAGATAGGGTAGTCCATGTTAGTCTTGATGATACTACTGTCTCGGTTGATCAAACTTCTTTTTGGATATATTAACAGATGAAGTTGAGACCATGTGTTGAAACAGTGAGTTCTACTTTTCGATTGTTCTGTGATGGGTGTAAAATCTGATTTTCTTGTATAAAAATCCCTCCATGTTATTTTTTGTACTGAGCATTTTTTTTAACTTGCTTCTTCTCAATGTGTTGTGCTCTGACCCTGTAACAGATCTTGTTTCTTTCTGTTTTCCCCTTTTTATTATAACAGTATTGGATTATGCTGACAACTAGGTTTTTATGTTCTTTTTTTTGTTAGTATATGTTACATGCCATTGGTCTTCAACGCTGTTTTACCGGGTTTCAAGGTCTTGTTATAAGCTATATTTGCTTGATATTTTGCCTATCCGTGCCTGAGTGATTTGACTCAGTTGGTTGATTGCAGTCATAATTTGGAACTTTTATTTGTTAGGACAAGTAACTAATTTGAAGTCCAATTAATACCTATTTATTGTGTTGTAGGTTAGGTGTACAACTTGCTTGAGTCCCTCTAGCTGTATAGGGAAGGAGAACTGTTGAGATTTGTGTACTAAATTTGTGTTTATTGTTAATTATTGTAACACGTTCCGCACCAATAAATTGTGTTATTGGAAAGTCTATTGCGAATTCGTGAGTGACTCAAGAACCGACCGGCCCTATGCAGAAACGACTTTAACATTAAAAAGTTGAAGTAGTTTTTGGCCTTTACGATAGGGTATACTGTGAAATTATATATTGTCCGTTTTTAGCTTTTGGATACCATAAGAATGTCCCTGTAAACTTTCTGTTCAGGAAGGCCGAAAAAGGGAAGGTGTTACAAGTTCAAATTTATTGAGGATTATGATTAAATCCCATATAGTTTAGTTTAGCTAGTTTCTTGTAGTATAAAGGCTTAGACATTTCTAAAAAATGTGCAGTGATCTCCAGATCCTCTCTGGTTATGTTTTCCAAATCATTTCGTGTCTACACAGCAGGGCTCAAAATTTTCCATCACGAATGTATTTTTAACTTGGCTCACAGTAACAACTGTAGTGGCTTATATTATTCCACGAGCATATCAATTATTAAATTGCGCATTTATTTGTGTGTGTATTCTCAGCTTGTGACCAGACTCTTCTCTTTAGGTCTATTTGAATCTTGGGTGCTTACTGAATTACATGTACACAATGATACATGAGAATAAAAACTATTTATTTATTTACTCATGTTCCAAAATGCATTACCACCGAATTCTTCGTAGCAATTTCCTCGTTTGTGGCATTCGCTGCAGCCCTATTTTTCTGTAAGAGAACAATATACTTTGTACAAAGAAAAGTGCTATACTTATCTATTAACGAGATTTAGTGTGCCTTAACGTAATGTTCTTCCCCCTCTTCCCCCATTTTTATTGAATGATTTACCCTCTTCTTTTAAAAAATGCGTTTTTTGAATACACAGATGATCTTACTATTTGTATGTCTGTTTTCTCTTCCTTAAATTGTTATGAAATGAACTATTTCTTAGAGAATGTTGAACTGTGGTCAAGTTTTAATGGGCATCAAATTAATCCCTCCAGATGTCTAACAGTCAACTTCAGTTTTAGATACGCGAAAAGATTTAAATGCTCTTGTGGATTCTTACGATATTTGTAAAATTGGAGATTTTATATTTAAGACTGTGTCGAATTATATTTATCCTGGTGTGGCTTTTGATTCTGTCCCAACATGGTCCTCGTATATTTTGCTAACATCAAAGTGGGTTTTATCATTTTATATACTCTCCGATGCGATTACGTAGTTTTAGTGTTACTAGGCACTTATTTTTTTTGACATTATATGTATATAAATACATCATTTTTCAGATATGTGCATGGAAAAAGAGTGACTTGTTGAGACACTGTGTGCTGGAAATTCATATTGTACTAAACATACTACTAAATAAGGCTATTATTAATTTTTTTTATATGTGCGTGAAGTCAATTGGTATTCAAGAACTGTGTGCACATGGAATTTATATCTAATCGGACTTAGTACAACTTCTGTCTAACATCTGCAATTTGAAAACAGACGTGGTTTGCTGGTCGTCCCAAGTTAGCTAATTCTACACTTCATGATGAAAAGGCCCTGTCCTTTCTACTCACATCCTACTCATATAAACGTGTAACATGGATGGTAAGAAAATACGATGGTCATCTTTACACGGGAAGGATCATGTTGGATCTAAAACCGAGCTCTCCACTAATTACATTTTTTCATTTGGATAACCTAACTAAGAGTTTATTATCCCATAACAGTAAATTTCCATTGATTCTATTATTGTGTAACATAAATAGAGCCTAAAGTGCGAGACCTAATTAAGAGGCTATGTAGTGCAAATATAGATTACGCGTATGAGAACCTTCTGATCTTCTAAACATGTCAGACATCTCGCTTTATAAATAAGCTTTCGAAGTACAAATAACTTATCCTAAAACCGTTCTACTCTTCAGATTGCATCCGATTTTCTAGATGTTCAGTCATTTCTTTGGGAATATTCTTCTCTCGAATCTTAACAACTGTTCCATTTGAACTTGCGGGTTCGTATGAACCATTGCTAAATTAGTCCGAGGACTAGTGTTAATGTAAGTTTATTTCCGGAAGCAGTTTGCATACGGACAACCCTTCTAGTCCTCCGGTTATTACAGAAGAACGAGTGCCTAAGGTATCTAACACGATTTTTTCCGAATTGTCTCATAAATCTTCTTAGAATTCTTCAGTGTAGTGTAAGAATTTCCTGATGTTTGGTACTCACACTCTATACTATTTGCGCTCAGTAACCCGAACCTATCCCACATTCTTTCCTCTTAATTAGATGGCTTTGTAGCGGTGAATAATTACATAGGTATCGACATTGATGCTGACCATGTTTGTTTTAGCGGACACTACTAGTTGAAGGCGTTCGGTCACGCGTCACCACCAGATCACGTCACGCCGCATCGTGGAATGCATCTCTCTCTCTAGTTTGCCGGCCTAGATGTCGCTATTCCATTGCCGCTCTATTCACAATCAAATATAACTTCCTTTCCATCATTTATTGCCTTCTGATTTATTCTCATTCGTAAGAGTGGGTTCAAACGTTAGAAGTTGCCCTGGTAATACCGCAAACGTAACTTGGTCATATATCGGGTGCACTTCAATTGCAATAAAAATAAATAGCAGCTAACTCAAAAGGCCATTAGAATGTATAGCCAAATGGATTAAGATGAATAAATGTACTTTTGGATGCAAAACAACCAATTTCAATGGGAAAAATGTTACTTGAAGGGATATTCACATAGAACCCTAAAAAAAATCTTACACAAACAATCTTAGCACTCGAGCACCTTGAACACTCCAAGTCGTAAATTCAGAAGACATAAGACGGGAAAACAGAAAACTTCATTCCAGTAAAATGGAGAGTGAGTCATGTGCAAGATATTCGTATATTTATAGTTTTCTGAAACAACAAAATCTGTATTATAATCCGTCCAATCAGAACTAAGAGAGTCTCAACTGTTACCCAATCAGGACGCTCCACAACGAGGTTCTAGAAGATTCTATCGATCAGTGAGTAGATGGAACGTTTACGGCTCCCTCAAGAGTTCTGGAAGCTTCGTTGAGCTTTCAGGGGGCTATCCCAACAGATACGAAATTAGATAAGATCTAAGATGGATTCATCGTGGTGTTCCAACTAATCAAGCAAACAAGCAGCTAATTTCGTTTTACTAGGAGCAATATCGACGTTTAAAACTATCAGATAGGCAACAAGTGTAGCATCCGGTAATAGATATTCATTTACGCCAGAAATTGTATTTTATATTATAAACTCATCTGAATCATACAGTGATGTACTGTCCTTGTTAGGGATAGAGATGGTAAATGACCTATCTATATGAAAGGCAACAATATACAAAGTAACTGAATAAGACGGATACTTAGGTAAAAAGAAGGCCAACGAGGGGGTACCAAAATATGAAGAGGAAATTTTGTCGGTTGTCTGGACTAGTGGGGGGGGGAAGGAAAGTAGAGTCAATTGTTGATAACACATAGGCGTGTGATGCGAGCCCGTGAACTCATACTCTAGGTGTCAGGCTGTCCGTGGCTTATCATGTCTCGATTTTCAGATAGCTCAGGAGAGAGTTGCTGGGTCCAATTTGTATAAAAAAACAAGTTTATCATGTGTTTGAAATTTAGTAATTCATCAGAGAGGCGAATAAAAAGTAATAACCTATTCCAAAGTAGACTGTAGAGTATTATAACAGAGTCATTTCGTGATTAGTGTGTTTATCGGTATGCAGTGTTCGAGCCACATTCCTTAGGTTATATTGGGGTGAAGTCTTCCAGGGGGGCGGAGATACGATTGAGAAAGTGAGACCGTAGATTATCGTATGAAAAAACTTAAGTTTGGTTTATTGACGGTGTATTCGTAGAGGTTCTAGAGAAAGTGACCTACATCTTTCTATATAAGTCATGTTACCGTATACTCCAGTAATCGTCGGGTGAAAGTTCTCTGGAGATTTTCAACTTGTATGGTATCTGTGTAGTTCATACCAGAGAAGACAAGCGAGCAGTATTCTAAGGTAGGGCGTACACACATCCTATGTATTACAAGCTTCGCTTCTCCGGTGTTAAAATTTCAAGAAATAAAGCCAATTCGTTGTCTAGACCTGGATATAATTGAAGATACACGCTCAGTAAACCTAAGACTATTGCTGTAGCATATACCCAAGTCACATGTGGGGCTGAGTGTTTGAATTTTATATTCGTTCAAATCGAGTTCTTGTTGAACATCACATTTTCTGAATAGCATAATCCCACACTCGCTGTGGTTGGATAGTACCTGCCGTTTCTGGCTGCAGATTGATAGGTTATCAAGGTCTTTTCGGATGTTGGGTTTGCCTTCTTTAGATGTACTAGGCATAAAGCTGTACACTATTTTCAGGTCATCCGCATACATGTATGATCTGCCAAAATGTATGACATCATATATATCATCTATATGCATGAGGAAGAGAAAGGTCATTGCCCTAAACAACTCCACTGGGTGAAGGGAGGTGATCATTATATTTAACTATCTGACTCCTTCCTGTGATAAATGAGTAGAGTCAGGAGTGTAATAGGTCATTAATCCCGAACGACTTTAGTTTATAGAGAAATTTATGACGTGGAGCTTAATCAAAAGTTTCATTGAAGTCGAGAAAAACGGTCGATACTACCATCCCCTTGTCACGTCGAGTAGTTATATCGTTAATATAGCCTAAAACTCACGTGTCACATGACTTAGTTCTTAGAAGCCCATGTTGTAAAGTAAAGATCAGATTCTGTTTCTAAAGATAGTGAAACATTTCAACCTTACCTACTTTTTTCATCACTCTAGAGATAATAGACGTTAGATTATTAGGTCGGTAGTTTTCTAAATTTGTAACCAGTCTATTTTTGATTTTGGGGATAATGTAGTTTACAATAGAGAGAAGCGCGCGGTTCGCAGTTATATATGCACCGCGACACAATATATATTTGGTATCCTAGTACTGTAAACGTTAATGCCGTCACTCTGGTTCCGAATTCGTATCTTCATATGTTATGGATGTCTTGACAGTGACACTATAGAAATATTTACATGTATGTAAGCTCATATATTATTATGATTATACTTGTAAACTGCCATGCTCTCATGCACAAAATGATACTTGAGAATAAAAACGTAAATAAATTAAGAATTAGTATATGGGGGTCTTCGTTTCCGTTTTTAGGATACTTGCTGGGATACCATCAAGCCCTCTTGTGTTTCACTACTTTGGCGTCCTTAATGCCCTGTCACCATGTTGTCTAGTGAAAATTACATTTGTGGGTTCACATGATGGCGTTATGGTGGATTCGCAGTCATCTCCAGAAGTTCTGTTCGTTAGTGCTGTACTAAAGTGTTCACAGAATAATTTAGCAATAGGTTTGGGGTTGTCGTATACTTGATTATCATTAATAAAGAAACTTCTACCTTTTATCTTAAAACTTTAATTTTGTTTCTAAAAATTTTTAGGAGAACGGAGGGACTTTTACTTACGATAGCCTGTTTCTCTTGTACAGCGACTTTTCCCATGCGCATCTCTACAGTCATTACACATATTTCTTCCATTGAGATTAGGGATGACAAACCTATACATTTACGAAGTAGGAAAGCATGCCTTCGGCGGCGTTAGGGTGAACAAATCTTTGAGAATTCTTAGCCATATCCTTCAAGTGTCGGCTAGGTCGTGTATGTGTGGTAAACGGCAATGATTAGGCGTCCTTTAAAGAGTTGAGCCGCCATCTATAGAGACGAACATGGGCTACTGGATGAACTGAGTATTCCCAGGTCCATAACATGATCGAATTCATTTTTTGCAATCCGTAATTTTTCGGGTGCAAGTCGGAGTGCTTTTCTGAATACAAGTTGACCTGTAGTCGTGATGTGATGTGTAACATTGCTGGTTACACAGCATAACTTCGACGTTGCCGTAGTCAGATCTGGATACTTGTCAAGTATTGTCTGAAAATAATGGTTAATTAAATGTTGAAAACAAAGAGGTCATAGGCTGCAACCTAGAGCAGTGGTTCTTGGAACATCTCCGTCGCTGAACCGCTACCAAGCTCGATGGTGTGGAACAACTCATTAAGACATTGTCTGTCGGACAAGATCTTGCGTTTGAGCATTGATTTTTCGAGTTGGCTGTAAGGTTCTAAGCAGTTAGGGCTGAGAAGGAAAATGGTGACGTACCTGTTCAGTCCACGTGGATATGACCTTACAAAAGCAAGGTATTGAAAGCCTAAGCCTGCCATGCTGTGGTCTCGAAACTCGGTTTGTGCGTCAAAGAACCAAGCTTCCATGTTTTCTGTCCAGAAGGGGATGAGTTGAGAGCTTGGATGCTTGGGGGGGGGAGTAATCCTATTAAGCTTAGGAGTCTGGTCAGTCATCATTATGGTACCAATATATGCAAATACAGAAGTACAGTGAAGAAAATAATTACGCAAAAAATACTCTGTTAAAAGCTATAAGCAAGAATGAACTCAGTTATGATCGTGCCCAAATCATGTCTTGCTCACCAATGAAGTGCACCCGGTATATGACTGTGTAACGCATATCGTATAACCAGAGCAACTCTTAACAATTAAACCCATACTTGTGGATAAGGATAAATCAGAGGGCAGTGAGGAATGGAAGATAAGTTATATTTGAGCGTGAGCAGAGCGTCAATGGGATGGCGTCGTCTAGGCGGACCAGCTAGAGAGACAGAGTTACTTCCTATGTCGTATCGTGTCGTGATCTGGTGGTGATGCTTGAATGAGCACCTTCAACTAGTTGTGTCCGCTGAAACAAACATGGTCAATATAAATGACCACAGTCTATGCAATTATATATTTAGATGATTGTTTACCGCTACAACCATATTTAAATTAACGAAGCAATTAGATTCTGCAGTTGACAATCCATGATAACAAGAATCCGAAATGACAGAAATTCACTATATGCAAAGTAATGACAAATTTGCCCAAAGGAATTAATGTTTCGAGCATTACTATATATAATCTGGGCCTAATTGGTGCTATTCACATGTATTCGTGATCTAGGGAACAGAGGTGAAGTCTACACGGTAAAAGGGGAACTAAACAACCATGAGAAAAAGCCGAGCAAGATCATCTAGAATCACTCACCTGCAAAATCTAAGTTGGTTCTAAAGTACATCGAGTACGTCCTATATATGCAGCCAGATTGGACCTTGAAACGATTTAAAATAACCTAATACCACAAACTACAAACATTTTAGTTGTTGTCGCTTGCTAGGTTGGTTTCATCTTGTTTGCTTGAAATTGGCTTATTAAGCTACACTCATATTATTTTTTCGAGTTATTAAAACTTTTGGAATGGTTGTTAGAAAATTCTGAAGAGCGATAAATGTAGTCATACTCACGCGACTTGAACATTTGGCTACTTTACAATGTGGATATTGATGGAATTTTTTCCGAACTGTATGAGTTACTCATTCTGTTTCTAAATTTTAGGTGATACTCTTCGTTATGTATGTAACTGCCACTGGAAGAACATAGCAACATTGGTCGTACGTATATCAAAAATAAGAATTATCAGTGGTCTAAATGTTAATTGATCTCATCACTACAAACTGTCTTAATGTGACTTGCAGAAATAGTACGACTAAGCTTACTGTTCCAAAAAACTTTTCTTCACCTAGTATATAGTTGAAATTAAATATCAAATGAATTTAGGTTGATATATATATATATATATATATAGGCGGGAGAAATATGTTTTAATTTACTCGCTTAGAGGCTTCCTAATATGGAATATAATTGTTAGGAATCTTTGCTTAACAAATACGTTTCGTAACGTAAATTAGGGAGTTAGTGATCATTATGTCATACACCTAGGTGATCCAGGGCCCTAATTTATACTGGCAGAACAACTCAGAAGCAGTCTGACGAACGACTTGTAAATAATTTAAAACAACATTGTTTGAAGAACTAAATGAGATCTTAAAAAATATAAATTTAGCTAATCACTTACAGACATTTTTTTAAAATTAGCATCTATTTAGAGATTTTGACGGTCTTTTGTATACCTAAGATGCTTCACTACAAACTTAAATTAGTGACTTGTTACTGAGGACTTTCAGAATCAATTCAATAGTTCCCATTCGATTAGATATTATCTCTCACGTGTTGTAAATTAATCTACCATACATGTACACCAGAAAATTACTGAGGGTTCGTTACCTTTCGAAATATTTTTAGGAACAAGGCGAAATCTACGTAGTGTATTTAGATAATTACGTCAGACATTGTACAAACAAATTTTCAAATGGCACAATTTTATATATTTTCAGGATTCTACAAAGTTCTATTGTTTTAGTACTTAAAAATCACACACTTGAATTCCACCAAGGTGGAGCATGTTTTAACATTTTTCCTATGACAATGAAGTATTAAGTTGAATTTAGGAACAGTAGTTCTATGTATGATATCCAAAGTAGATTACTGAAAAGATATAAATGGTAATAATTCTCGAATTCACGTTGAATAACATAGTTTTGTTTAATTACTGGTAACTTTAGGACTCATTAAGGTAAATATCAGAGGGACTAATGGTTTTGTGCTTATAAATATAGTTATTTGATAGAAGAACAATTTCCGCTACATTGTGCTTGCACGCATGGTTGCATTTCTGTGAAGCTAACTTAGTGTAATGATTGTGAAAGACTTGAAAATCACTATGCAACATTAAGTATTCTATCAACTTCGTTTTTGCTTATTGGATAATTACACTTTTATTCTCCTGCATTCATAGCAGTATACATTTGCACACATTTCTATTGCAATCTTTATCCGTTCTACTAACTATGGATAAATGATACTCCTCTATTTTAGTCACAATTTCAAACCGAGATACATTTAATTTTATAGCCAATGTATTTCCTGGAAACGTTAGTTGGTGACATCAACACTTTGGACTATAGATTGAACGTTCTTTACAGGTGCTTTAAGAATTGTTACCATTTGGCAAATCTACAAGTATTCTGTAATGAGGTGAGTATGTTTTTATGACTATATGATGTGCTAGTTCCATCTGATTTGTTAACTATTTCTTAGAATAATAAAAGTGTTACAGGGACTTAAGTCTTAACTATCTCTAAATCAGACTACACTACTAAGTTGATATGGATTTTTATTCGATAGCTTGCAGTAAACTCATCTTAATAGGAAACAATTGTGAATTATACGAAACCATAAACTAACATAATTCACTGAAATAACAAATTTTTGGACACTAATAACCCTAGTTTATATCAAGGAATCTATTGGTAGTAATTGGGAAGATTCTATGTAATTTACTTAGCTTTATTTGAGTCAAAATATACAAAAGTTCTAACTTATCAAGATCCTAATAGCTCTTATCATTCCATGTTACTGTAGGCTAATAATATTGAATTATTTCTTGGCTAAAATAAGACAAACTTTTAACAGCTGTCGCTTCCAGAATTTGTTGGAATATTCCATTATTTGAAATTTACCAAGATCACAATTCTTCTGTGAGTTTTCATGAAGTGCTTGAGAGTTACAACAAGATAAAATTGGTATATGGCTTTGCACGTTGATTCATGAAATAACATGAGTTGTGTCTGTTGCATCTTAGTCAAGAATTTCAAGTTTTGTTGTAATAACCACTCACCACAAACATCATGAAATATATTGCTTTATCTGTTGGTTTTCTTTCTACAACCTTAATCAACAACGCGCATAATAGTGAACATGTTCATAAAACTTATATAACTTTGCAGCCAAATTGATCTACATTGACCTCTTTCGTTTATTAAGAGACTAGGCACAAGTAGATGTTCCATATAATAACATTTGCTAGTTTTTCATTTTTTTAATTTTATCTTCATTCATATTTTAGTTAAAAAGGGATATTTCGTTTATTTGTACATCCCTTTCCAACTTCTTTCAGTTGATTGCGTTTCTATATTTGTAGATATTAGATCTGGCGGTGTGAAATTTGAGACTATTCTCAACCACTGTGTGGATTGTGAGCGATTATGCTGTTCCCATTATATCTCATTTTTCCTACAAAATATACAGCCAGTAGAATATATCTTCGTCTAAGTCAATTTTTGGTTTTAAATCCATAATAACACTTTTGCATATTCACTTATCTGGTTTCTATTCTTGAAAATTTTAATTTTTTGTTCAGCGAAATATTGTTTGACTAGTTTATTTTGATAATACTGGATAAATAAATTAATTCCAAACTCTGAGCAACTGTTGCACACCTAAACTCTCTAGTGTTACCAAATATTTCCATCTGAACTAATAAGTTTTATCTAAATAACTATCTACTGTGTTTAGTCTTGTCTCCACAGAAAATTTCTTGTAGCTGAAGACATGCATAAACTTCAAAAGCTTTTTTATTCTATTATTATTTTAGTTCGACTTATTCCAGTGCTACTGTCAGACGATCCTCAAGCAGATTGAACTGCGAATATTGAGCTGTCTACACACCAGTAAGATGCATCGTCTAAATTCATATGAAGAAATCGGTTTATGGATTAATGATTTCAATGATTGTGGAAAAACTTTCGAGGTACGTGATGTGTTTTTAATGCAGGAAGTAGTCTGCGTTACATATGTGTTGCTAGTATAAGGTAGCATAATTCTTTCAGTCATATGCAACTTAGAATCCGGCGAAGATGCTGATAAAATGCAGAATCTTCTGACTACCTTAAACATGAATGTAAGGATGTTTGGGATGCGATTCTCTCCACCCAAATGCAAAATGTTACTTCAGGATTGGATTGATTCGACACCGAAGTTAGTGATAGGGAGTGAGGCAGTTGAATGTGTTGACCGCTTCACTTATCTTGGCAGCCTCATCAGCCCTGACGGTCTGGTGTCTGCTGAAGTCTCTGCGCGTATACATAAGGCCCGATTAGCTTTTTGGAATTTGCGTCATCTGTGGCATAGGCGAGACATCCGACTACTGACCAAAGGACGCGTTTACTGCGCAGTAGTTCGGTCCGTCTTACTTTATGGATGCGAAACATGACCATTAAGGATAGAGGATATTCGTAGGCTCCTGGTATTCGATCATAGATGTCTTCGAAGCATTGCTCGTGTTTTCTGGGACCACCGAGTAAGCAATACGTGGGTTAGGAATAGAGTACTAGGTAGATACGGTAAGCCTATTGATGAAGTAGTAAATCTTCATCAGCTAAGGTGGTTAGGACATGTGTTACGTATGCCTGACCACCGCCTACCTCGACGAGCAATGTTGTCTGGTGTAGGAGCAGGCTGGAAGAAAGCTAGGGGCGGCCAAACCAAAATATGGCACCAGTCCATGAAGTCATTGACAATTGGGCTGAGCCATGTTAATAGGTGCAGACTACCTGGTTGGGGTCCGCGTGACGCTCGTAATAAATGGTTAGAGACTTTGGGTGATATGGCTAAAAATCGTTGGCAATGGCGCAGGTGCATCCATTCCTTGTCTTCCTCCAAATCCTAAGTTTCTGAACTTATCATAATTTTCTCTTTACTAGATCATATTTTCTTAAATCTTCTCGGTGTCTATTCCCTTCCATGAATACTAACTCTGTTACTATCTTCCCCACTCTGGGATTTGATTCGACAATTTAATCTCTACCTGCTAATTGAGGCATAGCAACTTGAACTGACGTACGCATGTACCAAGTTCTACGTTGCGACTATCTGTCTGTCTGTCTGCATATTTTAATTGGTTTAAGCTACCAAAACGGAATTATCATGACAAACATAAAAGTAGCAGTAATACCAGTAGTTATGAAAGTGATTGGGTTTAAGCAATTAATTCTCGAAATGAAACCTGTGAAATTATGTTGTAGCTCATAATCTAAAGGCAGGACAAAGAGTATATGCATCTACACCATCGCAACCAATCCTAAGCCAAGTCATCCAACGCCTTAGAAAGCTCTAACCAGGTGATCTTCATCTGCTAACCTTGCTCACACTAACAATCATTAACCTTATGCACTGATACCATATTGTAGTTTGGCAACTTTCATATAGTTCTGTTGGACACTTTCTCTTGGTGTTTGTGTGTTTGTCCAGACGTAATTCCTATTATTGGTCTTATAAACAAATTTTCATTAGGTTGGACTTTTGCCTAGTATATTCAGCTTGTAACATACACTAAGGATTTAACCAAATATTATGCAAAGCAAAAACAAAACTACATTAATGTAGAATATGAATAATTTATCGACAAGAATATTTTAATCCATTTAACTATTCTGTTAATAGGAATTTTAAGAATCCACATATAACACACTTCTATGTTGCTGGGTTTGTGTATTATTATATAGTCTCTAGTGAAAACTACTAGATGTAAACTATCTTCGCTCCAACCCACGGTCGTGACTACTTAAGCTTACATCCACATTTTAGTGTCAATTGTTTTAAGCTTGATAATCGTTCTAAATGGCATTATCAATGTCTATTTTGTGTGGAAAAGTGTTCTTCCTGTTAGTTCACAAATGCAAAATCAGTTTGTTTCGATAGGTTTGTTTGCTGGCTGGGAAATCGTTCATTATAGATTCATATACTAACTTATCCTATCTTTCTTTCATTACATAAGAACTTCTAGTTTTCTAAAAACATTGTTATGATAAGTTTCCTCTAGACACTAGCCCTGTCATAATTTCAAAGCCTTGGGTAAAGTGATCGTTAGCATATTTATATAACCGCTTAAGCTTGCACCCCAGTAACCGTGGCGTTCAATTCCCAGTCATTCTTTTGCTTAATAAATATTCTCTCCCGTTACTTTAATATGACTATTTAAGTATTTTTCTCAGTAATTAAACATCCATTGTATTATGGATAACAACTCTCAGTGTAATGTAAAACACGTATTACTTCCTTTTTAAGACTTGTCAGTTAAGTGTTGTTGTCACACTGAAACTCTGACCTAGAACATTTTATTTCAAACATCTGATTGCTATCAACTACACTATCACATGATGGTATTGCGATTTTTGTCACTCACTCTGATGGGTATTACCAGTGTTTGAGATTCAGGGTTAAATTTGATCAACCTTTGTTGACAAACGTACTCGTGGATCCGAACTTCACTGTGAACAATGTCATTCTATTCAATTGACATGTCTTTGCTAGAACAAAACATACGCCTTGAAGCCTACGGACAACCACTACTGAAAAAACCCACTTTTTTAAATGTTCATTATTGTTCATTATTACATTGTTTCTGTTTAAAAATGACCATAGAATTTGAGGGATTCACTAATTATTCTGCAAAATCTTATTGAAAATTCACATAAAATTACATATTACACAAATATAAACAATGTGATATCTTCCTTCGATTGTGTACAACAAACGAGAATGAATTCTATTAAGAACGTTGACGAAATAATGGATTATCTAAATTTGGACCATTTTTATGACGTACACATCAGCATGGTAAGTGAAATTACTTCTAAACTTTACCTCCCGCTTATTGTTTGTGTTATTATTTCTTAAATTCCAACATAAAACCTACGGATGCCTACATGATTTATATGAGTTATAGCTGTCTCATTAATGACTATTCTTAAGTTAGTTAGTTTATGGGCTACTGGTAAGATCAGATTATTCTGGATCTAATAATTCTTTGCCACCAAACCACGAGATAATATCTGTCTTTTAAATCACTGATTACTTAATTTAAGATGTAAATGATATGCAGCCCTTTCTGTCTGCTACCCATCTTATGCTCATGATATGTGACCGAAGATTCTATGTAACATAGAACTGAAATCTCAGTAACGATTTTCTGTAGATATACCGATGTAGTGTTATTATGGGAACTTATAAACGATTTTGTGGCTTCGAATATTCGACTTATAGTCAGGTAATTGAAACAATCGTAATTACGCATTAAAATCATACTGTTAAGTAATACTTAAAAGAGGGTAATAAACAGTGGAATGTTTGACGGTTACTGTGTAAATAAAGTGCTAGAGACTGTGTTTTAAATCATTAGGTATCAGAGTGTTCTATTTTAATATGAACTCAGTAGAAAGACAGTTAGTTTTTCATTAATTTTCAATGTTTTGACATTTGGCGAAACGACGTCAGTTCATTCAAATCAAGGTCATCATAAGTAACTAAATATTTTTCTCTAAAATAATTTGACCTAGCATCAACTTAATCCTGATGTCGTTAAAACGTTCATTTTGTATTTTCAAATAAAATGTGTAAGCAAATTATCATTTATAGAAAAGAGCATAAAATATAAAAATACCTTGATTTATTAATACGCAAATATTTATAAAAAGTAAAAATGAAACGTTTATCATGAACAGTAATTTTTATTTATGTAGAATACTCTGTGAACATTTTGAATGGGAGTGATTTATATCAGCGACATAAACTTTTTTTATGATCTGTATAGTTCAGTAGTTTTATTCCTGTTCTCACAGCGTAAGTGAAAGACTCTTTCAATGCGTGGCACTCATTATTAGGATAAACAATTTTATCCAGTCCTCATGTAATTGATTGAAGGTGTTTGAAGTTGAACTCGTAGAGTTACAGTGATAGAAATTATTTTGCTAGTTCACGGTAATAACGCCAGTCTTCATTGACTGAAGTGGTTGCGATATGTATTATGTATACCTAGTCATCACTTAACTCAGTGTACGACGTAGGCTGACATAGAAATCGGCTGGAGGTAGGTTTGAAATGGCCATGCCAAAATGTAACACTGGTCTATGAAGTCGTTGGCTGTTGGCCTGAAATATTGGTGGGCACAGACTGCCCGCTTAGAGTCGGTGTGATAATTGTGACTAGTTATTGAAAATGTTCAACGATATGACTTGGAATCGTTCTCAATGGTACAGATGCATTAACGTTTATCTCCTCTCAGGCATATTGTTTCGACCTTATTTTCTACTTTCTTTTAGTTTGTGAATTCATGCGTATAACACTGCTATTACTCTAGATTTCGTTTCGATATTTTATTTCTGGTGTCGTGACGATAAATATATGTTCTAGCTTCCACGTCGCTCATGACTAGCTGAATAAGCTAATATCTGGTATATTATGATAGTACGTACTTTTTTGTCCACTGGTTTATCCAAACGGTATATAGATTAATGAACCGAAGTTTATTTATTGCTTAAATCCAAAAGCTTTCAAACTCACATCCTTCTGATATACCTAAATTTCCTTATTACTTCATCTAGGTTCAATGCAAGCTGTTTAAATAAAGTTTATGTGCGTCATTTGAATAAACATGATAGATGCTTTTCGAATCCATTATTGTTCTTTTTTCACAGTTCACGTTGAGACATTTTATCTCAGTATAGATGTGATTTATTTGTCTGTGCTCGAATCCTATTGTTTAGGTTATACTGGTTTACAACTCACTAGGCTTGCGTTCAACTGGCTATTAACAAACATTAAAAAAATAATCGTAAAATATATAACATTCTATTGCAAAGTTGATATACCTGGAAGTTTTGTTTTACATACTTTAATTACAGATTTCTGAAGCGAACGTAAATGGTTCAAATATAAAGAAATTTATTCTTCAGGATGCAACGTTGATAGAAGCATTGGATTTATGCAATAACTACAGAAGTTTTAACAACCTATTTCATGGTAACAAGAATAGAAAGAAAATTTGCATGACAAAAACACAGTACGATGGTTACATCAAAAAGTAAGTTAATGTACACGAAAGAACACCAGTGAGTTTACATTTTTCATGCGGAATTCATTATGACACTTTCATATTTGTGGCCTAACTTAAATTTAAAATCTTTGGATGATTCACGTGAGTGGATCTCTAATATATAATGTTTATAATGGTTATTTATCAAATATCAGTCCTCTTTTTGTAGTTGCTGAATATACCAAACTTATGATGTTCTGTTTATACTTAGGAGTTATTGGTAACAGGTTAGATAGCAGTATGGAAATAAGTGTATCTGTCAGATATTATCCACATTAAAGTGAGATTTATTACTCGTTGATTCAATTGAAATTGGGCTTCATTATGATACATCTGTGATATATCTATATTCATAGGTTTAAATAAAGACCTTTCTGACGTTTCGTATCTATTGACTTTAATCATTGGAAAGAGGTGATGATATATGATGTTGAAGTGATTCAGGCTTCCCGTTTACCGGTAGTTCCTTGAATTTTTGATAGTTTAGATGCAAATTATTCGCATTTTACTTTCGCCACTCTTTTTTTTTAATGTTATCGGAGAACTTTAGCTAAATTAATCTTTTTTATTATTATTGTTTACACTTTGATAGAATGAAGCATACTTTGCATAATATTTGGATTATACTATCCGATTGTTACTGGCTTTTATTGGGATCGAAATTAATCAGCTTTTATTTTCACGTAAAGATGGAAGGTGTAATGTCCGATGAGAAATTCGTTGTAAGTTAATTTAAGAAATTTTCACAAACATTACTCTTTTCTGAAACTGGTTATCTGGTTATGATTCCACAATTTCAGCTATATGTTGGCTCAGGTGTCCTGTACTAATTTGTCACGGTCATGCATGACTATAATCAGGGTAATGATTAGTGCACATTCCGTTCAATTATAGGTAACTTAAGTATGCTGGACGAGCAACAGGTAATTGAGTAAAGGTCATACATTCAAAATGATGGATGTAACTTTTAGCTATAGTATTAGATTTAACTAAAAAAAACCCTATGTAGGACATAGTATATTCTGCCAAATATTTTAAATAGTCCATATAGATAAATTGGCTAACCATTCTACTGTTTGGTTCAGCCCCTATTCACCACCTCATACTGGAAAGCAAATTAGCAGTATAGCGGCTTAGGATCTCATCATTTATACAAATGCACTCCACCACCCAACACGACCAAAGATACAGTTTGCATTGGGTTGCTGTGTGGACTGTTGATTATGGTATCATGAATTGGTCTGAGTCAGACAACCATTGAAAACCTTGAAGCATTGGACGGCTAATTCGTTTTAGTATGGGACTCTTCGACAGTGTGCATCAACGACCCTACCAAGCAATCGATTCATCCATAGAGCCGTGGATGTGCACTCCAATGCTCTCTGATTTTCACTGATTGATTAACTCAGAAGAATTTGTGATACGAGTTTGGTTTAAAAAATGCCAATGTCCTGAAATTAAGACATTTTTAGAGTCTCGGTGAGTTTTTCGAAGCTTGGCCTGCAGCTATCAAACAATAGACACCGATATATATTTGAAATATCAACCTGCACAGAATAAACTAACCAATTGTCAAGATCTAATTAAACAAAAACACGGAATGCAAAAGTATATGAAAAAAGCAATCAATCACAAACGTTGCCATCACAACAAATTCATTTGATGCTTTAGGAACACCAGAAAACCTCACTTGTAATAAAGAGATTGATGATGATTTTGTCAGCAATTAAACCACCAAGCTCATAGAATAGAACACACAGAAAAACATCCACTTTAAAAAAATTTCTTATAGTAGTAGTATTGTGCTTTCGTTTAAAGCGAGCTATTAGTTTCAAAACTAGAAAAAATAGATATGTAAACTTTGTGTAAATATTTACAAATGAGAAGTTCTTTGTTTGTCTTCACTGTATATACAAAAGATACCTAACCTTGTTGAGTTAGTAATAGCTTTTAATTTTTTATTATTGATGCTTAGAACTACAGTTGATTAGCCTCTATAAATATAGGTGGATTATGACTAACTTGCCTCGATATAGACTTATGAAAATCAATCAGTCAATTAATCAATGCTTATTACTCCATGTGAAGCATAGACCACCGACTAGCATTCTCCAACTAACTCTGTACTAGGCTTTCCTTTCTAGCTATTCCCAAGTGCTCTTCATTCTCTTCATGTCTGTCTCCAATCCACAAAGCAATGTATTCCTCCGTCTTTCCCTTATTCTTTGGCCTTTAGGATTCCAAGTCAGTGCTTGTCTTGTGACACAGTTTGATGGTTTCCTCAATGTGTGACCAATCCACCTCCAGCGTCTTTTCCTAATTTCTTCCTCGGCTGGATATTCGTTGATTACTTTTCTGCCACAGAAGGTTGTCGTTGATGGTATCTGGCCAACGGATCCGAAGAATCTTGCGCAGACAGTTGTTAATAAATACTTGTATCTTCTGAAGGATGCTTTTCGTAGTTCTCCAAGTTTCAGCTCCACACAACAGAACTGTCTTCACATTTGTATTGATAATTTTGACTTTAATGTTGACTGAAAGTTGGTTTGAGTTCCAGATGTTTTTCAGTTGTAGAAATGCTGCCCATGCCTTGCATTATCAATCTGTGCCTTCACATCCGAATCAGACCCTCATTTTCGTCGATGATGCTGCCAAAGTATGTAAAAGTTTCTACATCTTCCAGAACTTCTCTGTCAAGTGTAATTGGGTTCGTGTTTGTTGTTTTGTATCTGAGGATCTTGCTTTTCCCATTGTGTATGTTGAGGCCTACTGCTGCCGAGGCTGTTGCTATATTGTTCGTCTTTATCTGCATTTGATGCTGTGTGTGAGATAGAAGAGCTATGTCATCTGCAAAATCCAAGTCATCTAGTTGCATCGATGTATTGTATTGTATTCTGAGAGTGTCTTCAGATGTTGCAGTCTTCATGATCCAGTCGATGACCAGTAGAAAGAGGAAGGGTGAGAATAAGCAGCCTTGTCTGACACCGGTCTTCACTTCAAATGAATCTGTGAGCTAACCTCCATACAAAATTTTACAATGTAGTCCGTCGTAAGAATTCCGTATTACGTCGACTATCTTCTCCGGTACGCCGTAATGTCGTAGAAGGCTCCATAATCTCCTATCCACGCTGTCGAATGTTTTTTCGTAATCGAGGAGGTTGATGTAAAGTGGTGAATCCCATTCAATTAATTGTTCAACAATAAACCGTAGAGTAGCGATTTGATTGGTACACGATTGGTCTTTACTGAATCAGGCCTGTTGATCTCGGAGTTGGGCGTCGACTAGATCCTTCATTCAGTTCAACAACACTTGATTGAAGACTTTTCCTGGTATTGAAAGAAGAATGGTGCCTCTGTAGTTTTCACAATTGCTGAGATCGCCTTTCTTTGATATCTTGATGAGGTACCCTTCTTTCCGGTCTGCTGGCACTTGTTCTTCTTCCCAAATCTTCCTGAGGAGAATGTGGAGTACCTTTGCAGTTACTTCTACATCTGACTTCGGTGCCTCCGCTGGTATGTTGTCTGGCCCTGGTGAATTGCCACTCATGATTTGTTGAATGGCATTTTTGATTTCTTCGACTGTTGGTGGGTCAGTGTTTGTATGGAGGTCCGTGGCAGCTGCTTCTATGACCAGTGGGTTCAGTGGGGTTGGTCTATTCAAGAGTTTTTGGAAGTGTTCTACCCACCTGCTTCATTGTTCTTGTATTTCAGTGATTGGTTTGCCGTGCTTGTTCTTGATTGGCCATTCTGGCTTACTGAATTTCCCAGCTAGTTTCTTCGTTGTATCGTATAGGTGTTTCATGTTTCCTTCTCTTGCAGCTTTCTGCGCCGTCATTGCTTGGTCATGTACATATTTCCGTTTATCCGGTCTAATACTCCTCATCACTTGCTGGTTGGCTTCTGTGTATTCGGTCTGTGCCTCGGATTTCTCTGTTCTTATCAGGCTGTTATTAGTCGCTAACTGTCTGCTCCTTCTTTCTTCGATCTTGTTCAGAGTACCAATAGTAATTCATTCTTTATGGTGTTGTTCCTTTAGTTTTGTGTGTGCGTTTGTGGGAGAATATGATGCAATCTATAATCAGTTTGTTGAAGGCACATTAGTTTACAAACCTCTCACCATTTTCGTTCCTTTCATCCATTCCATGTCGTCCCATGATGTCTTCATATCCAGTATTGTCCATCCCAACTTCGTCGCTTAGGTCTCCCATCAGAATGGCCAAGTCCTTGGCTGAGCATTTCTCGATGACTGACTGCAGTCTCGCATAGAACTGGCCTTTATCGTCTTTGTGGCTGTCGTTGGTGAGTTCATAGCACTGGATGATAGTAATCCCTTCCTTCTTTGTCTTGAAGGATGCTTTGATAATCCTAGGTTCATGAGGTTCCCATCCTATAAGAGCCTTCCATGCTTCCTGGGACAACATTAACGCTACTCCTTGTGTGTGTGAGACATTTTCTTATTCGTGGCCGGAGTGTAAAAGCAGTTTTCTTGAGGATAATCTTGGTTGTCCAGCTTGTAACCAATGTGTTTCACTTATTCCAAGTATCTTCAGGTTGTATCTTTTCATTTCTTCAGCTATTTGCATGGTTCTCCCTGTCTCCCACATCGTGCGGACATTCCATGTATCTATATTAATTGTTGGTGTGATTGTCAGAGAAAACATCGGCCTCGTGACTTTCGAAGAAACTGGGCTTTTACCATGAGGCGTGATGACTAGTCGAAATGAAGACCTTCCAACTCCCAGTGCAGAGTTAAATAGGTTAAAATGATTTTTCTGGTTAGCGTTTTTTTAGCACGTTTATTGTTTTACGGAATGGGGTTGCTAACCCCATGCCCAATCCTCCTTTATTTTCGCTTGTGACCGGCAGCAACTCTAGGGGGATTCCCGGTGGAGGTGTAACACGATTTTACTATCTGAACTAAGGTAGTTTTGTAGAGATTGGTTCATAATTAGTTGCTTATATTTTTTCACCGATTGATCCCGGTTGCGTACCATTTAGAATCAATGAAAACAAGACATCTATTTCCTCTTAATGTGGAACCACTTAGTAGTGTGCACCCCACGAACTCATCAGTGATTGAATTCAGATTTTTGACGTCGATCAGCAAACATTTGACTATCAACACCAATAAGCCAGTGTTATATTTTAAAATGTACACTACTGTGTAGCCCCATACTGGTAAGAAACAGCTATCCAGTGCTCCCTGGTTTTCAGTGGTACCCCATCAACATCAATCTGTGATGAATTCGATCAACTGAGACTTATTTAAATTGTGCCTAGCCAGGGAATCTGGGATTCTTATACACATGTAAGTACAATGAAATACATCCAGAAGATGAGTTTTATGTCAAACGGTTTTACTGTTATCCATAACTCAAATATACCAAAACTTATTGTTTCTCTAATAGTACTATTCATTGATTAATCTAAGTGTAAACTGTTTTAGCAATGATAATTATAGATCTTTTTTCCAAACAAATTTTGTTTAACAAGTGAAGTTTAAACAATCTATTTTAATAACCATATATAATAACTTTTCAAGAAAATTGTAAACAATTCAATGAGTTCTAAGTTACCTAAATTATTAATTCATTGAACGCTATTCAAAACAGAGTTGTATGGTGTTAATATAAAACTAGAATATGCTGTTTGATAAAATTCATTTGTATATGAATTGTACACCGATCAAAATTTTATTGATCAGAAATATACAGTGCAAATGATCAAAACTGATATTAAAGTCCAATTAGTTTTCCTCTATAAGCATCAGATATGAGTTAAATCGAAATAATTTTATGTAGACGTACTAGTGAAAACCTAGAAGCACTATACAACTGTTTCATCTCCGTATTAGATTCGACAACGGAAACCTACTGGTTCAACACTACTACGATTCGGACCAACGACCTTCAGGTTTCATAGTGAACACAATTAATTAATACCATTCAGTAGGCTTACATTTATGTTATGACGGCAAAATTGTTATTATTGATGCATACTACCAATTAATAGACATGTCGTTGCGTGCATGAAGTTGCAACAACAAACGCCAATGAGTGTGCCTAGTTGCCCTCTGTATGTCTGCCTGATTCAACTCGGATCCAAGCTAGACATAGAAAGAATACAAGATAGATGAACTAAATAGAATCCTATTGCAAGGTGATTGTATTCAAACTTGACACATTGTATACTTCTCTTTGTATTACTCCGTAAAAAGTTATTTGGTTAGCCACACTGTTTTCTTTGATAGATTTACTTTGAACCACATAATTAAAACAAGATTTTCGGAAAAAAATGAATTCATTCTATTTTAGGACTTTTCATCAACTTTGAGTACTTTACAGTTACAGGGAGTGATATAATTAAGTTTGACACTGTTCGTCGAGTGAAGTTAGGACTAATGTTCAAAATGAACAGCGTTATAAGCGGAATTACTTACTTACGCCAGTTACTCCTCACAGAGGAGCATAGGCCGATCACCATTATTCTCCACTACACTCTGTCCTGAGCAATCGTTTCCAACTGTTTCCAGTTGCTGTTCACCCTTTTAATATCTACTTCCAATTCTCGATGCAGTGTGTTCTTTGGCCTTCCTCTTTTTCGTTTCCCAACAGGATTCCATGTTAATGCTTATCTTGTGATGCAGTCTGATGATTTCTGTAATATATGTCCTATCCATTTCCAACGTCTTTTCCTAATTTCCTCTTCGGCAGGAAGTTGGTTTGTCCTCCCCCATAGTAGACTGTTGCTGATGGTTTTCGGCCAACGAACATTTAGTATCATATGTAGGCAGTTGTTAATAAATACTTGTACCCTTCTGATTATGTTTGCAGTAATTCTCTACGTTTCAGCTTCATACAGCAGAACTGTCTTGACGTTCGAATTGAAGAGTCCGACTTTGAGGTTGGTTGGCAGTTGTTTTGAGTCTCATATGTTTTTCAACTGCTCTTGCTTCCCAATCCTTGCCTTTACTTCTGCATCGGACCCTCCTTGTTCATCGATGGTGCTCCCCATATACGTGAAAGTATCCACTTCTCCCAGAATTTTTCAATCAAGTTCAATTGGACTGGTGTTCCCTGTGTGCACCATGAATTTTATTAACCCTAATTAATATTGGTAATTATTAATATTTAGCTATTTATATTCATCACAGATTGATGTTGGTTAGGCACTATTGAAAACCAAAGAGCACTGAACAGCTGTTTTATCTTCTTCAGCAGTGTTAGGGATTCGAAATCCCTAAAAATACAATTGTTCGTCTAATCATCTTGTATTGATTTTTTGTAAGCTTAATTGTAAATTGTCATCACATTTATATGAATTAGTCTGAATCATACTCCCGAGCGCATATGACAACATTTAATTGTATCATTAAAAATGTTGATAATTCCAATTTGATGAATAATCACTATGAATATACGAATATTCTGTCTATATATACGCATGAATTGAGCGTTTGTAATTCCATCTAGGGCTTAGTACCTTGGCGAGATTGGGAGGTATGCATTGATAAAGTGTCCTGCACTAAAAGGAAACAGCTGCTCAGTGCATCTTGGTTTCCACTGGTGCCCAACCAATATCAATCTGTGACGAATACAAACAACCAAAATAATATCTATTTACATAAAACCATCTCAATTCAATTATTTGTGTGTTGAAAGCATAGCTATATGAAATAATGCTAATAAAAAATATTGAATGCAACATTAATCGACATAATTAGAACACGAATTAAACCGATTTGTAAGCCCCAATATGATTCTGTGATCAATGATTGATTTGGTATTAGCTACCTTTACCGTGGTTAAGAGATTCTTATCAGGCTAACGTTCTGTGCACATCAGGTGGGATAGGTTTCGCAAAAGACGCATCTACATTGTGGAGTGAATGTGACACTGGTTGCTTGTTAATAATTTAGTGGCACTTAATTAGTGCTTGACCGGTGATCTTGTGAATACATTATCATTTTTCAGGTTTTTTCTTGTAACCCTTTCACATAACCTAGTAAAACCCATTCTCTTAGTTTTTATCCGGTGTACATACTATCGCAATTTCGAGTAAATTCAGTAATCCGACTGGTGGTAATAAAAATAATGGGGTAATTAGTCTAACCAGCGTTTAAAGTTGTGCAAGAAAATTAGTCTAACAAAATGGTTTCTAGATTATTGTTTAGAGAGTACAGTTTTTATGATTCAGATACACCTAATTTATTGAGAAGTACCAATTTCGAAAATCAGATTCAACACTTCTTGCCAAATAACGGAAAATCTAACAAATGTTTATTGCCTTCTTCAAAAATGGAGCTTCTCATTTATTTTAGATTTGTATTTGATCAACGGAAAAATTCTTGAAGACGTTAAAAACCTTTACATACTTTGGCAGCATCATCGACGAAAATGAGGGTCTGATTCGGATGTGAAGGCACAGATTGATAATGCAAGGCATGGGCAGCATTTCTACAACTGAAAAACATCTGGAACTCAAACCAACTTTCAGTCAACATTAAAGTCAAAATTATCAATACAAATGTGAAGACAGTTCTGTTGTGTGGAGCTGAAACTTGGAGAACTACGAAAAGCATCCTTCAGAAGATACAAGTATTTATTAACAACTGTCTGCGCAAGATTCTTCGGATCCGTTGGCCAGATACCATCAACGACAACCTTCTATAGCAGAAAAGTAATCAACGAATATCCAGCCGAGGAAGAAATTAGGAAAAGACGCTGGAGGTGGATTGGACACACATTGAGGAAACCATCAAACTGTGTCACAAGACAAGCACTGACTTGGAATCCTAAAGGCCAAAGAATAAGGGAAAGACGGAGGAATACATTGCTTTGTGGATTGGAGACAGACATGAAGAGAATGAAGAGCACTTGGGAATAGCTAGAAAGGAAAGCCTAGTACAGAGTTAGTTGGAGAATGCTAGTCGGTGGTCTATGCTCCACATAGGGTAACAGGCATTGAGTGATTGATTGATTTCATTAAACCTCAACGCTTGACCGAATTAATCCGTTCCTCTCACTTAAACAATACTAATCATTTAAATTATTATGATTGTTGTAATAGCCACTTAATCACGCTTCACACACTTCAGTTCATTCAACCATGTTTTATCACCAACCCCCATTAGGATGGGGGCTCGTACTAATGCACATGAATCTATGTCTTGCAAAGTGGTTAAAGTTAATATTATCTTGATATTATTTTCTTTTCATGCTTTTATTGTGAAGTGAAATTTTTCTACACATTTCTATGTCGAAGCCTTAATGTAACAGTTACAGTTCATCTAATCAAAGTACACTCACTCAAATAAAAACTTGAGAAACAAATAGAGACAGACATATACGTAGCATAAAAGGTCATATATTTGTGTGTTTGTATGTGTGTAATTGTGAAAACCTAACTAAACTATATGCTGGATAAATGTATTTCAGTGGTGTCTAGATTTATTACCATATCATGAAGTATGCTCATGGTGATGATAGTAGTAAGTTACAGAAGATTAGGCACATACAATTTCATGTGATAAGTGTAATCTGTAACATACAAATAACACTTTAGAATGAATGTGTCAATCCCCTTAATATCAAAACAACCTCTGTAGTGTTGTATGAGAAGGCTTTAGTGTGCACAATAAGTCTTGTTTAAACCTTAGCCATAAGATAGTTTAAACCCCTCTTGTATGTTCAAGATCTTACACTTATATTAAACCTGATCTAGTAATAATTTGAACATATTTTTTACTTCCACTGAATGTTGTAATAGACTTAAATTGATAGGCAGCTGTTGCCACATTTGCAGCGGACTACCTCGATACAGTGGTATTTCATTATTACAGTTAGATTGTGGCTGGCAAGTGGAATCTAGGTCCGTCGTATTTGGGACTAATCAGCTTGATGTACCTGCATCCGCGTTAATTTTTACAAAAAAGCCTCAACTCGGTTAGTTCGCTTCAAACGCTATCGTATTGATTACCAAGTTGGTATTGTCTATTTTGTATCTAGATCGAGGCGTGATTCACATTGTTTTCCTTATTATCATGTTTTTTAATCTCCCACTCCGACCTTATATATGTATATATAATATGTGTCTTAGCAAGTTTATTTGATTAGATTGTTTAAAATGTATTTTCTAAGTATATCACATAGCTCAAACAAACCTTCCTTATTGCGTTATCTAATCTCATTGTTTATCGATATACAGTGTTTAGTTGTAGTTACTTGACAGTTTAGTTAATCTTGCAAGCCTTTTTTTCTTCACGAGTTAATAATCTCGTGATGAACCAGTCGAACCATATTGGCTGAAATTACTTTTCAGGTCCTACTTTACCAGACAGGTTTGTTTGAAAGCAATAAAACTAAACATACAGATACTAAGAGCTGAGGACAAACTGGCACTGCTGACTGTACAGGAATGTGAAAACAGTAAGGTGTTTCTTTCAGATAACCAGCATTAAATCGATACTGCCTTTTAAAAAGGATGGCTAGGGTTAGGAAAAGTCAACTCAACAAATTCACACCTCACCTCGCACCTCATATTTACGTCTCTTGGATGGGGGGTAAGTTCCCCACAAGTATAGGACAAAACACCAAAATCTATTTACACGAAGGTTGTGTGTGATAAGTCTCAGGCAGTTTTTTACATTGGCTCTACGATTACACTTTTAAATCTTCAGGACAGACCCTAATTCGATTTGATTTAGAATTACCATGAAGGGGCAAACACTTTTACCGTGTGGACAACGACGAATTCATAAAAGACCTCAGACCTCTATTTGATTAAAATTCATAATTTTATTTTTAACATGACCTTGTCTAAATTACACGTCTATAAAGTACTTAGTAGGAATGGTTGCAGAAGTTTGTCAACAATCCAATAATGATTATTGAAGATCAGAAGATTACGAACATTGATTTTCAGTTATTTTGTGTTTAAGATCTACAGTATATAAGGGCATAAATATTCAAATCGATTAGTCACTACTTAGTGACCAGTACCATGATGATCATGTATTTAGTGTAGTTAGAATTCTGTTGTACTGTAAAGACTAATTACAACGTATTGTCTTTGTATGAACTATGTTTTAATATTAAGTAGTGGACGGCAGTCTACAAGAAACTCAATGGTATGACGCCTCTATAATTGCACGGAGGCTGACACTTCCTGTGGGCATAAACATTAAAGTTAATTGAAGTGATATTTAATATAAATTGGTAATGGTAAATTTTCTCATCAAGTTTTAAACTCTTACAAAACACTGTATTAATAAAATTAAATTTATTAACTTATCATTTTGAAATTCAATATCAGCTTGTTTATTTCGTCTTCTTTTTATTGTTAACAATTTGAAACACTTTATTAACTTACTTTGTTACTATGCTTTGTTTACAATTATGTTGAGGATTAAAATGCATTCAAAGCATTTTTTTTTTATAAATGTAGACCGACCTTATTTAAAGACGAAAGTATATTCTCACAATGAAATCTGTACTGTTGATAATTATTTTCATAAATTGAGTAACTCATTCATCTACGTAGTCATTTGTTTACCTCAATTTCGGATAATCTATTAATTAACATTTTTAATTAAGTTAAAATGAGTTTATGAAGATTGTATTTTTATTCTTTGTATCCGTCAGTGATTCATCTCAATTGTATATAATTGGAAAACATTGAGCATTGAATATCTGGTTTGTTCTGTTATAAAAAACTCCACGGTGTCAGTGGACTCACACTACCTTGCTACAGATTGAACACACAAATTTCAAGTTTTGTGGTAAACACTTAGTTATCAGAAATATTAGATGGGCATGCATTCAATAGTGGAATTCTTGCTCCAATTAACTTATGATAAAGCGCAGCAATCATTCATTGCTATTCAATTCAAAAACTATCTCATTTTAGTGTTATATAAACTCCACTCGTTTGAAAAAGTTTGGAAGATGATCACTGTTTATTAAATCTAAACTGATGTGGTTTTGTAGGCATCAGTTGTAACTTTTATTTGTTCTGAATAACATTTGTAAGTTGGTCATATTAAAACCTGACAAATTGTATGCTTTTCTGTGTCTCACTCAGTGCAATGCTATTTAATTGATGACTCTATGTTTTGTTGGCAAATTAACTTATTCGAACAATACAGAAAAAATAAACTTTAGGACTTCTTGGAGGTTTACACCTTGATTTTATTAATTGTCTATTCTATTTATTCCTTTCTTATTTAACTAGTGGTAGTTATTAATTGTCTGTTTTGTTTTTGTTTTCTGCACTCACACATTTCTAAGTTCCTGTTAATATTGTCTGCTTATTATAGATGGAAGCTATTCAATCTGGAAATTGTACGATATTAGCAAATAGTCAAAGAGTATTCAGCAAGTTAATAAATCATCTAACATGCTATCAACCTGTATTACTCAACAATAGTAGTATTCATGCAAAATATTTATCTTATTGTAATTCATCAGTTCAGTATCATGATTACTTTAATTACGTGAAAAATAATCTGAATCTTATGAAAAATGGTGATAAGAATTATATAAGTAAGTTGATGATTCATGAACTTATAAATAGATTTCTCTGTATATATATTTTGTTCTCTTATGTTTCTGTTGATTTATTTTGATATTTTACATTTATTAGCAGCTTCTACACATTCTGTAACACTTTACTACAAACGACGAATGTGTATACGCTCTATTTCAAGTTACACATTATTGTGAGGTCTAGTGATACCATGCATCTAAAGGAACACGAAATAGATGAACCGATTTCAGAACATCCGCCTCCAAATCATGTGACTGGAACTGTCGTATGATGATATATTGAAGCTACATATACCAAGTCATATGGTGAACACACTATTTTCAGGCTAATTAAACAGTTTATTATCTTATGTAGAGGTACCGAAACTGTAGTTTGTAATGAAGACTGGAAATGGTTGAATTAAGCAGATCAATTGTTGATTTGAATTATTCATAGTAATTTAGAAGTCCATCGTAAGAATTCCGTATGATGTTAACTCTCTTCTCGGGTACACCATAATGTCGAAGAAGGCTCCATAATGTTTTCCTATCCACGCTGTCGAATGCTTTTTCGTAATCGAGGAAGTTGATGTAAAGTGGTGAATTCCATTCAATTGATTGTTCAGTGGGGTTGGTCTATTCAAGAGTTCTTGGAAGTGTTCTACCCACCTGCTTCATTGTTCTTGTATCTCAGTGATTGGTTTGCTGTGCTTGTTTTTGATTGGCCATTCTGGCTTACTGAATTTCCCAGCTAGTTTCTTCGTTGTATCGTATAGGTGTTTCATGTTTCCTTCTCTTGCAGCTTTCTGCGCCGTCATTGCTTGGTCATGTACATATTTCCGTTTATCCGATCTAATACTCCTCATCACTTGCTGGTTGGCTTCTGTGTATTCGGTCTGTGCCTCGGATTTCTCTGTTCTTATCAGGCTGTTATTAGTCGCTAACTGTCTGCTCCTTCTTTCTTGAATCTTGTTCAGAGTACCAATAGTAATTCATTCTTTATGGTGTTGTTCCTAGTGACCCAAAACCTCCTAACATTTTGAAGTTATTGTTTCCTTAATCTCTTTACAGTTGTCTTTCATATTAGTTTCATCTTTTTCTAGTAGATCGTGAATTGCCTGGAACTTATTGTTGAGAGTTATTTCAAATTTGTCTAGTTTGTTAGTATTCAGGAGAAGGGCTGTATTAAACTTTTGTAATACTGCTGCTCTGGTTGTCCAGTTCTTCTTTAGCTTTAGTTTCATTTTAGCCACTATCACATGGTGATCGAAAGCTATGTCAGCTCCTTTCCTTGCTCTTACATCTTCCTTGGTCTTTCTAAACTTCTTATTGATGCAGATGTGGTCGATTTGGTTCTCCGTAATGTGGTTTGGTGAAACGCATTTAGTTTTGTGTATGAGTTTGTGAGAGAATATGGTGCCACCTATAATCATTTTATTGAAGGCACATAGGTTTGCAAATCCCTCAGTCTTTTCGTTTTTTTCTTCCAGTCCATGTCGTTTCATGATGTCTTCATATCCGGTGTTGTCTGTTCCAACCTTGAAGCCTGCCATCAGAATGGTTAGGTTTTTATCTGGGACTGGCAGCAACCTTAGGGGGCTCCTGGCGGAGTTTTTATTTGAATATATGATTAGTAAAATCATTACAATATTAGCGATTAACTGTTTATCATTAAACGTGCACAATATGTATTTCATTTTCCTATCTTCTTTGTTCAGAAAATGCGGTCTTCTTGAAATCGTCATTGTATTTTGGTAGAGAATAAATGCAACATTTCTACGGAATTTTTAGCATCTTTTTCGTATCTTCTAGTGATTTGCTAACTTGATTTTTTTCATAGAATGGCATCAGTTAGTGAATTACCTCTCTAAAGAATTGAATAGTAAGATTTTAATAACGTGAACAGAACAAGTTATAATGAATTCACTTTTATTCAGGGCTTCTTATCAACTGAAAATAGCCTAAAATTACAAAGAGTTATATGTAATTCAAATTTATAAAGGGATCCAATTGCATAAATAGTAAGAACAAAACAGTTTTTTTATCGGTTTCTTCTGAAATAACAAGTTTGCACTTCTGTAGGGCAGTAAATCAAGGTGAAACAACTAACGAGCGCTTACTGATTTCCAGTCACCGTGTAAATGATATTCATTATTGGTAAAATTATCATCTACTTTACAAATAAGTTCATTAAGAGTTTTGTTTAATAATTAATGTTTGTTTTACTCAAGGTAATTTCATAACTAATACCAATACGTCAGAAGAACATTCCAGGTGTTTTTATTCAATATTTGTTAGATTTAATTCGTTATTTGAAGTAAGTTCTGTTAGTTTTATTTTATTCATAATGTAATTTTAAAATCAGAAATTAAAAATTGCACATTATTAACTAGTTATTTGTGATAAAATTCTGTGATGTACACAGTTCTGGGAAGCATATTCACGTTTACACTTCATTTTGATTATAATGATACTTCACATTGGGATTTTTCAGCAAAATATATCCTTGGCTAAATCAGATGTCATTATATCGAACTATGAAAACACTGTAACATTTTTACTTGGTGATATTATACAAACAAAATACCACAATATCTATTTATAGTTGAATATGCGATGATTTCAAATTGATGTAATGTCTCCAGATTAAAACGTGCAAAAATTCATTTTAGAATAATCCATGCCTGTAAACTGGCATGCCCTCATGTACACAATGATACATGAGAATAAAAACTATTTATTTATTTATTTAATATTCCTCATGCAATGAATAATTTTCAGTAAACTAATTAGGCTTTAAAGTTAGATTTTGATTTAACCCGCTAACCAGTATGACTGTCAGCTAGCATCTGTTTTACGTGAATAATGGCTATTAACTAATTGAACGGAATGTTAAGATTAAGGTACATTTTATTTACTTGTTTACTATACAAATTGATCTGTTATATGTGTATGATGTATTACTGCTTATATGTTATGGCACAAAACCTCCTGATCCTTTTAAAATAAACAACAATTTGAATTTGAATTTATGAACTAACCTGGGTTAAAAAATCAAGTAGATATCAATTTTGTTCTAGTATAGAACTCCTTAGCTCTGTATTCATATCCTCACTCAGGATTGATCTCAATTAATTTAAGCTTCGAGACAAACAGTCAACTTTTGACAATTGATATTTTTGGTTCCAATCAGTTGTTCGACTTTATCCATTGCTTTTAGTAGGTAACTGACATACTCTCAACTGGTTGAATTCCACTGGTCATGTCTTTTCACTAGGGCTCTGGGATCACTTAAAGTTAGTTACTAGTTAACTCATGTTTATCTTGTTGTCATGCAGATTCAACAACCTCCACTCAACAAAACTTAATGGAATTACAGTGTATGAACAGTCCAACACTCCAGCCACTTTTAAATAAGTCATTAAGTTTCAAGTCAACTTAATCCACTTCAGTTTAACCACGAATGAAGTCCGTTCACATTTCGTGAAGCAGCTACCGAATGGCTTAAACATCTAGCATTTAACCGTTATGTTTAAAGTTTAAAACCAACTTCACCTATTTTTGTTTTAGCAGATAGCTGGATAATTTCACTTGTCGTCAAACTAAAAATATACCCGAAAGCTGAGTACATTAGCTTATACTTCGCTAGTGATCTATACGAGTTTTCTTATAGCCTACAGCGAATTTTCCGCATTTCTAAATGACCATAATTTTCTCCTACAAAGATAAAGCATATTATTTTAGAAAAATCAAAATAATATTTCGTGTTCTAGCAACAAAATACTAATTCGGTACAAGTAACACATGTCTTAAACCAAAAACTCAGCGACATGTGAATAAAATAAATTTTGTAAATAATCTCGGCGAATGAAATTAAATAAATTCCAACGTTTTGCTCAGCATGCTGGTCCGAACGTTTTCAGGGAAACAACCAAAGTCAAAAATTCTCGAATATTAATGTAAATAAGAAGTCAAATTTCTTTACGAATATCCAGTCGTATACAGAGCATGAAAATGTTACTTGAGTTATTATAAGTGAACTAATGTTGAATTGCAATGGATGAATGGTGTTCACGGGAATGCAGAGACCAGTTTCGGTCCATTTCCAATCAACGAGAAGATATAAACTCATTCTAATCTAAGGATCGGATTATCAAATCATGTAAATTTGAGTAGGAGTAAATCGATGTGATGATAATTATGGGTCAAAGGATGGATGTATATTTGCAAATGACTAAGCGTTTACCTGTGTAATTAGACCAAGTAATTTTAAACAGAATGAGTAAATAACGTTGGAGTTTTTTGAAATTTGGGGTAGTAGATAATGTCTGAATTCATTTTTTAATTATTAGTTGTCATGTTGCAGCAAACAGTATTCCATTTCGTCCATTTACATTGTTAAGATTTGCCCATGTGTGTAGCGCCTTAGATGTTAACCTTTCTTTGTAAGAATTTAAACATTTTCAAAAAATTTTAGTCCCGTCGAAATTGATGCTGTACCGTATTTCTGTTGAATACAATGCTACTGACGATTTATTTTCAAGTTATCTTAGATCTTCAGAGGATTTAGGAATGTGCTTTCAACAAAGCATATGTTCTTTCACCTTTACATTTTACTGTTGCGATGTTTCTCCTATGTATATAGCATTATGCTCCTTACATTTGATCTTATAGACACAGTTCATTTGTTTTTTTTTTTGATACTCTATTCTTGATATTTACAAGTTCAGAGCCCCTTTTATCGTTTGCTCGGTAGAAAACACGTAAACTATGTTTATTTAAAATTCCTTCAGATGTTCCATTTCAGTATGGCACAGCCATAGTGTCAATCCACTATTTTGATTGAACCTTCGATTTGCTTTTCCCATTACGTTTTTCACTAAGTACCTTTCTAACAAAGTTCTTTGGGCAGTTGTTCATCACTAGTGTAGACTTCACTAAGTTTAATTCCGTTACTTGGTCTTTCGTACATGTAACTGGTTGATGGATTCTGCTTACCATATTCCCAACAACTGTTAGTTTCGTTGATTTGGAATGAGCTAACCATTGCAATTTCTTTAATATCATTTACTGCGATTATTTATAAATATATTCTACTCATATATCTTACATACAATCGGCGCCAAACTTTTGTGATTCTTTTCGTTCTTCTTTGGACGAAAATTCCTACAGAAACCCAGTTGATTACATACTTTTTGGTTTGTGCTATACTTGTTTTCTTAATCTGTATATATTATTCAGTTATGGGGTAGTACATGAGTGATTGGAGCCAATAAAATGTTTATCCAAACCTTTCCTCACACGTTTCAAAAATTAGACAACCAAAAAGTATTATCAGTATGCATATTTAGTGTTGCTCAAAAATAAGTATAGGAATCTACACCTATCAATTAAGTTAATAAACAAAACACGTTTATCCGTACTGAAAATAATGGAACTTACTAATTAACGACTGTTTCATAGCGAATTCCTTTCATCAGTGAGTTTTACTAAACTTATGTAAATTAACTGTTTTCGTGTTCAATTAATACCAACGATAAAGTCAATACTGTGTTGCGCAATCTATTTTCTGAATAGATTTTGTTTCATTAAGTCGTAAATATGTGAATATACAGAAAACTTTAATGTAATGCAACCTTGAACCTTGTCGCGTAAAACTGAGGTAAAACAATTATATTTTTTACTCAATAAAATTATTTAAAATAACTTGTAGTATGTACCTATTATTATTATGCATTACATAATTTTATTAATGACCGATTCGTTTACTAGTTCACTTTCCCAATGATAAATAATATACATTCAGTTTTATAACATAGACATTGTTTTATTTCTCGTTTTAAATAACTTGTAACAGAATTGTTTGTAACAATAACATTTATTTATTTATTTAGTTAAATCGAAGTGAAATGGTAGTGATTGGTTTTAATTTGTTCTATGCATTAAACATATATTGATCTCGGTTGGGTACTGTTTGAAATCAGGAAGTAATGTATTTCTATTTCACCATAGTGTTTACTTGAACACTACTGATCTTGTTAGAGTTTATGGCAAACTATCACGCGAATTATCAACTTTAAGTGGTGTTCGTCAGGGTTGCCTCAGTGTCCCCTTGCTTTTTATTTAACGTCGCCACTGTTGTCCTCCTCGAAGTTACACTTTCTTAGACTAACATTACAGGAATTGACCTTCTCCCAGGAAGCCTACATGTCGACTCAAAATACTCAGACGACATAGTCCTATTCGATGAAGACGCTGATAACCTACAGGTTGGGGTAATGGTAGGATGGAAGAAAGTAAGGGGTGGTCTAACCAAAATATGGTATCAGTTTATGAAGTCTTTGACTGCTGGTCTAAGCTTTGTTGGTAGGTGCAGTCTACTTGATTGGGTCCACGTGAAAATTGTGGTCAGTGGTTGGAGGCGCTGGGTGACATGGCTCAAAGTTGGTCACAATAGCGTTCACGTATTCACTCTTTATGTTCTGTTAGATCCTAAGTTCCATTATTCTTAGGTATTTTCGTTTGTTTCATTCCTTTATGTTGAATTATACAGTTTTGATAATCTTGTGAAATCGACCTTGTCGTGCTAATGTGGTAAGTAACTTACACTCATGCGCATACACGTTGGGTTCTGCTTTGTGCCTGAATGAATGCTTTACTTTAGCGTAAGGCTCGTCAGTGACGCACACAATCACATAATCTAAACTACAACTTTCAGATCTCATAATGAACACTTAACCTGCTCCAACAGCTCTAAATGGGCTAGCGTTCAATGGTTGTATTCTTATCTTCTCAAAACCACTACAACTTTTTTTATATTAATTTAAATTTAATCATAGTTTACAAATGTACTTTACTATGCAATTGCTTACGATAGCTGCATCATTCATTTCTCTAAATCAGTCACTCTTCTATACAACGTAGAAGCTGACACATATATACTCGTTCAAGCTGTTAAACCAAATTACCACTGCTAGATCAAATTACCAAAGTTAGGCCATAATATGACTCAAGAATTAGGAATGAAATATATGATAGTAGAACTTAAAACTTAAAAAATATGATGAGTGAATACTCATGCGCTACTATGATCGTTTCTGAGCCATGTAATCAAGTGTCTTCATCCAATTACTCTGTATGTAATTCCATCGTTATTGTGTTACATAGGGCGAAATATGACACACGTACACTGTTTTTTTATAAAATGTGTAGTCGAATTTTAGAAGTAATTTGAAGGAGGATGGTTGTATCCAGCTTTTAATTAGCAATACCATTAAGTCCTAGATGTTATTCTTCCATAAACGGATAGTTTGAAGTTTTCACTAATGAGTAAAATGAAGTGTTATAGTTTACAGAAGTACTGCAAATATTTCAATTTAATTCGTATATCGTTTTATTTCTTGAAAATGTTATGATCTACATATGATCTTTTTACATTCAGCTCATGCAACGAATCCGTCTAAATAATCTATAGATTGATCGTGAAACTTGGTGGACACAACGCATATTTTAAACACCAAAAACAGTTTAATATAGAAAATATCGATAACTAATGAGTTTTGTCGTAGACCCATAGTAAGAGACCTCTTGGCATTCTCGGAGTTGGTTACTAAATCAGCCAAATTTTACCATAATATATAGTACATTTGGTAGATTATTTCAGTATGCAACTTACCTAACGGAATGCATGTTATGTGCCCCACGGCATATTGTTATCCTTAATCATTTCAACAAAATTTTGATCCAATGAAACATCTCCGGGTGACTTTTAAAGATAAAAATAAGACTATTATCAGAGATCTGTATCGAAATATATTTATAGTATACCTAATTAATATTTGTATCTATTTTAGTTAGTAACTGTTGATTTCTTTGTAGCCCACTTGACTGGACAAGTAGGGAATTTCGTCTTATTCCCATATGGGTGTGATAAGACTACAGAATCTTATTGTTTTGTAACATTATCATCATTGTCACTATTACTATATTTCAACAATGAACGTTTTCATTATCGTGTTACTGGCCACTAAATACTAATTAATCATACGTGAATTCTGATAACTAATGAACATTCCGTACATAAATGATAAAACACACACTGTCTTAATAAATTTACTAGTTGAGTAGTTTTTTTCTTCATCTTTTAAATTCATAATTCATTCATTGTTAATGTCACTGGATAGATTAAATAGCTCCGTAGTTCAGTGAATAAGTACTTTACCTCAAGTTCTCATGCCACATTACACGACGAGATCAAGTTAGGAAGATTACCACCACAGTATAGTCCAATAAGTAGGAGTGAAAATAAAATGTGGATCGAATGAAAGCGTAATTTGAGACCTAGAAGAGAAGGTAAGTGAGTTCCTCCCCCCACGCTACTGGGGTCGATGCTGAGTCACGACGCCAATGATCTGTTTTTATAGACTATGTTTCACAGTCACAAGTGAACACAGATATTTTAAAATCGAGTTATGTAACCAGTGGTGAGTAGATTGTTGAATATCTGTTATGCCAGATGTTCTTTTAACGAATCACTAGTGAATAATTTACCCTTTTGAAGTTACCTCTAAATTTATTTAGCAGTTTATAAGTACTTGTGACAACAAACACATTAGAAGGAATGAAGAAGGCCATTTACATGGTTTACTGAACCTGTCCCTTGAAACCTATGTTTGAAGAGAAGTAAAGTATTTATGAGTGGAATAGTTAGATATTTAATCGAAAGTGAACATATAATGGATGCTACAAAGGCGTTTACAATAACTAATAAGCATTAAGTATCACTTTTGTTATTCTCTGAAGAAATTATCTAGTGCTTTGAACTTGATCCTTTTGTCATGTAAACATAATCACGTTGATCTACTTTTTTTAAGTTTTATTGATATTCCCTCGTGAAAGTTTATTTTGATTATTTTTGAACTAATTAGGTACTACCCATTTGTTAGGCAGTTGTATTATTCAGTTTTGTAGTTTATATTTAAGACCACTCATCGACTCTCTAGTATATACAATTTGTGTTATTTTTGCTTTGTTAATAAGTACGATTCATTTGAATTAGGATTTAGACTCTACATATTTGAATGGCTGAGCTACATTCCAGATAACCAGAGCCTAGTTTAAAACGGAATGAATCCGATAAGGAAATAAAGGCTGCGAGATGAGTTGACGGATTGTCTATGGAGAATGTGGTAAGGAGCTGAATTTCAAAATCTACCTTTTAGAATCTTATCTGCTTGATCTAGTACTTATTTGTCGAGTCAGGACTATTACCACATATATGGCAGTTGAAATTTCAGCAAATTTACTATTTAGTTTAAGCTATACTCTAGTGCCTGGTTAATAAGTGTAGCACTGTATATAATTGTAGATTATTAATTAATTGAATAAGTTTTTACGTTTAAATGTTCGGTACTTTACCACCTTTTTTATATAATCAACTTGATCTGATAGATCCGTTTCTACAATTTATCAAAATGCTCTTGTAATAATGGAAACCTTAAATCAAAGGTTATTTAGATAAGTTTGTATTTTACATTCATCTGTACAACTAGCATTCATTTACCTAATGATTGATTGTAAATGGTTGTTATTCTCATGTTCTTGCCTAGATTACAGCATTATTATTATTCATTTAGTTGAAATGTTAATTACATTATCATAACAACCAAAGCATACCAGATACAAGAAAATACTTCATATGAACTTAGTGGAATTTTGATTTAAGTATAGTAAGTAACTCATAAATTAAATATTAACTTTCATTAAGGTTATTCTATTTCTTCTATGAGTGATACATTTTGCGTGAAACGCTTAATGAAAATAGATATCCCCAAGCGTTTATACACAAGTATATTAAAAGAAAGTTACGGTAGAAAGCGTCCAAACCTCCTGTAAGAAATTGCTATTCACTCACCTACAATCCAAAGATAATAGTGCTAGTAAAATATTAGGCTGGAGGTTATGTAGGACAGTTCAGACAATGTTTAACGCAGAAAGGACAATATTAATATTTTCCGAGTGTCGATTGGTGACACCGAAACTGAATAATGAATTACCTAAAATGGCTGCTTCCTTTTGAATTTATCAATTCAACTGCTCCCGTGGAACAAGTTACATTGGCCAATGTTCTAGGAATTTACAATTTCGTGCTCGAGAACATCTTCCAGGCATGGTTAAGACGGTTAATAACTCAGTACTTGCTCATTTAGTCGAAACGGGACATACGGCTAGCGTCAACCAATCGTTTCCAATAATGTACCGTGTTAATAATTATCTACTAAAGTCGGTACGACCCAAATTTTTTCAAACGGGAGAAGTAACTACTATTCAAACTTAGGAATCGGAGCTTTGCGTTGAAACGAAATATGTTCAGCTGTTTATTTCTGTATGACTAACATCAGACCAGAGAGATCACTAGTTGTAAGCTGACTCAATGTACACAATATGTATAATGATTTTTCTTCTTAATAGCTTCCTAACTTATACTTTACTTTTGTCTTGTTTTGAGTTGTACTCACGTTGTTGATGTATATATTTCACAACACTATACTTTTATTACTTAAGTTGAATTGTGGCTGGCAAGTAGAACCCAGGATGCATGTTTCGTCAGCTAAATGCTCCTATATTTATTCGTATAATGATCATGAACACCTTGACAATTGCAACTGACTGGTTGAAATTAACAACATAAACCATTCAGTTTGCTACTAACAGTTCTGGGTATATAGACTATAATCTAATTTCTAAGATATTTCTGCCTTAAACTTGTCTATCTACTTTGGATTATTAATCTGGGCTTATAAATGTAGAATCTTATGAGAATTTATTGTGAAGAATATTCCACGTTCATAATTACTTTACTTACTTACTTATGCCCGTCACTCCTCGCTGAGGAGCATAGGCCGCTCACCAGGGTTCTCCATTTGACTCTGTCCTGAGCAATCCTTTCCAATTGTTTCCAGTTGCTGTTCATCCTTTTAATGTCTGCTTCCGATTCTCGCCGCAGCGTGTTCTTTGGCCTTCCTCTTTTCCGTTTCCCAACAGGATTCCATGTTAATGCTTGTCTCGTGATGCACTCTGATGGTTTGTGTATTGTATGTCCTATCCATTTCCAACGTCTTTTCCTAATTTCTTCTTCGGCTGGAAGTTGGTTTGTCCTCTCCCATAGTAAGCTGTTGCTGATGGTTTCCGGCCAACGGACATTCAGTATATTGCGTAGGCAGTTGTTTATAAATACTTGTATCCGTCTGATGACGTTTGCAGTAATTCTCCAAGTTTCAGCTCCATACAGCAAGACTGTCTCAAGACAGTTCGAATTGAAGAGTCTGACTTTGAGGTTAGTTGATATTTGTTTTGAGTTCCAAATGTTTTTCAACTGTAGGAATGCTTCCCTTGCTTTGCCAATCCTTGTCTTTACATCTGCATCGGACCCTCTTTTTTCATCGATTATGCTCCCCAGGTATGTGAAAGTATTCACTTCTTCCAGAGTTTCGCCATCAAGTTGAATTGGATTGGTGCTCCCTGTGTTGTATTTAAGAATCTTGCTCTTAGCCTTATGTATGTTCAAGCCTACTGATGCTGAAGTTGCTGCTACACTGGTTGTTTATGCTTGTATCTGTTGGTGTGTATGTGCTAAGAGAGCTAGATTATCCGAGAAGTCCAAATCATCAAGTTGCATCCTACTTGTCCATTCAATTTCGTGCATCCCTTCAGATGTGGAGGTCTTCATGATCCAGTCAACTACTAGGAGGAAGAGAAAAGGTGAGAGCAGGCAACCTTGTCTGACTCCGGTCCTCACTGGGAATGCAGTTGTCAGTTGTCCTCCATGCACAATTTTGCACTGTGTTCCGTCGTAAGAGTTTCGGATGATGTTGACGAGTTTCTCTGGTACACTGTAGTTTCGAAGAAGTTTCCATAGTGTTCTCCTGTCTACACTGTCAAACTCCTTCTCATAATCAATGAAGTTGATGTACAGTGGCGAGTTCCATTCAATTGATTGTTCAACGATGATCCGTAGTGTTGCGATTTGGTCTGTGCACGACTGATCCTTACGAAAACCAGCTTGTTGATCTCGAAGTTGAGTATCCACTGAATCTTTCATTCTGTTCAGCAATACTCTGTTGAAGACTTTCCCTAATATCGACAGTAGCGTGATCCCTCTGTAGTTGTCACATTTGCTCAAATCTCCTTTCTTTGGTATCTTGATAAGATGTCCTTCTTTCCAGTCTGCCGGCACTTGTTCTTCCTCCCAGATCTTTTTGAATAAAACGTGGAGTATCCTTGCTATTAGGTCGATATCTGACTTCATTTCTTCCATCGTTGGTGGAGTGACATCTATCGGGAGATCTGTAGGTGCTGCTTCGATGTTCAGTGGGTGGGTTCAGTGGAGCTGGCCTATTTAGAAGTTCCTCAAAGTGTTCTACCCACCTATTCTTTTGTTCTTCAATCTCAGTGAGTGTCTTGCCTTCTTTGTTCTTGACCGGTCGCTCTGGTTTACCATGTTTATCTGCCTGTTTCTTCGTTGTGTCGTATAGCTTTTTCATATTTCCTTCTCTTGCAGCCTTCTCCGCTGTCGTTGCAAGGCTTTCGATGTATTTCCGTTTGTCAGCTCTAATGCTCTTCTTTACCTGCTTATTTACTTCTGAGTATTCAGCTTGAGCCTTGATTTTCTCTGCTCTTGTTCGGTTGTTGTTGATTTCTATCTTCTTATTCCTCCTTTGTTGAATTTTGCTCAATGTCTCAGTGGAGATCCATTCCTTATAATGGTGCTTCTTGCGGCCCAGAACCTCCTGACACGTTGAGGTTAGTGCTTCTTTGATTTCTTTCCAGTTATCCTCCATAGTGGTTTCTTCTTTCGGTAGATCTTGTAAGGCTTGGAACCTGTTGTTGAGAGATATTTTGAATTCATTGAGTTTATCAGTGCCTTGGAGAAAGCCTGTATTGAACCGTTGTACTGCTGCCACTCCAGTTGTCCACTGCTTCTTTAGCTTCAGTTTTATTTTAGAAACCACCAGGTGGTGGTCTGAAGCTATGTCAGCTCCTCTTTTGGTCTAAACATCTTTCATTGATCTTCTAAATTTTTTATTGATACATATATGATCGATTTGATTCTCAGTAGTATGATCCGGTGAGACACATGTAGCCTTGTGTATGCGTTTGTGGGCGAATATTGTACCACCTATTTCCAATTTGTTGAAGGCACATAAGTTTGTAAATCTTTCACCATTGTCATTTTTGTCTCTCAGTCCTTGTCGTCCCATGATTTCTTTGTATCCAGTGTTATCCATTCCGACTTTGGCGTTGAGGTCCCCCATCAGGATTGTCAGATCCTTTCCTTGACACTTTGCTATAATTGTTTGTAGTCTATCGTAAAACTGATCTTTGTCTTCGTCGTTGCCGTCGTTGGTTGGTGCATAGCATTGGATAATATTCATTGTAATCCCTTTCTTCATTGTTTTGAAAGATGCCTTGATGATCCTGGGTCCATGTGGTTCCCACCCCACAAGTGCATTACGTGCCTCCTTGGACAGGATCAGAGCAACTCCTTGGGTGTGAGGAGCATTTTCATCTTTGTGGCCGGAGTATAGTAACGTCTCTCCCGAAGCCAATGTTTTCTGTCCAGCTTGAGTCCAATGGGTTTCGCTGATTCCGAGTATTGTCAAGTTGTATCACTTCAATTCTCCAGCTATTTGATTTGTCTTCGCGCTCTCCCACATTGTTCGAACATTCCATGTACCTATAAAAATATTTGCTCTGGTTGTTAAAAGGGGGGGCATCGGCCTCATGTCTTCTGAAGAGTTTCGGCTTTCATCATGAGGCGTCATATGTCCTTCCACTCCCAGGGCAGATTTTAAATGGTTTATCTTGTTTATTCTGGTTTGTGTTTTTTTAGCAAGTTTGGGTTTTACGGGATGGGGGGTGCTAGCCCCATGCCCAACCCTCCTCCTTTACCCGGGCTTGGGACCGGCAGTAACCCTAGGAGGGCTACAGGCGGAGTTATAATTACTTTACTTTAATATTTAATCTCATAAGTCATAGTAATCAGTGCGAAATAAGTTAACATTCTGATAATTTTATGTAATCAAGTAGCTATCATAAGGAAAACATAAAGAATATATTTTGTTAAAATAAGAACGAAAAATATTGTAACTGACTTAATATTTCCATGTTATTCGAGACAAGGACAACGTAAACGAATTATATTCTTTGAGAGAAACACCCCAATTATTCATGTACAACTTGATGAGGATTTGCAGAAGACAATATCTTTCGTCCATGAATATCTTTATGATGAAAAAAATAGATTGTAGTTGTTGGCATACGTTTCTTTCGTCCTTTTAATTTCTAATATCAATAAAATATGAATTCAGATAAAAAAAAAGCGCCTACATATGTCACCTTTTGAGCACATTCCATATCATTATCAGAACAAAATAGTAAGTCATAATAAGCTACATAAGTTCAAATAATAATCAGATACTTATTAATAGTATATGTCTATTTGCTAGCACCCTAACATTATAACAAAGATCGATTACACGATGAACGAAATTATCACAAAAATAAAACTAGTGATTTATTAAGACAATACTTAGTACCTCGGTTTTGACTGTGTAACATTTCTCTTGCGGCTTATTATCAGTCTTAACGGACATAGATCTTCTATCCCACACAGAGCATCAAATGCAGATAAAGACGAACAATATAGCGGCAGGCCTCGGCAGCAATAGGCCTCAACATACACAAGGGGTAGAGCAAGATCCTTAGATACAAAACAACAAACACTAACTCAATTACACTTGACTTGACAAAGAAATTCTGGAAGATGTAGAAGCCTTCACATACTTGGACAGCATCGTCGACAAACAAGTAGGGTTTTATTCGGATGTGAAGGCACGGATTAGTAAGGCAAGGACAGCGTTTCTACAACTGAAAAACATCTGGAACTCAAACCAACTTTCAGTCAACATTAAAGTCAAAATTATCAATACAAATGTGAAGACAGTTCTGTTGTGTGGAGCTGAAACTTGGAGAACTACGAAAAGCATCTTTAAGAAGATACAAATATTTATAAACAACTGTCAGCGTATGACACTTAGGATCCGTTGGCCAGATACCATCAACGACAACCTTCTGTGGCAGAAAAGTAATCAACGAATATCCAGCCGAGGAAGAAATTAGGAAAAGACGCTGGAGGTGGATTGGACACACATTGAGGAAACCATCAAACTGTATCACAAGACAAGCACTGACTTGGAATCCTAAAGGCCAAAGAATAAGGGAAAGACGGAGGAATACATTGCTTTGTGGATTGGAGACAGACATGAAGAGAATGAAGAGCACTTGGGAATAGCTAGAAAGGAAAGCCTAGTACATAGTTGGTTGGAGAATGCTGGTGAGCGGCCTATGCTCCACATAGGGTAACAGGCATTGATTGATTGATTGATTATCATCAGCCTTGTATTATTTTCGAACTTGACATTTTGATATTAGTAATTGAAAAGAAACTGATGGTACAGAAAATTTTTATTACTATAAGATTGACTAGTTATAAAATATGATGAAGTAGTAGAGCTTAAAATATAGTGGCTAGTCTAATGATAAAATATGTAAAGTTATTTAGTTGAAATCGCAATTAGTCATCATATAATGAAGTACATCCAAAATGCAGGGAGAATTCGGAGTCGGTGGTATGATATTGTATTGCAGTATAAGTACTCATTCAAACAAAGTTAATGGTACATTTACAGTGTACAATCAGTAAAATCGCTAATTATCATAATATACCATGACCATGTTTCCACATTGTCATAAGAAGTGTTCATTGTACACTTTATAGGTAAATTTGTTTACAGTTATTCAGACGCAAAGGATTTCATGTTGGATACCAGAAGACATGCATACATATACGTTTATATATATGCATAAATATTTAGCCGAAATATCATGCAGCTTATAAAGCAGCTGCACTTGCATACAATTACCAGGATTTTCAAAACTTTTAAATATCCTATAAATTGTCAGGAAGGTCGGCATGTCTATTTAAACTTTCTTAAGAAAGTTAAGGGAAGCACACGTTGTGATTATTGTAATACTGATTTCTTATGCTAAATCATTTCAACATGTCACATTAATACTCCTTTTTTTGCGAATAAAGTGAGATGATGGTAAATGTAATACAGAGTTGACTAAAAATACCCACTGTATCATGAACAAACAAGATTATATTTCAGCGAGATATTCTGCTTTTGGGAAATTCTATTCCAAAGCTGTATATTCGAAAATAATAAGAATAAAAATCAGTCATATTTATTAATGGCAATAAGTGAGTGAACATATCAACAATGAGTGAAACGTTTTTCTTATGAAGAATCTAAAAATGTAGTTGAGCATTCATTAAAATATCATGTAACTTAGATAAAGACCTATAAGTTTAGAATGGAAATTTGCTTAATTTGTCAAGATGAATATTTTCTTTATAGAACTGTGTTCAGCGATGAAAATGAGACGGTTCAGTATGAAAGGTCAGTAGAGAGAGGAAAGTAATAGAGTTTAGAGATGTATTTTAAGTTTTAGTAGGTGTATAGCCAGTATTATGTATCCGAAAGTAAGTTGTTCAACCTTTACTTTTACCTTGATCCTAAACTCAAAAAACTCTCTCTTCAAATACTATTACAGCTTCTGTCCCCTTCCTTATTAGCCTTTTACGCTGAGCTGATTTCTTAGCATTTTTTAACACATTTATTTTCGGTTTTATAAAAAACATTTCATCTTAGCATATTACATAGGTTTCCTTTTTGCATTTAATAGTCTTTGTCTGACGTCTATAATATTTTGATGAATGCTCAACTACAATTTTAGATTCTTCATAGGAATAACGCTCCTTTCATTGTTGCTATGTTCACTTACTTATTGTCATTGACAAACATATCTTAACAATGGCGATGGAAAGTTTTGTAAATCACTTTGTAGACGACACTTCTTTTGGTTCCAAACTTGCAGATTTTCTGTATTCGTTTGTGGTATTTATTTGACACTTTTCATCAAGAAGTAAAACCTAATGTACAGCCAGCGTCCACTTCGCGATGACAGTCACAGTGTAAATTATGTTTGTGATTTATGATGTACGTTTTCATGACCCTGAATATGGGTTCAACAAAGTTGGTGTTATTCTGCCCCTAACAATTTACTTTTTGCTATAATAATAAAATTGCTTTACTGATGCATTCATAGCCACTAACTTGTAAGTGGCATACCTTATACGTTGCATTTGTCGGTACCATTATTACCTACGATGTCCGATAAACAGATTTGTAGGATCAAATTTTTAGGATCACCTGTCGAAAAAAAAACTATGTGAATTACTATCCATATCACGTTCAGTCAGCACTCCGCCTCCAAGTTCATCGATGTGCCGGAAAAATCCCAAAACTGCTTATTAAGTAAAATGAATAATAAAATACAAACAGCTCTAGCTTTAATTGCTTGAACATTCCGTGATAAATACTGAAGACTTCGTTTAAGACTATTTTCTTTTTATGAGTTGCATATAAAAGCTTGTTAACTACAAATGCTGCAGGTCCTGGTATTAATAATAGATGGATACTACATACCTGGTCTTTCATCAAAAGACAAATGTGTGAACTTTCGTCATGGATAAGAAGTGAAAAATTATTCTCGACTCACTATTTTGGCTCTGCTTATAATCTCTTCTGCAATCGTCACAAGAACTAAAGATCCGCATTCAACTGATTGTCTATGTTGTTGCATACACGGCATTTGGTAAAGGTAACCTTTGTGTTGATAACGACGTTGTCTGTGTGAGCTGCCGTTTTATTCACTGCACAATTAATAATGGCATTCACCCAACGATGACTTTCACGGATAATACAATAACAAGTTCTATTCTCATAAGCTGTTAATTACGTATTAAACTCTTCTGTTTGAAACTAAATACCCATTAATATTCCGTATAGACTGTTACAACCCTTACTGTCCGAAATCAACATATAAATTAATACGACTGTGTTAATAATGTTATAAATTGGCAAGTAGACCTCAAAACCACCCTTTTTATTAAGCTGCAGCTAGGCTCTCGACTAGTCATTTGTATCTTTTTGAATAGTCATAATCGGGAAGTCTAGAAACCAAACAAATTTCACACCCTCTAAAAATTCAATTTCTGTATACTAAATGATACTCTGCGAGATGATATTAAAAATTAAGTTCCAGTTTATTACCTTACATTGCTTAACTAAATCGTCCCAATAAGTAGGCCTAACTATATCATCAATGTTGCAATTCATTGAAATTGGCCTCAAGTACTTTTCTAATCGTAGGTAGTTCGCAATGCCTCAGATTAGCTTTATTGATTACTACAGATCACTATGATAGTCAGCAAGTTCTGTTTACAACTTAACATCATAGTATTACGCAAATTATAGTTTCATCATCATCAGCAGCAACGTAGAACCGGGCACAAACGCCGTAGGTTCAAGTTGCCATACCACGATAGCACTACAGTTTACATAATCAAGTTTTTTTCCAAATGTAAGACCATGATGAAATTACCTCATTCATCATATTCCGTTCCTAATCTACTATGTGATACGCTTGATATGTCTTCAAGTATGTTTTCATCGTTTAAGTTTGTGTTAAATAATTCTGTTGTTCACTATAAATCCTTTAGTAACTAAGACTGAAAATAAGTTCTTCTTTTCTTAAATATGCATAAAGGCGAAAAAAAGAATTTTGAAATTACAAAACATGTAAAGGATTTACAATATCAAATCTTTATCGTGTGAACTGTTGTTTGTTGTCTGAACCAGATTTAGACCGTGAGATTTCGTGCGGTTAATAATTTATTGATTATTGTTTTCTAATCAGTTTTTCAGGTAGCATAAATGATCATATTTGTTTTTCAAGTTTTACTACATTCTGACTCTGGTGTATATTAGAATCCATGATACTCAGTTCGTTCTGTTTAGGACTCGTCAGCTAGATATGGCTAGATTCTCATAGTAATTTTTTATACTGGAACTCACGTCTAACACATCGCTTCAATAGACTGAGCCTTATCCACTAAGTTATTGAGTCCTGTGCTATGTTCAATGGATTTGCACGGATGAAAGTCACATTTTTCTAGATTCCACTGCTAGCCATCTGTTAAAATAAACTGAAACCTTTGGCTATAGACTATATCAAGGGAATTTACTAAAGAAACAAAGACCTACTATTCATAGCATTGAATTTAAACAGCATGAAATGAAAAACGACTAATGTTATTTTTACGTTTACTAGTAACTTTTATTTCGTACCAATCGGTTCATTTTGGTGACTGAATAAATTCTTCAGGCATTTTGGTTTTCTAAACTTGAACTAAGTCGATGCGTAACGAAAAAATTGAGCAATTAGTTTCACTGTCGATGGTTAATTGTAAAATCTATGTTTCGTAAATTAATTCTTAATTGCTTTAAGTAACAAATCAGCTAGGGAATCAATATTAAACTATTTATTTGTTCTCAAAAGGTGGGTGACCTGAGTAGGCTACTAATAGCTTTAAAATGTTTACTCAAGTTCCCACGAGTTAATTCTTCCTTCACGAATCATGTTTTTTATGGTCATTATTTTATCTACTATCTCCGATAATACTCCTACCTTGATATTCACCTTGCTATACTATTGATAATCTGGGGACGGTGTATATGTTCCTTGGGTCCTACGCTACATAAGAGTCATAAAGTGATTTATTCATCTTTCGTCGAACTCCTTAACAATGCACATCACCCACATCCCTGTGTATAAACGATCACTAGATCTTCAATTTTCGCATCTATCACGCTACGCTCACCTATAGGATAGTAATTTAATTATTCATATTTACGAATTCAATTGTTTTACGAGGTTGTGTAATCGTCATCCAATATGATTACTAAGTTTCTCAGTTCAGTGAACAGTCTCATAGCAGTACTTCAATTCTTAAGCTTGCTCCTAATGAAAACGAGTATTGTTTACTTGAATTATCTATTCACTGAGTTCACTACAAGTTGATTTTCTTATAATTATCTTCAAAAATAATTGTGCGTAATGAATCATTCATAATATAGTATGTTATATCTAATTTCCAGGAATTTTCCAGATCTTGTACTTTTTGTTCACTACTTAAGTTTACAAGGAGTTGAGTAATCTAATAAATTAAAAGTCACTTCTTTGTTGTTTAGCTTCTTAAGATGGTAGTGAAACACTATGTAAAAACTACGTTAGTCGGAAATTTAACAAATTTTTTAATGTTGGGTAAACGAAATTTCATCTATTTTCTCTATTCAAGTTATCTTAAAATCTTACTGATTACATTGTAACAAGTCTGACTTTGAGCAAATACTTTATGTGGTGATCTCTAATAATCAGTTCATTAAAACGTATACAAATATTTGACTTAAGTGTACTTTAATCTATGGTGTTTTTATAAGCTACTGTATGTGCCTGCCTACTTATTTCCGCTATTACATTACATTAGTGTAGTACATTAATTTGACCTTCATACTCCATATATGTGAATAGCTTTTTTTCTATTTTCACCCTCTATCAGACTTATATACATTTCAAACACTGATTTTTTCGATATATATAAAAGGATATAATCATTTCCCAGGCCGAACTGCTTTCTGGTTTACTTGTTATTCTACTACTAAAGGATGCAATGCAATACAGCAACTACACCTCAGTTCTTACTACTTTGCATCGTGACTGCAAGTCTGGAATTCTAAGTTATAATAATGTTGTTATATTTTTTATTTCAGTAAAAGCTATCGTTACTACCTGGTTAGAAAAATTTAATTAAGGGTGGGGGGAGAGGCTGAAGATAGTTCCAGTCTACATTCCACCAAGTCTGAGCAACCACTCCGGAATGCTGTGCACCAGCGAACTAAATAAACTTATCACTCTAAAATCTATCTCTTCATGATAACCAGATACTACGATATGATTTTTTGTAAAGTGTTTATGGAGATTAAATAGGTTTGTCTTACTAGATATATAATAACTACTGTCCATTTGGTGTAAGTTTATTATATGTAAAGAAACTAATGCCTACACTATAGAATTAATTTAGGCTTTAAGCATCAGTAATTTAAACTATAAAGTTTATGAACTCATTTAGTGACCACGCCTAAGATTTTCATGTCCTTGAAAATTTATCCACCTACTAAGTGCTAATTTTATCTTTCACAAAATATAATTCTTACAAAATACCCTTTTTTTTCTTTGTTCAGATTTTACTTGAGGTCAACTCCCACAACTCGTTCATTTTCACTGCTTAAAAGATAAATATTAAATTCATATGAATTTCTCCTAAGCATTTTGTAACTTTTTGTAGTCACGTGACATCGTTATATTTACCTAGTAGACAAAAGTATAAATTGGATATCATTGAACCTTTTTGTAGTTTACATCACGAAGTAACCATCAAGTACAGGAATAATTGATCTAATTTAGAATAGGGTTCTTGACAAGTGTGTATTAACAACCAAGCTATTGACTGAACCTAAGAATGTGAAGTGTTGCACACGATCATCACCTTTCGTTCACTGATTCGGTATTGATTCTTCAAATTTTCCAATTTAAATCAATTTATGGAGTTGTGCGATTACTATCCATGGTTATCTATGGAATTTTTTCTATGAACAATGTCGAACATTCTTAACAAGAAAAGGCATTTGTTAGATATCACAACTACGTTTGCTCGATATAGCCAGTAATTTCAGGTGACGTGACCTAAAAGTGATCACAGGAAGTTAGACAGTAGTACTAACTTATTATCTTTCAGTCTATAACAAATCAACGGGAATATACAAGTTTATCCTAATACCAATGTGCCCGTTGCATAAATGTGACTGTCTGGACTCAGTAGTCTAGTGGTGAACGCAGTGGCTTTCGACACGAAACGGACTGAGTTCGAATCCCAGTGTGAACATCAACATTGGGATACACGTACATCCAGCCGATGAGTCCCAAATAGGACGAAACGCGTGTCCTGGATTTCACTTGCCAGTCACAATCCAACTTATATAATACTTATTATCTTTCTTCTGTAATTAAGTTTAATTGTTATTTGACACTTTTCATTCCTTGGTTTATTTGGTTTGAAGTAAATTTTTGTTTACTTTGATTGATCATTATTTGCTTGCTAATGCGATGCCTGCCTTGTCCTTTACAGTGTTAATCAAATTCTATCGTGGTCACTAATCTAAGTAACTTGTCGTCACAGCCACTATGTTAAGGAGAAAGGTGGTTTTCAAATAGTCGGAAAAACTGCCTGCATATTTTAATGTTTAGTTTAGAATTTCTATCATTATGATGATTATTTCGAATCGTTTGTTGCTTAGTTCGTCAATTCCCACAACATAGACTAATACACTGTATGCAGTATGTATATTAATATTCTAGCCTTGCTACTCCCGAATGTTCTATCTACCTGATTTTATTCTAGACATATTAGAAACCTTATGTTTACATACAAAGGCAACCACTCAGAAATTATGAATGACATGCTACAAATTGTATCAGTGTGGAGGATGTATCTGCGTTTTTCTTTTACTTCAACTCCTTTATTCCTCAATTTTGTCACTAAGCTGATTTATTTACTTTGACTCCTTTAATGACCTTCGTTTGTGATTGTCTGGAGGAAGCTAGCCAATTGGACTTGCACTATGACTGACCTGACCGAATCGCGAAACAGTGATTGGTTCGCATTATGCCTGAGCGACCGAAACCTACCTCGGTATGGATAGAGAGAACAAACCAGAGAATGAGGGCTAAGACTAAGTCATTTATTGGTTAGAAAACAATAACCTTTAGAATATCATTTGATGGACCAAACCGTAATGGAAAATGTAAAATATGTTAAGGACTGGACCAAGGGGATTGCGTACAAAGTTCGGGATAATGAAGTCATAAGATTACAACAACTCGGAAAGGGAAACAGATTTGATAGCAACTAGTAAGGTTATGAAAAGCTTACAAATTATACAATGTAAATAACTTAGTAACTAAATGTTTAACTATAGCAGTATACAAGTAAGAGTCCCGATATCACGAAGAATAGATTCAACGCTTGTGGTTTCGACTTCGTGCCTAGTTACAACGACTGTATTTCCGTCACTGCTGCATTTATTATCATTATCCCTCCGCTTCTCCTTCTCTCCTTGATTTTCTATGTTGACTATGATCGTTTTATATTTGTGTTAGGTTTATTACATAACTTATATCTTTCGTATTTTTCCGTTTTCTTGTATTATTAATTTCATAACAGATTGAGATTACTTACGGGATTATTGTTAACCAGAGCCATTCTAGTCTCATTGTGAGCTACAACATTGGAATTCATGAATATCTAGTTTGCGAGTCCAATATAGGACAAAATGCGCATAGTTGTTTATACTGCTTACCGCTATTACAATCGGAAATCCAACTATAGTTACCCCTTTCTTGACTGAATATTCTCACTATAAATAATGATTTTAATTTCTTAGTTATTTGTCCATTTGTTCAGTTATCTAAAGTCCATGTGGTTGCCACTCATGGTTGTTCTCGTTAATAAATTATTAGTTTGGTCACCTAGTCCTTCATTTCAGTAATTTTGCTAATCAACTATATCATCATAACAGCTACTATCTAACATAATAGTAGTACTAATCGTTGGTAGATTTTCCGCATGTCTTCATATTATTTTTATCCTGAAAGAATTTATCAACTGAGCTGCAGATAATCTAGTTCAACATTCTGCGAATATATTTTTTTGTTCTTTTTTAGTTACGATTTCCATTTAATATACTTCAATAGTAATCCTATTTACAACTTTGTACTTGTACTTCTAATATTATCTTTTACAGAGTTTGAAAGATATGAAAGATGATTTTATAGTTGGTCTAAATCGACCTTCGTCCGATTCTTTCACACCAGTTACCATGTATACAACTGTATTAAATCTAACAGTTGGTGCTCAGCAACGATCAACAGACAAAATAAAATTCAACAGTGATAATCGACATCTGCGAACATACTACAGCACAAATCCATCTCATCATATTTCAAATTATTACAGTGAATTATATGTGACAATTCGTAAGAATTCATACTCACTAAAGTGTAATACTGGAGAATTAATGCCCTTAAGTGTTGCACAGGATCAAGGTAATTTCACTGATACGAGTGAAGGAGTTGAAGAAAAGTTTTTTTATAGAACATGCGCTTATCTTAGTTGGTAAGTATCAGGTTAATTGTTTTATTTTAATGGATGTTGAAAATAATATCAAGATATATTAATTCACCTACCTGATATCACTGATTAGATAGGTGGAAAATGAAGTCGCACATGTCATCTGGCTGTTTCATCCTAATTAAAGACTACACGGTATTATTTGCCCTAAACTGTTTACAGGGTTTAAATACGAAACTATTCTGAGTATGGTTACAACCACATCATATCAATCTAAGTCTCTACATTTTAGGACGTTACGTTGATTAATCACTGAGTTGTGACTAATGTTACGTTTGTCTAGTCCATAGTGAAGGTCGAGCACTTCTGACCAAGACGCTATGTTGCGATTACTAGTCTAACAGCCTCAACTTAGTGTGCATTATGTCTCCGATATCCAGGGAGTGAAAAAATCAGCAATCTGTTTATTCTGGGCTTCGTGCTAGCTTTCACTCCTTAAGACTACACAATTGAAAACTTTGATGAAACTGATGCTCCTTTCCAGATTTGAACTCGGGTAGCCCATTTTCATAGTTATCGAAACTATTAGCTGCATTATAACTTCAGAAATAGAGTTCGATTACCACTAAGGACTAGGCAAACATAAAACTAGCCATTAGTTAGCGATCAGTCAGTGAAATCATTCATTGTTATTAAAACAGATTTACCAGTACGGGGATTTCTTCATCACTTTATATTCTTTTATTGAAAGATTAGGTCCAAAGTGTTTAATTGAAGTGAACTTAGTACCTTTAGTTGTTTTCCTTTTCCCAAACGGTACCTTACAGTTTCTTCCCTACACTGAATATGTGGAATATTCCTACAGCTTAATAAAAGTACACTTCCCGATGCATTTGTTTATAAATGAAGTTGGATTTGATGGGTTGTTAAGATCTGTTTAATTTAATTTGTTATTGTACTCTTTATTAAACCTGCAGAAAACGTCTTATTCCTCTATTTTCTTGATTATTTTGTGTGGACTCTGTTCTGAGTCCAAATCGCACAAACATTTTGTGTTTTCAACAGTTAGTAAATCAGTTTTTAGAGTATTCTATCTTCCTTATCTGACGATATACATCTTCTATAATGCTTTTTCACAAATAGCATTTTCAACAGTAATAGCATCATTAGTATTTTTCTTGTCACAGCTTTGTTGCTTAGAAATTTCTTGATTAAGATTTGTACCAATGACATTGTAACTAGTCGTAAATGCTGGTCAATTTCTATCCATCAAGTTGCAATATTGTCATTAGTCTGCGTGATTGAGCATCACATGCATCACATAACTCTACCTATGGAATCCAAACTTACACCACTTCTCTTCACAGTTCAAGATGTCACGTTTGAACTATTTGAGTAGCTACACTGTACTCCGCAAAGGAGTTGTTACGAGTATCCAACTAAAAAACTTTTTTGGGTTACATCAAACATTCTTTGTGAATTCTCTTGTTTTTGTTTTTTTACCTAATGTTTTGATAAATGTATTTCAATGTACCCAGCAAAAATCATATTCTCTAATTTTTTTCTAATTAGGTTTAAACACCAAATGATTCCTATCTCTTTAGATGTTAATAAAACCATTGAAACCACTGATTGTGATTTCATAAACAAGTGGGATATATTCATTATCTGGCAAGGTCAAGTAAATCAATTTAATGACAGTAATCGACCAGATTTAGAACAAACAGACATTTCTTTTGATCATACCATCAAATATGAATCTATTACATCTTGTTATGCGGATCCTGTTACTACTACTACTACTACTGATGTTATCACTTTTAATACTAAATCCCTAACGGATAGCGATACTGATCATGATGATGCTGATTACACTCCAAATGATGTTACACAGATAACTGATGGTAAATTTTCACCAGTTTTATTTAATTCTAATATGCCGATTGATGATAAAAGTCATGATGATTCAGCTTATCAAACATTGTATGTTAATGATAATGATCCTATAAATTGGGATGCAGAATCTATTATTAATGATTCTTGTGATACAGTTAACATCAACTCCGAAATATCTACTACATTAATGAAACAAATCCCAACCGATCAAAGTATCAAATCTGTAGTAGATGTAATCAATATTAGCAATGATCTTGTCTGCACAAAACGTAATTTACTAAATACCGACTCATGCTATGATTCCGTAAATCATGAAGTATCCACTTTCTCCAGAAACTCCGAGATCCATCAGGATGTCATTTGTTGTCAGTGTTCATCACAGTATGATGATTATGAAGTAATGGGTTCACTGATAAGTTCATCATGCAGTATTACCGATAATGATGGTAATCATTTAGACAAAACTATTTTAAATGAAGACCATGTGGAACATAATCTTCATCATCGTGAAACATTAGTAACTAATAGAAGACCACTAAAACAACAATACGATTTCATTAATTCATCCCTTACTCAATTAGAAGAGAAACTAAGTTGTATTTCACAGAAATGTGAAGAAATGGAAAAGCGTAATGAACTACTCATTAATGCTGAATACATTAAAGAAATCGGTAATATTTTTCAATTGCTGCTTTTCGTTAAAGATGAAACCTCACAAATTGAATATATTCTATCAAATTCGAATATGAATAATGAATCTTTATCAATCAATAATGATAATGTAAATAGTACTGTAAATTCTGGAGATAATAAATGTACTGTTATATCATCACAGTTTAGTGGGACAGAAAAGCCTATACTAGAAGTAAATTCAGGTAACTTGACGTCATTTTGCAGTCATATTCAGGGTTGTTCTGTGTCAACACCTTTACTAAAGATAGGGTGTAAAATAGTTGAGGTCGTTAACCACTTCATTAATCTTGGAAATCTCACCAGCCTGTGACGGGTTATTGTTCGACGAAAGTCTGGAATGGATTCAGAAAGCTTGTTTGACTTATGATAACTTATGCCATCGACGGCGTAGCTGAGATGTCTGTCTGTCAGTCGAATGACCAGTCATCTGGTGTGAAATATGGTGTGTAAGACTAGATGACACTTTTCAGTTACTAGTTTCTAATCATCGTATGCTTATCGTGGAGCGATCGCGTAGGGATGTTGAAGATAGACGCAATTGACTAGACATACTTGATAATCCGGGTGGAAGTACATTTTCATTAATTGAGGTAGTTGGGACGTATATCACTTTTCCCTAACCGACACCTCCCTACATTGACGTACTACTTTAGCTAATACAAGAGTAGGATAGAAGGGAAGTATTATCTAAACAGCCCTTGAAAGTACTAATTTTTGGTTATATTGGTAAGTGTAGACTACCTGGTTGCTATCCGTATAATAATTGAGATCAGTGTTTAGCAATATTGTGTAAGGTGGCTAAGAATCAGTGATAGTAACATTCACTCTTCATATTCTTCCAGAGGTTGAATTCCATTTATTTTCAGATATCCCTTCTTTTTACTTGTGCTTACTGAATTATGTTATGATATTAATCTCGTCAATTTGATCGTGTTGCGCTAATGCAGCAGTGAGAATTGATGCAACGTTTATATGTGCTAAACATCGCAGCTTGAGTAACCGATTGACCGATATATATATCACTGCATATTGTCTCCCTTTTATCATAGTGTTTTTCTCTGAACTTTTTTTCCCAGAAGAGATATATCAACATGTTTCAACACGCTTATCAACAGTGAAATGTATACGTGTCGATTTAATGAAACGTTGTGATAAATTAGTTGAATGCTTAGAGAAACAGAAATGCGAATCTCCAGTAAATATAAATACAGATTTGAAATTTATCAGTCAGAATTTAGTTTCCCTTGCTCACAAATTAGACGATCCTGATTATGATGCATTAAATGTTGGCTCCGCTTTATCAATCATCGGTAAACTCGAGAAAAAAATGATTGATTTACAAGGAATTCAACAGGAATTAGTACATATTGAAGCAAATCTTAAACAACTGAAGTGTACACCAACAAATTTATTATCGTGTGAATCTGTTGCAACATTGGATTGTATTGAAGGTGAACTAGAAGATATGCAAGTTAATTTACAAAACAAGATTATGTACCTGAATAATTTTTACAAAAAGTTGAGTGATCTGTCAAATGAGCTTCAGGTGGAATTTAATTGGATCAAACAACAAGAAAGTGACTTGATTCTAAAAGATTCGCCTTCAGAATTAAATGATTCAGTAGTTAATGGTCAAGTTAATAATAGTGATCACCTTGAACGAGATATCAGTATTTTACGCACTTTCCTTACAAAATTATCACAATATCAAGAGAATAAACTGTTACCGATGTTAGAAAATTATGACAGATTAAAAAGTGATGATGGTAGTCTACATGGATTGCAGTGGACTATCTTCATTTCTGATACTGAGGATAATATGGACCTAGTGCAGAATATTCGTAATTTATGGAATAAAATAATTAAGGAACTGATTCCAAGGAAATTCCAAGAATTGGTGGGTTTATATTAACATTAGTTATTCTAGTGGATAGTATTCTTGAAGGTACTATTTTGTTGACACGATGACTGCTAATAGGATCATAAAGGATTATAAAGCACTAGACAAAGTAATTCAGCTTTCTCAGGCTTTGTATTGATAGTATTTATGATGGTTTATGTCACGTCACACTAGGGGAATCAACAAGTATGAATTGATTATACTCATAATGTGTAAGTACCGAGCTACTGCATCGAAAAAATTACATCTTATGAAATTACTCATATTGTGAAGTCATAATACATGCGCCATACAAAGTAACAACTATTAAGTTGAATTTCGACTTACCTTGAAAAATCGAACCGATAAACAAATACTTGTGATATTAAAATTTTGGAATATCAAGCAAATTTTTATTTTGATCTAGTAGATGATCAAGCCTTACACTAATTGTCAAGTTAAAGTGCTTTCTTATTTATGAATTTTGTATGTAGGTTGTACATGCATACAATAAGTGAAAACATAGAATGTCTTGACCAAGTAGAATACTAAAACCTATAGACCCGAGTTATTTTTGATCTGAATGAGTACCTAATTATATGCTGAAATATAGCAATCCCTATGTTAAACGCGATGTATCTTGATGTTACAAGAGATTGAGGTTGAGCGAATTCCAATACTTGTTATATTTAAAATTTTGGAATATCAAGCAAATTTTTATTTTGATCTAGTAGATGATCAAGCCTTACACTAATTGTCAAGTTAAAGTGCTTTCTTATTTATGAATTTGTATGTAGGTGTACATGCATACAATAAGTGAAAAACATAGAATGTCTTGACCAAGTAGAATATAAAACCTATAGACCCGAGTTATTTTTGATCTGAATGAGTACCTAATTATATGCTGAAAATATAGCAATCCCTATGTTAAACGCGATGTATCTTGATGTTAGTGACATCGGTGTAGTACATGTTAAGACATGTGTGTAATGCATGAATGTGTGATTGAATTGAAATAATGAGTCAAAATAGAATAGAGAATGATTCATATACTAAATAGCTTAATGTACATGATTAAAGAAATTAGAACTGAGAATTATGAACGAAGAATATTCTTTTCAATGAATTTTTATCGTCGGGTTCCATCTTCACTATTATTGAACAAGAGATGAGGTTGATCGAATTAAAATACTGTTTATAGTGTAAATCATATTTCTTTCGTTGTAAAGTATTTATATGAATGAGTAAGGATAAATTAGTGTTGAGATTTTATGTTGTTTTTTGGTTGAATGCAAGTGTTGTTTTCTACTAGACGTTCAGTGATTATTTTTTATTTTTTGAGCTGATGCTAGTGTTTGTATTTCCTAATCTCTAACAGTACTTTTTCAGAAATTTCACAGTTGATTTACACTTCATAAAATTCCTCGATTCATCATTTTGGTTTATATCGTAAGATTAAGACTACTTGGTTGAGACTGACGAATTGATCATAGATGTAACACTGCTATCAATTGGTGTCAGTGGCTATTTATCCTCCTGCTACATTTTTAGCTTGCTATTATTTGCTACTTTTATTTCTAAGTGTTATTTTTACCTTTCGAACTATTTTCATCCTATCATTAATTCCATAGTTTCGACTTCACTTTTATGTTGTTTTTTGGTTGAATGCAAGTGTTGTTTTCTACTAGACGTTCAGTGATTATTTTTTATTTTTTGAGCTGATGCTAGTGTTTGTATTTCCTAATCTCTAACAGTACTTTTTCAGAAATTTCACAGTTGATTTACACTTCATAAATTCCTCGATTCATCATTTTGGTTTATATCGTAAGATTAAGACTACTTGGTTGAGACTGACGAATTGATCATAGATGTAACACTGCTATCAATTGGTGTCAGTGGCTATTTATCCTCCTGCTACATTTTTAGCTTGCTATTATTTGCTACTTTTATTTCTAAGTGTTATTTTTACCTTTCGAACTATTTTCATCCTATCATTAATTCCATAGTTTCGACTTCACTTTTATGTTGTTAGTTTCATCACACAGTAGTTACGGAAAACATTTGATGTTATTTGTGACTAATTGAATAGTTAGAGTGAGCGAACCATAATGAATAGCGTTATCGACCGTTCTTCTCAGTTGTTTTCAAGGTAACAAATATCATACTAATCTAACATTTACAATGCAGAGTCATTCAGTTTTCATCTTACATCTTTACATTTTTACTCACAATCATCATCCATTTTTTTCTAGTATTCAAAATTTCCTTATAGCATAGACAGTTTAAATTATAAACAGATTTTATCTAGACAACTATCAAAAACAAGAGGGGATTGAAAAACTTTTACTCCATCCTGAACTTATTCAGTATTGTCTACTGATAACCATTCCAAAGACCACATCAAGTATCTCGGAGTCTCGTGGCAAGTGCGTTTACACTTTATACATCAACTAAATATCTCATTATTTAACAAAGAATAACATGTTAGCCGTATAGGTCAGCGACATCGTCTCAAACACTGAAGGTGATTGATGCAGGCTGAAGAAACAACTTTAGCCACTACTTCATGTAAGGACATTCATCTCTAGACCACTGTATTAATATTTGGAATTTCATATTTGTGATATTGCTCGACTATCATTCATTGTCATTAGTAATATTCACTTGATTACCAACTAACATTGTTGAACTCTACCTCTTACTAAACCTCTATCATGTCATATTATTATAATGCATTTTGTTGTGATTGCTTACTTCATCGTTCGCCTCAGACAATGCTTACTCCAACTGTTATAATAGTCATGACAACTGTACATTCTTAGTAAACCTAGCAATCAGGTGTATAAATTTTGTGATTTCACACCTTATTTATTGTTTTATATTTTACAGATTACTAGGTCTTACGAACAAATCACTAAAAATTTAGCATCAACTTTGCAGTATCTACCATCTTTGCGATCATTCGAATTCATTTTTACAGATAGTGGTGTACCCGAGTTGAATTCCATCCAGTGTTGCGTAAATATCATTTTAGTAAGTGTACTTTGTTTTAGAAGTATGTATCTGTTCATTCTATGAATAAATCGTTTAACATATATTTACTGTTCAACTTTCATCAGTTCACAGTTCACGAGGTACGGGATTGTATATTTAGCCTGATCCATATTGTTTGTGTTTCAGCTAGTTATATCATAGAGCTACATGAATTGACGTAGGTTGTCAGGGATTGAACCAGTAGACTATTGGGAAGTAATTAGGGTTTTAAATATAAAGCTTCTACTGCAGAAGGCTACAATATAACAGCGTCAGCAGTCAAATTATGTTTATCCTGTTTTACTAAATTACAATATCTTTGTAATGTTATTAGATTCGAGCTTAGGATTACAAATCACAATGTCTTTTTGTGATGTTTTGAGAAATGCATCTTCAAATCTCATATCGTTGTAACGTGTTATTCCGTCGGAATAACAAATAGCTCACCTCCTAACTGGTGACTTAATCAACTATCCAGTAGTTGTGAACAGTGGAAGTATGTAGGATCCTTTCTGCTGAAAGTTGAATAAATATGCCCACAAATGATGAGTGTATTTGCATGCATAATACTAGAGTAATCCATACAAAGTTATGTTAGTGGTGATCGTCTTGAGGTGAGTAATTGGTTTTTTCACAATTTCCTAAACACCCGCCCATTGGGTCTTGAAGTAGTATGTGATACGTTTGAAAACCCTCAACATTTCACTATACTCTACTAATATGTTTTTCTTACTCCCTTTAGTTGCTGTTACTGCATATCATATATGAATTTTAGATCTTTTTAAAGTTCTAGATGAACGTTATTTGGTGATTACTTATCAACTGTCTTGATGTAAGGTTACTAGTTCCCTTACATATTCTTAAATGAATCTACTCCACAACTATTTCGTTAAACTGTTTGTGAGATAAATGATGAATCACTGCTGAGACAAAGAAATGTCCATCAATTTAGATGTGTTTTCTATCTCCCCGTTTATGTTGAATTAATCATTTTTTTACTTTTATATATGCATCTTTAGTAGTTTGATTCGATGCACTATTGATTCTCAAGGACATCTAAAGTTGGATTGTGACTGCAAGATAGAATCCAGAACAGACGTTTTATCCAATTTAATTTTGAGCCTGAGTCCCAGTGTGAACATCAACACTTAGATGTGACACGTGTACCCAGTGAATTAGTCATGAAAAGAGTTTGTCAGCCACAAACTAACTTCAGATATAAATATTCCTAAAGTTTGTGGAACTATTTTGTTTTTGTATTATTTCACTTCGGCTCCTCCATTACTTTATTTTTCACTCGTTCCTTGTATATTAGGATCATATCAACGTTATACAAAGTGAAATTGACTGGTTGAATCAACATCTTAAACCAATAATTATTAATGAAGATAGACTTAACTTAATTACAGATACTACATCTACTACTACTATTATCGATGCATCTACTGAAGATTGTAATCCTAATATCAATAATCAAATCGTGAAATTCCAAGAAGTGAATCACAGTTTAACACAATTACTTAATTATTTTACACAAATTTACCAATATCTATCTACTATCTGCATACCAGCTATTAATAAGTATCATCAGATAATTAACCATTCATTAACTTACATTAATACTGTTCAACAGCAAGTGGAATTATTTAGAGCATTATTGTCATCTGTATGCAGTAACAATGATAAAGATGATGATGGTAAATGCGAAGGCACTTATTTTAGTGAGGAACTTAATGAAAATGTAGAATGTAATCTAATTATTTATGAAAAGTTAGAAACTCTTTGCACTGGAAGAGAACAATGTTTAGTAAGTTTCTATACTAAAACGTAACATACATTTTCCCGTACTTATTGCATTTTTTAAGCTTCTTGATTCAGATTTATTGTTTGAATGTTCGCTTATACTTATATTCGTAGATGGTGTGTAATTTGATAAAATTCTATGAGTTTGATGTTGGTCATCTGCAGACAGTCAGTAGAAACCCTGGGCCATAGTTACATCCTAGTTTATGCTTATCAACAAAAGACTTTTGTAACCTCATAGGAAGTGATGCTTCGGTGAACCTTGGATCTGGATCACTTAATGTTACTATCAGAAACCTAATATGAAATCTCTTGATCTATAGCGAGCACCGTCTACTACGAAACCAAAGTTACATGGCTCCCTACAGATTCCCCCAAACTAAATAACATCAGAATTATCATACACTAAATATTTTTTCACATTACAAATTGCCTAATCGAATTCTATCATGCAAATTCGATATTGTCTGCTGGCTAGTGTTTAATCAGTATAAAGACGAATTATGCATTTATATACCTACAAGTGTTCATGTTTTTTAACGTGATACACAGCAACTGCTCGCTAAAATAAATCAAATGCTCTTCAAAAAATCGCTTTCGTAGAAACCGCCAAGGGTACTATAAAGTAATAAAATGTATTATTATTTAAATTTATCACTGGTAGTTTGTAATTTTCTATTTCTAAATTATCTTCCTTAGATTTTGTAGTTAAGTGGTTTGGATACATTTAATTAATCTAAGCATATTTGGTATTTTAGTCCAAACTCATATGATGATATCATTGATTTGCAAATTAAATTTTCTGTTTTTGGATTCCTCTGGCGAGATTATTCCATACTACATTGGCAGTTGCCACGGTATTGTCCATAATCTAAGGCGAATACTTACTATATTTAGCATTTGAAGTATCAGAATACCATATTCAGTGCCGTTGTCAATTGTTTGGAGGATGCAGATCACAGTTGGTCATGTACACAACCTCCACACAGCTGCCAACACAATGTTCATTTACCAGGAAGTCCCTCCCAATCACTGAACAAACAAACATTGTAGTACTCAAAAATTAAGTATAGAACTTACTGAAGGATGTATTGCTGCTACCTTCCTATGGATTACAGTTAGGTATTCTTCGAGAACTTGTGAAACAACCCACGTAGTTACTAGTGGAATTATTGATGCACACTTTGGCTTCGTTATCATTATATTTACGAGTCTGAAATTCAAGGTCTTCGAAGCAACTTATGTGTGATTTTCTCAGGATTCATGTTGAAAGGTCATATTATGAATTTTTCTCACTAGGTGGCAATGTGAAATTTCCTTAAAGTAACATGAGTAAATTTACACCAGTATCTGTATTCAAACTACCTAGAGGAGATAAATTAGTTGCCTCATTCGTATCGAAGATCTTGTTTTCCTTGATACCCTTATTTACCTGTCAATTTTCAATATGTCTATATTTATCAAATTTATAAATTCGTCAAAAATATCTAAATGGTTTTATTAACCGATATGGAAATAAAATTAGTCCATTGGATAAAAGTTAGATTATGATTTGTAAGTGTAACACAAGACACATGTTTCCTCCTATTTCCGACCTATAGACACAAGTTATTTTCGATCTGAATGAGTACCTAATTATATGCTGAAAATATAGCAATCCCTATGTTAAATGCGATGTATCTTGATGTTAGTGACATCGGTGTAGTACATGCTAAGACATGTGTGTAATGCATGAATGTGTGATTGAATTGAAATAATGAGTCAAAATAGAATAGAGAATGATTCATATACTAAATAGCTTAATGTACATGATTAAAGAAATTAGAACTGAGAATTATGAACGAAGAATATTCTTTTCAATGAGTTTTTATTGTCAGCTTGTATCTTTACTTTTATTGAACAAGAGATGAGGTTGATCAAATTAAAAATTGTTTATAGTGTAAATCATATTTCTTTCGTTGTAAAGTATTTATATGAATGAGTAAGGATAAATTAGTGTTGAGATTTTATGTTGTTTTTTGGTTGAATCCAAGTGTTATTTTCTACCAGAAGTTTAGAGATTATTTTTATTCTAATAATTATCTATCGAATGTTTCAACAAAGCTCACCACTAATGTGACAGAAACTTACTTTTAATATAAATGAAAACGTTGGAAGCATACTGGATAACCATAATCTACATTTACCGTGATTACGAGTACAGAAATCTGAAGACGCTTAATGCACGCTATTGTCTATAATAATATTAATAATAATTTATATTATTATCTCCACTCATTTAGCAGCTACCGATTCATGTGCCTAGCTATCAATTACATTTTGAGTGTGAAGACAAACGTCAATATTTCTCAAAGCCATATAGGTGAAACAGTATGCTGACTCTCTACTCTGTATTGGAAAGTCGATGGCTTTAACTATTTATCTATCACTCCAGTGCTCGATTGCATACATTTAAAACATGTTTTCCAACTAACAATTTAAACGTTTAATTATCTTTTGTAGCTTTGTTTTCCAATTCAAGTTACTTAAAGTGTTCTCTACTTTTGATTATTTGAATAATTACTTGGATAGCTTTGTCGGCTGAATCATATATATTACTGAAAATATTTTGGTATTTACCAGTTTGTATTCAAAGCGTGGGTGTTCGTTTACATTGAATCAGACTTTTTTCACTTAGATCATTTTTTTGTTTAGTGTTTATTTGTACTTATACAGCCAAATGTCTTGTCGTAATATTTTTATTATGACAGTACCTGTTTATGCCCAACATATTCAGATTTTGTAAATCAATTTATTGATAGTTTGATCCTATCACAGACTGTAGTTTTTTTTAATGTTAAACTTGATGTGTTGTAGGCAGCATCATCAGTCGTTTTTCATCTTATTTACATAGTGACTGCTAAACATTAGAGAGCAATTTTCCTCTAAGGTTTCATTCCAAGCGTCTACAGTTTCTTGTAAGTGTCTGTCATGAACAAGACAGCGTAGTTTAGCCAAAGACGAAAAATGCAATATGTAGTAAATGGTGGTGATTAAAATTAAAGCTTTAATCAGTGTTAAACTTTAATGTATATCGCTCATTCACTAAATTAGCGATAAGATCGTAAGCACAGAGAGCAGCACAGAATATCAGTTGTTGTAGACAAACCCAAGCGTAATAGTAGGCTAGTTCTTACACTTTCTTCACAGTTCCATGAGTCAATATTTTGACTTGTCTTAGGTATATTAATAAGACTAGATTCTGTATATTCACACAGGCTTTTTTAAAAGGAAGTATGTTAAAACCCGAGTTTCGTTTCGATTGTCTCCGATTATTTTCAAGTAGATTGCTATTGAAATACTTAACAAATGTTTAGTCCTATTGTTGAAATATTAACCACCTTTTCTTATTAGCACAGTATTTTTAAATGGTTAACTTTCCAAATTATAAATATTTTGTTACTTAATAAAGAATCGTATGTTTTAATATATTGTTATCTCTACCTACTTACTTCTGCACATTTATTACTAGGATCTACTGCAAAATGTTATGAATAATCACCAGACTATTATTAACGAACTTATGGATATATTCAAAGACTTTCAATCTCCATTCAATGAAATACTAGTCGTAGATAATCAAGACCATATAACTACTGAAACAATGACGATCAGAAAAGTGACTGACACAGATACTACTACTAGTAATAATTATACGTCGAAAATTCTTGAACCTGCTGAATCAATTTCGCAGCAACTCTTATATTTCTTTTCAGAAATTCAGAATATTATATCGGACTATGATCAATCGATAAATACTATAAATAGACACAAGATACCTCAAGAATTATCTATCGATTGGAATACATTGGATTTAGTAGAGGATCTACAGGAATCAGAATTGTTGCAAGTTAGTGAGGTCATGTCATATTTGTTGTCAAATTGGTTAAATTTTACAGTGGTCACTGTTTGTAAATATAGTAGATTACTCTTTTTGTAAAGGTGAATTGCTAATATATCTCAATATAGGATAGTTAGCTTTACACGAATAGCAAAATTTATGTAGATAAAGTGAATCAATATCTTTAAGAATTTATTTTATATGCATCATTCCTACGTATAAACTTGATACTCTAGGCACTAGTGCTATTCCTCACAAAGCGTGTCCTGATCAAAAGTATGTATTTATTAGATCGTGGAATAATAAGAACGCAGTACACTTCATAATGCAATGACATATTGATCGAGTGAGGTTGTAAATTGGAACAATATTACTTGGTTTATTAAAGTAGGAATCGAATGGTTGTGACGGTAAGCGGTTAGCGTAAATCTACAGGATACTCATCTTCACATAAATCTCGCGCTATTTAAGTATTATTAACTAGTCGTCGGCTGTTTAAATTCCAACAAATTGTGAATGTGATTTCAAGTCACTTACGAGTAGGAAGAAAATAGATTAGTAATTTCAGCACTTCGAGTTGGTTATGGTTACAACGTTTATGTTATTCTTCAGAAGTTGGTCTTCATTCATTCCTGACTATTTGTATTGGTCAGTGGCCGGCTAAAGTCTAACTTATGGTATGATACAATACTCATTTGATATAGGATCAAAATTATCTATAGATATTTTGCTTACTAATAAGTAGTATAAAATTAAGCTCGAAATTCGTTGTACTTGATACTGTCGGGCACTTAGACCATGGAGTTTCTCGAAAATGGGTCACCTTCGAACTTGAAATAGATTTCCCCTATTATTTTGTGCAAATATGGAGAAGCGGAAAATGAAAGGATGCACAATCATAAAGCTGATTAGTAATTTTAACCAGAGGATCATTAGAAAAAGAGTTTACACCAAAGGAATGCATTAACTTGTACATTTTAATGTCGTGAATAAGGTCTACTAGCTCGAAAATATCTTATAGAAGAAATTTACATAGTTTGTTCCAAAGTGAGTTTGACAATTTCGTCAACTGTTTAGCTAGTTAACCTATCAGTAAACCACATGTTGGTTTTAAACGATTATCAGGTTTGTGAATTTTATGTATTCCATACAAATTACGGAGTGTGGACCCAGTGGGCTTTAAAGTATTAGATTCTTCTTTGATAATAACATTAATGTTAAGCAGTTTTGATACACTAGCTTTCACTCTGGTTTCTAATATCATTTGATGAAGTGTCTGCTGTGAACTTAAGTTCATCATAATGAATAAACTTTCTCTATTATCATTTTGGCCACAACAACAACCCTGGATATTTATCAGGTTTAAATTAACAGTGTTAGGTCGATATTTCTATAATATCCCTCAATTCTCGCAATTTGACCATTCAGTTTTTTATCCGACATGACCATTGTTAGTTTTCTGTGGTAGGATATGCATTCGCTATCCAGTGTAAGTGTGATTAGATGTATGACGAATATACATCATATTTTTTCAGATCAACTCCAGCTTCTTATAAGATTTTTGGGACTACTTGCCACTCAACTCTCATTAAGGTATGGTTTCACTGTGCTATGGTTTCCTGTTACTAAAAATCAACTAAATACACAATAGTGTTGTTTCAATATAATTGGAGTGAGAATTTTAATAGAATTTATTTCATTTTGTAGTTTATAAATTTATGCTACTTACATCTGAAAACAGTAGTATTAGTTATTTTGTAAAAATGGCAATCAACAGGCACAATTTGACTCGTAACTTTGCCACTTCATTGTTTTATTATCACTATTGTACGCATCTGAAAATATTAAATAGATGATTATAAGATAGGTACTGGACCATATGTTGTGCAAGTAGAAGTGAGTATGAAACGGTCTCTTAAGGTATTTCATTATAACATCCTATTATTTCCAGTTACTGTAATCATTGCTATATTTTCTTACTTGATGATAAGTTACCTGTGAAAGTCCAATTGCATCAGTTAGTAGTCTGTATTCACACATAAGTAATCACCCTCGAACATACTCAGGTGTTTATTTGGAAAGAAGTTACTGTGTAAAAGCTCCTCACGAATAAGCGGTATTTGTAGATTGTCACTTAGTTGATCTATGGTAATTGAAGCAAGCGTCTAATTTAAAATTCCTACGTAAACCAAAGACTTTACCAGTGCGTTTTTCGAGGTCTGTATGCCTGACCTTCTTTTAACCTTAATGTTAATCAACACTACCTTCTTTGGTACTGTTGTGAGGCTTTTTCCATTCAATGTCTTTGTTCAAAGTTGGTGTCAATAGACCATAGTGTAATGGTTTTTTTCATAATTATCAGTCGCATTTATTCAGTTTCCGTTATCTTTTATCTAGGAAGTTCATTTTCTTTGTAGATATTTTATAAATAACAATATCGGAATTAGGATTCCAGAGCTCTACCTAAAGGAGTAAATTATAAGTTGTACTCTCAATCTAAAATTCAGATTTAGATAGGAGTTGTACAGACAAATCGGTAATCATTGTATTGGCATCTTTACTGGGCATTATATTAGCAGACTGACTAGCGGCTGACCTGTGGACTAGTATTTTGATACTTGGTAACTGTTGCGTAACCTATATTCGACACTTGAATATGTTTCTGATTAATGCACTACCTTTTATTCCCACAATTTTTAGGATGAATCTATATCATCAGTCAATAAGTATCAGCCTCATATTAATGAATTCGACAAACAGTATAATCATTTACTAAATGCATCCTACACAAATTGGTGGCCAAATGATTTTGCTAGTCGGCATATAAATGGCCAAGGTCCGTTGGACGAAATCAACAAAACATCAATAATAGAAGATGATAAACTGCCTAAGACGGATATCCAAAGCTATGATGAGAAAGAAATGAGTAACAAAGAAGAAGACTTTTTAAATGATACTCTACAAAAAGTAAAGTCTTTAGAAAGTAAGTTACTTTTACATTTTTCAGTTTTCTGTTTTGTTATTATTGTGGGGCAAGCCTTCAGTTCACTAGAATCATTTGCATGATCAGTGGAATAACAATAAATCTTATCCAAATTATCTGTTGTGTTGAAAATTTTCCTGCTACGAAATACCGACCGCTAGACACTGAATTATTTATGATAATTCATTACGGTCGAAGTTTCTGTTAATGTGATACACTACTCGAAGTAGAATAATTTTATCACATCAGTTATATTGTTTATAATTGTATTCAGTAGCATCATTAATACTCTTAAACTTATATTATAATCTGTAATTTTTTAGGCAATCTTAAATTATCCTGCTGTAATTTCATTAATAATGATCAACTGAAGAGTAGGCTGAATGATGTTAGTATGCTACGCATTGATATAACCGATAAGATAACCCAAATAATGAAAGCAAACGAACAATTGCGATCAAGTAGTCAACAAATTGAACATATTGATGAAAGGCTGAATATTCTGAAGGTAGGCTTGAAGTCATAGATGTTTGAAATCCGTTATCAGTTTGCCATTTTCTTCCTACCTCTTGTTCGCGTACATGCTTGGAAGTGTTTTTTGGAAGTACGTGTTTTGGACCTAGTCGGAGTTAGAAAGAGCAATTACTGCCACAAGCCTTTTTCAAGTGAGGTTTTCAATATCCTGGGTGTCATCAAAGTCGGGTTAAAGTTTACAGCGATAGGGATATAACTAGCATTGTATGACAGAATACCAGGTTGTCTTCTTTAAAGAATGCCTTCCTGATTTCTTATATCATGAGGCCAGATGAAGCGGATTTGAATCCGATAGTAATAATTAATTCCATCAGTACTCCAGGTACACCTTTCCGAGGAGGTCACTTATAATCCCACTAATCACATATAAATTACTGGCACTGCATGCCATAACATGAACGATGTAATCCAATCAGTAATGAATATTCGATAATATGATTTTAATTGTGTCATTACTTTCGAGATTCTCTTAGTGTGGAAAAAGATGTTTCATACTCTGACAACTAAATTCATCACTTAAAATTACTGATTCTAGTACCGATATGTATAAGCTGCTATTATCATCGAATCATTTTTCGCATGGCATCGAAGCTCCGAGTAAGTAATCTCCAGGTAAGGCAAATGTGGTAAGTAGACTGATATATTAGTGAATAATTGTTGACTGATGTAATTAGGATGCATATAGAGTAGGTTGAATGAATACCTGCCTGCTGCAACATACAATTTCAACTGGTGGTAAGGTAGGATGAAAAAAACCAAGGATGAAAATCAAACTAAATCGTAGCATTAGTACATAAAGTGTGTAATGACTTTGCTCTTGATTGACTGGATGGAGTTAGCTAATTGGACTTGCGCTATGACTATGACTTAACCGACTTGGGAAACAGTAATCGGTTCGCAGTATGCTTGAGCAACCAAAGCCTATCCACAAGGTATATATAGAAAAAACAAACACCAATGAGTGAGAGCTAAGACTAAGCTACTTATTCATTGGAAAACAATCGCTTTCATGTATCATTTTTCGACTAGACCGTAATAGAAAATACAAAATACCATAAGGAGTGGATCAGGGAAGTGTGCTATACAAAATTCGAGTCAATGAAGTTATAATAAGATTACAGTAACTTGGGAAGAAAAACGGATATGGCAAAAGTTAATGGAACTATAAAGAGCTTACAACTTAAGCAACACAAATAGAGTAATTACTAAATCTTCAATAGGGTCCCGATATTTCAAAGGATGGACTGTGCAGATTGTGATTCGTTGTTTTGATACAACAAACTCTATGACTTGGATTATGACTGGTGCTTCTCGTCCTGCTTTGGTCTCGTCAACCAGATGTACCTATATCCATGACAAATCAACGGGAAGATCCAAATTTTTTATAATGTCCACGACTGTCGATCTGAGCTAGGCCAGCTTAGTGTGGACTACCTGGTTGGAGGTCCGCTAAGCGATAACCACGATTAGTAATTTGGGAACATTAGGTGGCAACGTGAATAAGAAGTGGTGACAGCGGTGAGGTACATTCACATTTTATGTTGTAATTATTAAATTTTATTATTCTCACATACATGCATTTTCGTTTCCTATTTTTTAAACAATTTCTTGTACAAATTTTGTTAACTTTAGCTAACACATATGTGTAACATGCTTGGCAACTTGAACCTTTTGGCGTATGTGCCCGGTTCTACGTTGCTGATGATGATGATGTAACATGCTTTAGATTGTTTCTGACTGAGTTACATCCACCGTGTATAAAGCGATTGTTTTATCTAGGTAATAATTAAATGGTGTGCATCATGAGTAAATCACTACAAATGTGTTGGGAGCTTTATAGTAAAGGCATAATAAAATATGTGCACAAATTATGGGTGTGTTTGTTGGTAATATTAGATTAATCTAGACAAAGTTATGTGAGTGATGACCTTCTCTTGGTGAGTAGTTTCTTTCCTCACAAAGTCTGTATACGTTTGCATTTATCACTTCCCTGTGGCCTCGGGACACCTTGCTGAACCGTTCAGCCATGCAGTCTGTTTAGGCTGTAGTTGGTGTAGTTCGTTTTGTTTGTAAATTTATTGTTTAAGAATGAGACTAGAGTGTGTCAATTAAAGTACGATGATTCGCATATATGAAAAATCGTCTGAATGACATTATTGTTATGAAAAATTTTGAATAGAAATATAATAAATCGAGTAAATTCCAATATACCCAGACTAGCTCATCATGGCACGAAAAGGAAGTTGCTGCTTATTGCCTACGCTTATTTATATTCGTATATGTGTTGTTTATACACATTTGATATTATTATTATTATTGAATACTATTTTATTAATTCCGTTTTTAATTTAGTCAACGTTTATTCAATCAGCTGATTTACTTCAAAATGTTATAGCACATCGAATCGAGTCAGAATCACAGAGTAGTTCATTTGGAACGTATGCACAGATAATTAGAAAGCAACTATCTATAACAAATGTAAGTATGAAGTGTTTAGTTAATGAGGTAGTCAAAAAGACTATCATCAAAGATGTGCCAGTATTTAAGTTCATTCTTCAACGTGTTTTTGTAAAATTAATGTTCCTGTTTTGTTTAATCATTGCATTCATTTTGTCCACGTATAAATTCTGGTAATCTACTAAAACGAAATCATGTAGCTGTACGTCATGTTTACGAATAGTAGTTAATTTGATTTGATTTAAACAAGAATATGGTGAAGGTGGAGATTTCTCTTTTTTGGGCAATTCTTTTTAAAATTAATATATACGTACTTTGTTTCATACAATTAAGCTAACGTGGTAACAGCAAAGGTAAATACATTATTCATATTAAGAATTTGAGAATGTAGTTATTAAAATACTGAGTATTAACGAAAATGAATAATGGCTTTTAGAAAGAAATAGAGCTTAAAGCCTTGATAATATCAAAAGTTTTATTCACAAAGAACCATGGAAAAGCTAGCTATCAAGATTCTACAACTGGGTCTCCATCAGTAGGACAACGAATCTAGTCATATCCCTTGTCTCACAAACTGATGTCGTAGACCAAAACTTGAGCCTTTTAAAGAAAATTTATCCTTTGTGATTCTTTGACAAGAATATAAAACCCCGTTGTTCCAAAGATATTAGCATCTGATCACGTCCATGTGAGTCTTACAATTCAGTTGGTTTTACGCAGCTCGGTATTTACAGGTCATTCATTGAGTGCTCGATCCAAGAAAACCCAAGGGATTTAACGAGTCTAGTTGCGAAAAGTTGTGGATGAATTCGTAAGAGACTTAAATGTTAGACAACTTTTTAATACGAGTCACTCTAACAAAACTAACTCATTATTCAAACGTATCTGCAATGATGAACTGAAACCTACCAATCTAATTACATATTTTGCTTACTCCTTTCTGCATAATTTGACTATTTTTCTATTATTGTCGAATGATGATTTAAAGGAAACTAATTGAAATGAAATGTTCTTTTCCTTCATTTACATTTTATGAACACTTCAACATACTACAATTAATTTGCTAGGATAATTTAATAAAATAGTTTTTGTTTTAAATTTTTGCTTTGATATGAACATTTCAAAGAAGGCCTGATACAGGCGAAGCTATAATCATGCATATTTTACAGAAATAACTATTAATTGGCATGAATTATTCTTTTTAATGATAGTTAAACACTGAAATTGTTCCTTCTCAATTATTCATCTAATTCAATACTAAGGCGTGTCATTCTGTTATCACCGTAGTAAATTCATATTTATTTTCAATAAGATTAAAAGTATTGTATTATGTTACTATGATTGTTTGAATAAATATAACTATTATTGTAATTATGAGTATCTGTGTACTACTTTCTAACATTCTTTGTTTATCAGAACGTAATTACTGAACTTCAAGAATTAACTGATGAATTCAATTCTACAGATTATTTAATACAGAATTTTCACTATGACACAAACAACAATAACATATTTCCATTCAAAATTATGCATGATGAAAAAAGTCTAAGGTTGGATTTAATAAATCAGTATGAAAACATTGCATATCTACCCTCTTTCACTGTTCCTTTATGGTACAAACAAATTAAAATCAATAATGAAGTGATGAATTTTTTGGAGCATGTAAAAAATCATCGTCAACGATTATTATTTGGCTATGAATTAGCAGAGCGTCTTTCGATTTGGGTATCGGTAAGTTGAAAGTGAGTGCTTTTGTTAGGATGGAAGATTGCTTGTCATTCTATAAGATCAAATTAGTTGCATTACTTGAAAAATATTAGTTTCATTCTAAGATCGAATATCTTAACCTAGGTGATGAAGAATGCATTTCTATTCAGTAGTTATGACTGATGGAGTTCGAATAAGCCGAAATTGTGACGGTTATTGCTAATGGTACTGGATTGAAGCGAAAATCCTGCCAGTGGACGCAGGCCACTCCAGGGGTGCTGATATTTAGGCGCTGTCTGCTAGACTTAAAGGGATTCGGTTCGATTCGTTTTGGAGACGTGTGTGCACACTGCAACTTATGAACCCCACAGGATAATGCAGAAACTGTTCAGTGATCCCTGGTTTTTTTTCAAACTCAACTGCGATCAGTTTGTGTTGAATAAAATTAACAGAATAAATATTTATTAAATGCTGAATGTTATTATTTTCTCAATAAGATGTTTGCTTTCTTTTTAAATTACTTATGACATGCATAAATGACGATTTTCTTGACTTACTGGATGTCTTGCTACTATTATTAACTGGTTTTGAATCGGTTTGAACGAAGTCAGTTTAGAGCAAAGTGTATCATAGGCCTATAAAGCCGCTGGTAGGTGCGAACTATGCAGTCTCATCATAATTAGAATTTCTCTTATTTCGACTTATCTGGTGTTGTCTTGTTGTCCTAGGTGACACGACAATCATTCATTGACCTTACATCGATCATAACGGTCTGAACTAAAAGAGGCTTTAGTTGGAAATTAATTTTGAAAAATTATGTTGAATACTCTGAACTCGACCAAGTTTCACATGTTCATGTTACAGTACATCCCTAATGACTAAATCCATGAGCAATAAGAATACAAGAGACAGAAACAAATGGGGATGAAGAAATATTTGTTTGCAGATAGGATGAAAACGGATTTTCAACGTCTGTTCTAGCTACCTAGAACATAAACTATTTTCTGCTCTGTGCTTTATCGTGATGTGATGTGATGATGATGTTTCGTGACCGAGCTCCGTCAGTTAGTAGTGTACAAACATATGGCTATTATTAGTGACGAATACCTACACAACTATTCATTTTGGGGAGTTATTTGCTGTTACAACCACTTTACAACTGTTATTATCATTTATTAAAAGACAATAAAAGTGACCAATAAAAACGTTTTTGTCACTGGTATTCTAGGAAAAACTGTCCGTCCAGTGGTTCTCAGTTTACAGTGAGTGTCATTGTACGTAAATCAAAAGATCCAACAATTTCCAAAAACTCATCCATACTTGATTATTTGACTTGATTCATGCCAGAATGTGAATTCTACTTCTGTTTATTAATATAGAATTTTGTTTATATGCGTACATTTGTTTATTTGCTGTTTAACTCTCTCTAGGTTGCGCATCCTAGAATCTCCAAATTGAAAGTGAAATTGCAACATTTGGGTTTAAAAACTGTTGATTTAACAGATGACAGCGTTAATCTTAGCTCACATTTACACGACTTAACAGTAAGTTTAGGTTTTTTTATATGAGTACATGAGATTAAATGATACCCGTTTTGCCGTTTCACTTGCCGTTTACTTTTCGTGACAGTTGAACTTCTGATAGTAATCGAATAAAAAGAGTAAACAATATTTTCAGTTAGTCAAAATTACATTTACCGTATATCTAATGCATACGTCCTTCACAACTGCTTTGTATTATCGTTTTGATCCATCGTCAAGAATAAAATAAGTGCGTGCTTTATCCAATTTACTTATCTTCAAAGTTTCATCATTTAGTCCTAGTGGGTCGATTTTCGATGAAATCTCAAAGCGGACTCAGAATACTCGTTTTGCCTCTCCCAACTTACGCCACTTGTAGCATAGTTGTCAACCAAACGACGGGTACACTGGTCATCAGAACTCAATGCCGAGACTAAGTACAAAGTACTGTGCCCAGACAGCACACCGATTAGTTGTGAATGATCATTGACTGAAGTGGTTGGAATATACATGACGCATCCCCAACCAACATGTTGGTTTGGGATAAACGTTTGATAAATTAGAAGGATGGGAAGTATTGACGATGGAAAATGACTGGAGCTTATAAATATAGTAGAAACATATTGTTGGATAAGTTCCAGTTTCCGCAAGGTTTTGCCAGGCCTTCATCAATTATAAGTGACCAGATCATTGTCTAAGCTGATTTTTGTACATCTCGTAGATGAGTCTGAACATCGAGTCAGTTTTGAAAGAGTGACTTGTTCCTATAGTTTTCAACAATTGAGCTTCTTACAGATTTATTCATACGTTTTTTCAACCATTTCGGTTAGTTTTCTTGAAACTTATTGAACAGAAGTTTTTTTTAATAATAATAGGTAAAGCAGAAAGTGATACAAGTCTGTTTTGACAAGCTCTGGTATAATTTATGCCAATAGCCAAAATAAAATTGCAAAAATTTTATCTGAACACATAAGATGGCTTATGAATATGAATGCCGCTAGCTTCCGAAATATGTAAATGACTAACTTGTAATATATGCAGCATATACGATGAAATACAGTGGATATCTGCTTAAAGCCCGATTTCCATCAACTAAACGTGAATATAAATCTTAATCATCATTAATCACTCTTTGTTCATCATGCCTGACGGTATTTAAAACCACGATTACGAAATACCCAGTTCATATTGGTTGAAACTGATATCGTTTAATCTCCCTATTTATTTCTTCAATGCAGGTGTATAGGCTTGAACTTTTTTCTCAGCTTCCAATGATTCAATGTATTCTCAAAGATACAAATGAATTCAATGATGTTGTACTTGATTTAAGTGAGGATTATAAATTAGAAATTGCAATAGATTGTATCCAACAAAATGTTTTATCAGATTTCAATAAATGTGGACATAGTACCTCCTTACAGGCACAAATCGTTCATCAAACTAATCAATTCATATTAACAATCGTAAATGATTTTAATAAATCTCTTACAGAATCGTCTACTTTTCTAGTAAGTTTGCTAAATGTATTTTTACGTTTCGGTATTCGTCTTTTTTTAATCAGCACCTATATATATTACAGATGCCTACTAGTAGAGCTGAGTGGTTGTGTTTGTGAACCTTTCATTGACTTATTACCTGGAATCATTTAACAGTACTTTAAAGTGTAAGATACTTTCAGCATTTTACCACAATTGATTTCATTTCACCAAGAATTATATTGGTTGTTCGTAATTATGTTGTCATTGTAAACAATTATCATGATTTTCAAACTTGTATATGTTAGCTCCTGGTTTTATTGGTAGACTTCGTCGATTTCTATTTGCTTGTTGTTTGATGAGTAGTAACCTGAGTATCAGGCGTCTTGAAAATCTGTAGTTGTATTGTGATTTATCTGTCCAATACTTTGTTGTTTTCTCACCTAAATTCATATTCATTATTGTCCACATGGATTGATATTACTGAAGATATGTCTAGCCTTTAACAACTTTACAACTTCAACTTCCCAACAATCTATAGTTAATTGATGGTCAGTTTAATTCATACTTAAAATTTATATTCATGTTTTGAATTGTATGGAATCAATAGCCTATAGGCAACCGGATGAGAATTCAACGAAATACATTGGATTAAAAGTACTCTGTAAATGCTGTCATTTCTCGTTCAAACTAGGTTAACTACTCGTCGGTATTCATTCACACATGAACGACGTAGTATTTGTCATGGTTGTTGAATATTAACTTTAGATTATATTTGTATTGCCTTTATTTGCCCTGGTGTTCTTTGGCTTGTGTAATAATGTTTGCAGAGAATTTGTTGGTCTGCGAGCTACTTTTTTTCTTACCAGTCTTAATAGTTTGTTCGTGATGTTGCAAATGTGCTCCATATAGGTTAGGGTGACCTGTTTAATGATTTCGACTGATGATGAATTTGATATGACTTTTGGATGGACTTTTATGAGTACCCACTTTCGTACTTACATCCACTAGATATTTCTTTTTACTTTTTCATGCAATGACGATGTTTCAACGTCTTTGCTCTTCTGAACTCCGTTTGTGCACAGCGTAATTTATGAGTTTTACGGTTATTGATGTTGTAATTGAAAATATGATTAGTGTGTGATGATTTCGACTGTACTTGAGTCTCCAGTTTCTTATATTCGTTTTAGTAATTAACACATCCGAAGATGGTAGCTTTTGTTTGGTTTAGTCTTTAAGGTTGTCGATTAGATTGTCAGGATATTCCTCGAAATCCTTTACGGTTATAATAAGTGTATCGTCTACATAGTGTTCCACATTTCGGATTTCTTTATCATCTTATAATATATGTAATTATTATTTATGAAATCACGCGCCTGTATTTATATGATGCCATTTTCGGGCATTTAATTAATCTCCAATCTCAACTACGATGTTAGGTACTTAACATTATCTTATTGTTTTCATTTCTGATTAGTTTTTAATCCAATGTCACTGACTGTGGAATGTATGACTTGAATTACAATAACACTACTTATTGGAATCTAGGCTGTTTCATTTAATAACATGCCACGAAATATTAAGGATTCATTCTGTTGTTCAAATCTTCTCCGTTCAGCGCTGAAATATCCTCTTGAATTATCTCCAAACATATACACCAATGAAAATATAATATATTTATATTCATTGATTAATTTGGTTTAATTATACCTTCTTGTACTTACGGTTGGCGTGGTTGTGGTGATTTCTGAATTTCAGCGATTGATATAGATTAGATAACCGCTGAAAACCATGAGTCAAATTTTTTATTCCATTACTCGATTTCTCGGAAGTTTGTTTCATCTACGCTTTCAACAGTTGAACAAAACGACGTTTAGTTTTAGCACTGAAAGCTTAACTACTGGGTCTATAATCGTTTCATAATGATAAACTGTTGAATATCAACTCAGTTGTTTGAACGTTTTGAATTTGATATAAGTCAATATAATTTTATGCTTGAACAATTACCTAAACAATTTTTTTTTAATTTTTAGTCAGCCACAAGAAACCATCTGATTGAAACAAATCAGATTCCAACTATTTTAAATGAATTTACAAATTCGCTAAATGAATTCAGTTGTTTAGATGAGAAATTTATGCAAAGTTGTGCGGTAAAAGAATTTCTTGTCAATTGCACAGAGAATTATCTATCTATTGCACAAAACCAGCATTGGATAAAAATGAAGTATATAGAGGTATACAAATTTCTGTTTTCAATGTTTATTTACGTACCGATTGTTAGCATCGTCAGCATTATTAGCTAATCACGTTCCCTGGATACTTGTACATATTCTTTGCATTTCTTTCATTTCAGTTATGGTATAATGAATTTAAGTCTATGCAAAGTGTGCTTTCAAGCCTATCAAAGCATCAGTACTTGTCCACTTCTATCGACAAAAATAACATTCAGAATGAAATGAAACAAATTAAATTGAAAAGTGAACAACAATGTCGTTATTTAACAAGAAAGAAGATTGAATTAACTAATGAAATAAATAAGGTGCTTCTTTTGTTGAAATAGTTTTAATTTGTGTATAGTCTATTTGAAGATCTGATGATTCTTATTTTTTATTCAAATGCTCAGGGTAGTTTATTCGAATGTTCCATAAATATAAAATATTGTTCAAGCACTTTAAAATGATAAGATACACAAATGTATTCACTGGTCACTACTCAGTTATCTTACTGGTGAACAATCACACCCCGAAAAGCTGATTGGCAGTTTCTCAGGCTGTAAAACTTGATTCAGTGGTATTGAATTCCTTAGAAAGTATCTACTTCTTCATGATTATGGTCACATTTTAATAATAAGTGCCAACTATCAAGAGACCTATGTGATGCGGGGTATCTTGACGACTGCTTTCAACTATGTTATATCATGTTTGTATATTTCGGTAGCATAACAACTGTTAAGACGTTGTTATTAAGCTTTTGGTATTTGAAAAATTAATAGAGAATAGAGGATGTTTAATGAAAATGATTTTCATCCTTTTCCGAAATTTCCGTAGTTTTGACATCCCGGCTGACAGCCTCACTTTTATTTTTTTAACTTGTTGTCTTTTGAATTGTTGAATTTGATTCTCTTAGCTTATCTTTTTGAAACCTTACGGAATCCCAATCATAAGTAGTATGACCATTGATGAATAGAAAGCACAGAGATACTTTTCTTTGAATAATTGGTTTACAACACCAAGGTGATTTTTGTATCTTCTCTTACTTATGATTAAAGTCAGTTAGATGACTATGAATGTTTTGATTCTGAGTAATCACTGCCAAATTAACAACACTTACTGTTGAATACAGTTATTAAGATTGCACTAGTTCACAAAGGATGTGAATTTTTTATTCTTGAATTGACGTTTATTCAAAATCTCAATTGTTCTCAAACTTATTGCGTCATACAAAACCTGCGTAAAATATCATTCATAAATATTAATAATGTTTAGCTTCGACATGGAATCCTGACAGCTTTCACATAACCTGTGTTTTGTGGAATTGGCTATGCTGCACATGATAGGGTTATTTATCGATGATATTGGATAAGGACTGCTAATTGACTGGCATTTAGTCTGTAAAAAGTCGTATTTCGACCTTATCGTCAATAGCGCAACAACGACGTGCTCCAAGTAACACCTGAAGATCTTGCATTTTACATCAGTCACAAATTAAAATGTAGTTAGCTACCAACTGTTGTATGGTTTTCAATAGTTCTCTCATTGAGACCAGTTGATGATAAAAAATATTTACATCACTACAGAAAATTATTTGTATCTTTAAAAGTAACAATGACTAGTGGTTTGAGTTACAAGGCTCAGAATCAGTCACATTGATATAGATGAATTCACTCTTATACTTTCTCTTAAATCCTAAGCCTTAATATTATTTGACAGATATCATTGTTTGAATTCATCACCTTTAAATGAATTATTATCATCCAGAGTTGATCTATCTTATTGCTATTTCTACTATGATTATTTCATCTCATTCACATTGTTAATTCATCGTCTTGTATTTTTGTAGCATAGAAATTTAGACTGACGCATATTCGTACCAGACTTTATGTTTTATGTGATTAGTTGGCTGATTAAGCTGTTGACATACGCCTTTAGTTTTTTAAGAAATTCAATCATAATGCGTTTCTTTATAAATACTTGACCCTCATTCAGATATTCACGTTAAAGATAAAATATTTCTCATCGCTCTATGGAATACGAGCTGTGAAACTTAAAAATTAAGTATCAGTCGTTGCTCGTATTTGTTGCACATTGATTTAATTTGGGTACCACTCAAAACCACGTAACATTGGAAACTTGTTTCTTCCTAGTATGTGACTACTTCGGGAATGAGTACAAACGACCATACTAAAGACTAAAATTTGATACACTCAGTAAGTACTTAGATATTAACATCAATGAATTAGCATCTAATGATTAGTTTCCTACTTCAATAAATCTATTGTATAGCATGACGATGGCGTTAGACGACTGATACAAATTAAAACTGATCTATTCAAAACCACCTTGATACATCTGTCTTAATAAGCTCACTAGTGAGTTACTTTCAGACTCAAGGTTCTAGTAAGAAGTCTTGAGTCGTGAAGTTGAAACGAATTGAGGATTTTCGCTCACTAACTGACTGAAGTTAGGATTCTACTACTTAATACCGGCTGGTCTAGCAGTGCCGATTGTTAGGCGTGGTTGTGGTTTCAGTCAGTGATTGAATTGTGTGCGGGCTATGTTGAGGAGTCCTAGTAGTAGGGCGAAACAAATGTGTAGTGCTCCCGCTGATTCCCAGTGGTATTTGACAAACAACAGATTCAAGCCAGTCTTCAAAAAACATCCCAGTTTAAGTGAACAGCTCTAGCAGTGCGTACTCATAACTATCAAAACTCAGTGCGTGCCTTTGTTTCGAAAAATTTTGAAGATTGCCGTAGGCTTCATATCACGAAAGCAAGCAGCGATAGCGAGTCCCATTGTGACGTAGAAGTGAGGAATCTTTTCTTTTTCTACTTTCCTCATAATGAGAACCTTATCGCCTTGGACGGCAACATGTTATCCACTGAGCATCTGAGTCCAGTTAGTCAATAGCATGTTCAATGACTGCAAATTCATTTGCATAGGTCTTTTATTCATTTGCTAGCAATAGTTCAACGCCACTCGGACCTTATGATAATATCAAGGTAATATTTTCAAAATGAATACATATCATTAGAGATTGAACAATTGTAAACCTTAACACCAACAAGAAAGTACAAACAGTAAACGTTTTTTACCTTGCGTTTTTATTTTACTGTTAGAATGCAGATATTCGTGTGGCTATGATGCATTTCGTAAGCTTAGTGTTACTTTATTCTATTTGAATTTTGTTGTAAACGCTCGGAACAACCATTCTAAAAGAACTCTGCACATCATAATTATGTTTTGTTTACCTTCCACCCCACTCACTTCACTAATCATTTAGACTTTGTATGTTGTTAGCTGTAGTGACAGAGTTTATGATTGTTGTAATGAATAGTATCAGTGTTATTACATTCATATAAATAGTGAAGACGTAAATGTACACCTTAAAAGCACAATATAATTTCTTCCTCAGAAATTTACACTGTGTTGTCTAATACGGCAATAAATTATTTACAATTGAGAGGATGAATATTGAATAATTAGTTTTATTTATTTTTCTAAAGGAGAAGAAACTACACGCTTCAGTCACTACATATTCCGTTTGGTTAAGTCAACTAAATGATAAATTAATTAAATTCATCACTCCAAATCATCTTACTTTCGATACAGTGAAGTGTAAATGGAAAGAATTTAAAGTAAGTTTTCTTTGGTTACAATTTAGTTATTTTAATAAATGCAGTTTTATTCTCAACGGTCTCATCTCAGTAACAACTCTATGGCCTGAAATTTAATCGCGTACATTGGTTTTAGGTTCGATCATGGACTGTCTTGTGTGATCACTCAAATGACTAGTCTCATACTACGTCAAAGCAATTGTTGATAGTGGGTGGAGTAGTTGAGTATGTTGACCACTTCAGTTTTATTAGAAGTCTCAACAACCCTAGTGAATCATCATCTGACGCAATTTTTGTGTTGATTCAAAAACCCCTCTTGGCTCTCACTAACTTGCATTACTTGTGGGATTGATGGGATTCCCACACCCATAACGTAAGGTGAATACACCACAACAGTCCACTATTAATTAACCTATAACTGTTAATCGGCTACGAAAATGAAAAAGAATTCGTCGGTCACAGGTCTTTGATCATAAACGCCTTAGGATAATTGCACGCGTATAGCGTAACGATAGAGTAAGCAGTCCTTGGATAAATCAAAAAGTACTACGAAACGATCTCAAATCTCCTGATTAGGTACTGAATATTTATTGAGGGAGGTAGTTGAGCCATATATTACTTATACCATTCAACAACAATATACCTCAGAGCACTACATTAGCTAAATGATTACTGTGAGCGAGCAGTCCAAACCATCAAATTAATCGATGAAGTTATTGACTGTTGGTTCTTAGCTGCGCTGGTAAGACTTTTGAGCTCATGTACGCGGATGATATTGTCTTATTGTGCGATAGCACACAAGCCACTTAAATTACACTTAATCAGTTAGTACTAATTAGTATCCGTAAGTATGGCATTTATTTTACATCTCCTAAAAGCAAAGTATCTCTCTAAGACTTAAATGAATTTGTATCTGCTCTCATTCGTTACAACAAACTGTTAAAATAATTGGTCTTTTTGTCTGTGTAGTTGTGTAGATTCTGGTGGTTATGTGTCACACGTGATCAGCCTATGCATAATCAAAGCCATATTGGCTTGTTCCGATCTACGCCATCTTTATTTTCGTTGTTATTTGAGTTTGACTTTAAAAGACCGAGTTCATAACGCTTCAGTGGGAGCAGCTCTGCCCTGTGCTTATGAAACTAGTCTCTCCCAGCTGAGAATGTTCTGTGTCTCCTTGCGTTTGTCTGTCGTTGTCTCCGAAGGGCTACTGACACAATAGCAACATAATGTTGGCAACAGTGAGGTGCAGTGATGACGACTCCATTAGTATTGTGATTTTGAAACACCGGCCTCTGTAGCTTGATCGTCCTTTATGAATGTCATTTTGGCGACTTCTATGTCGTTCACAATTTGCAAACGCTGAGAATGTTTGGTTAAAACGGAGTTACTGTCATTGTATGACGTGTCACCATGGAATGGAAGCTGTAACAAACTGGGATCTATCGGTCAATTTTGTCTTACTAGTTGGAGTTCTATAGATATGGCTCGGAATAGAAGTTGATATCGACCTTACTGTAGTTTTCTATCAAATTCTTATAAGTGCGTTGTAAGTTTAACTGGAAAATGTCTAGGAAAATGCCCATAGATGCCTTCATCATTCGGTTTTTTATTATGAAACATCTCATCTAAGTTTATAAACGTCTGGTTATATTTTTATTATTCATTTTCGTTATGTCATCTTGAAGCTTCCTTAGTCTGAGGGTCACATTTAAGTATCCTATAAATGTCATTGTTTCCTAAGTTCTTATCTAACGAAGAGCTCCTTTCACACTCTATACTTTTGTCACGTTCATGGTTCAACAGGAGACATTTCCTGTGGACTAGGGAGCCAATGGAGTTGTCGACACCTATGTGTTCACTTTCGAGGTGTATAATCTAACTATTATGAAGTAGTTTAGTTTTTGTTGAATAACTCAATAACATTTTACTCATTGTTTAATGCTCTAATCCCTCTTCATATCATCCTTTTGTAACCAACGGACAGGACTGGAATTTGAAATCACAAAAAGAAAGTCAGTCACGATTAAATTGTTTATTAAAACAACTACCCAGTTCAGTATTTTATGATATATTTAAACAACATAAATTAGCCTACACAAATGTTGAAGATTTCATTTTCAATGATGGAAACACTATAAACTCACTATTTAACCTAAACGCACCATCGACGATAAATGAAAGAATTAAAACTCGTTTAGAGCTCAGTGTTTTACTTATACTAAGACAGTATATAAGATTTCAGTTGCAGTGTTCAACAGCAACAGCATTATGGAAAGTGTATTTGAAATTTATCAAGTACTTTAGAACAAATACACAACGACTGTGTTTGTTATTTGATGAAATTCAAACTAGTTTGTCAACGCTTTATAGACCTTCAAAATTTGTTGGACGCTGTACAGAACAATTGAATAGTGTGAAGGTATGTTAAATTATTTTGTAATGCAATTATGTGGTGTTTTGATGTTTCTCTGTGGGAAAAAATACATTTAGATATAGGCAAATTGAACAGATAGGTAGAGTTGTTAAGTCAACTTAGCTACCCATGTGCATGGATTAGTATGGAAGTGAATTTTTCTGTCATTAAATTCAGTGCATTTTTAATCATTTTACGTTTTCTTTTGTTTCCTCCATATCATTAAAGCCTTTCAATACTGTTCTCCAATCAAATAGCCTTAGTATAATCTGCACACGTTACTGTATACTATGATCGAGACTATGTGTATGTAATTATAGAGTTAACCCCACACGTTTAACACAATTTCCATTTGTCAATTATTATTAGTCATAAACAATTTCATTACCGTTAACTTTATTTAGGATGCTATTCAACAGTTGAAAACAAATGAGAGATTAATAATTAATCTTTACAATTTGCTGCCAATAATCAAAGCTTCATGTCAGTCTACCGATGTATCACAATCGGTAGCCACTATAAATGCTATTAAACACAATTTCAGAAGTCTTATGCGTCGAGCTATAGAAAGGCGAAAAATCCTTACACAGGCATTAAATGAAGATATCAAGGTAGGTGCAACATACTATTAACATAAAATTTAGCGTAACTGAAAGAAAATATTTTGATTCACGATACGATTAGTCTTTAATATATCTGTATATACGATATTATCTAATTAATATTAGTGATAGCATGCATTACGACGCAGCATGTGACTTAGCTTCCAGATAATACGATGCTAATCAGGTAGTGAATTAGGCAATACGTAGTAGAGCTTAATGTGACACTTCGATCAAAAACCATCAAGGTCACATCAACAAATATATAAGGAGTCATACATGGATTGAAGATCACATGTACGTACTAGAAGGAAAAGTGTATAGTTCACAATGCTTTACTAACATCATTGTGATACGCTGACCGTCTGTCATCTCTCTCATTAGCTAATCACAATTGCTTACGCCGATATATCAAAAGAGCTTGTTTATTGGTTAGTGAAGTAAAAGTAAACAGTCTTCTTCCATATTAATCTAAAATGATTATTTGTGGCTGGACCACCAGATTTTCGTTTACTCGTTAGCAGAATTGTTACCATCATTTTAGCCTGATTAATTCAGATATATTGACATGAGTCACACAACTTTACCCACTTTGTACATTCTCAAATATATATATATATATATATATATATATATATATATATACTACTAAGCTTGTAATTTCAAAGTTTGGTTTATTTACACTAAGCTGATCAATGTTTAGTAATCACAGGATATAAAAGAATTCTTCTTTAGAATTACCAATAGCATCTAGATATGCTAATATTATGAATATGAACGTGGTATATAATTAGTTGATTAGTTAGCTAATTACTAGATTCCTGCTTTCTCTCTCCCGAAAATGTAGATTCGAGTTTGTGATAGTGAGTGATATTAAAAAAACATTCTACTCAATGTGATGCACTTTTAGAAGTCCGTATATTGACCATACTAGGTTGGGTTTCGATATACATATATTTTGTAGTGAACTATCTTCATTAGAAGATCTTCTTTATACGCTAATCCGATTGATTGATTGATTGATGACAGTTGCTGAATTTATCCAAGGTGACAATAAGATCAATGTTTTAATGAAAAGTTATGAAAGTATCATCCATATATATATATATATGCACTAAATTACTTAATTACTTATAATCAGTTATCTGTTTAAATCAACTTTCTCATGTTTTACACGTACTTTCGAAAAACGCTTTTTCAGTTTGATGTAGCTTATTATAGTTTATTGAATTGGCTGTTAACCAAGCTGGAACAACTTGAGGCCTTTGAAGTGCCCACAACAGTAAATGATGAAAGTAATCAGCTCATAATTAAAAAATTGGTAAGTTGAAATTTGCCTTTGGATCATGATCAGAAATATCTTATAATTATTCTGACAGTACATGAAAACATTAAATGCATAAAGAATAAAGACAATTCATCATAGGGAAAGTTCTTTTTGATATCATTTATCATATGCTATAAAACTGTACTTATACTTAGTCACCCGATATAAGCCTGCCATAAGATGGTTGTTTAAAAAGATATCTTTGCACTTTTGATCTTGAAAACATTAAAACAATTAGTTGTACAGTATAATACAGCAATTCGCTTTTGGTATGTTTTCATCTTTCCGTTGATGTTGTTGCAGTCTTTAATTGATCAGTTTGTATTACTAAGTGATTACCGTAAGCTTATTTGCTCAATACAACTTAAATTCACAAGCGATTAAACTTTTGACTTTCAATTGGGTCATTAGGTCTTCAGCCACTAGATAGTAGAAAGAATCGAACTTGTTTTTCACTGACTGGCTGTATTTACGAAAGATTCTTTGTAGTCTGGTAATAAATCCAGCAATATAAATACCGCTGGTTTCATTTGATGCAACATCCTTGTTTTCCATACTGCCACTTCTTGTAATCAATAACCTTATTTGACAACATTCTGATTTACTTCCTTTAATTATTTAAAACAAAGACGTTTGAACGAAGAATATTCTTTTCGATAAATGCTCATCAGGTTCTACATTTATTAGTTCAAAATTATCAGTGACAAAAATAGCCAGTTCTGAGGCGGGTATAACATCATTTAAATATAAAGGATAATTTGAATATAATTTTTGTCTCATCAGATTATTTGTAAGATACGAATGTTAATGTTGAAATAGTCATCATTATCATGTAACTTGTGAAACGTAAACGACAATTGAAATGAACAACAAGCTTATTAATCCAATATATATGTATAGGTGTCTCTGTATATGGGTGACCTAGGAGATGGGGTAGTGACAAAATGTGATTAGACAAAAGCTGAATGTTATTTAAAATGTAACCGAATAGGTAAGAAATTACAAAATGGAGTAAGTGATAATCAAAATTCGTCAAATAGTAACAATAACAATAATAGAAAAAATTATAATCAGTTCATTTGATCGGTCTTAAGATGTTGTCAAGTCAGTAAAATTAGGAAAGAAGATTGAGTGATATTCAAATTCATTCTGTGTATCTTGATTAATAACATTAATAATAATAATAATAATAATAATAATAATAATATTAATAATAAATATGCATATATGTGAACAAAGAGAGTAGTATTTAGACAGGGTACAAATACACATATGAAGAGGGAAAGACACATATGCATTACTAAATTTAAATCGTCGTGTGATTAAATTGGAGAATGGTTTAACGGATCTTTCGTCGGCCATGGCAAGAGAAGGGGTTGAACGTACTTCTTCTGTATGCATAGTTCTGGCCTCATGATCCGTATAGCTATCGCTTCTGCCGTTTTAAGGACTTTAAGTCTAACCGATCTTGGCAGATAGCTGTTGACACAGAATACTATTTTAAATGACTTATCTATGCTCGCCGTATGACCTGTTTCGATTAGGTGTGCTAATATTGAGCTATTGATATTTCTGACAACTCCTTTGGTTAACCAAACTGGAAGGTGCTCCCGGGCACGGAGGAGTAAATTCCTTGAGCATCTGCCAATGTAACTTGCTCCACAGGAGCAGTTGAACTGATAGATACAAAATGAAGTGGCAAGCTTAGGTAATTTATCCTTTATTTTCGGTATCACCATAGGTCGGGTAGAAAATACCAGTTGTATTTTTGCGGCGTTAAATGTTTTCCGGATGGAACTGCCTAGCCTTAACGACAGAATTTCACAGAAACACCTATACATATATATTGGATTAATAAGCTTGTTGTTCATTTCAATTGTCGTTTACGTTTCACAAGTTACATGATAATGATGACTATTTCAACATTAACATTCGTATCTTACAAATAATCTGATGAGACAAAATTTATATTCAAATTATCCTTTATATTTAAATGATGTTATACCCGCCTCAGAACTGGCTATTTTTGTCACTGATAATTTTGAACTAATAAATGTAGAACCTGATGAGCATTTATCGAAAAGAATATTCTTCGTTCAAACGTCTTTGTTTTAATAAGCATGGGAATTTTTAAACAATTGAAATCTTTAATTATTTGTTCAAAAAACATTGAGTTTCAATTAGAAAGAAGAATATACAATTAAATTGATTTCTCAATTGGAAATCTATTAGGTCTCATTCTCGAAAATATTTTTATGGCTAATATGGAGAAAGCATAGCATAAAAATAGCAATAACTGAATTGAGTTCTTATTCTACGTATGCCGATATCACGTTTAACTTATTCAATAATCAAAGACAAGCAAATTACACTAGGACTTTTCGACAACATTCACAGACATATTCAGATTATAATGGATTATGAAAAGGATCATGAATTTCACTTTCTAAATATTCCAATACAGATGGGAGAGGATGAATCAATACAACACTTGATCTACAAAAAGAGTATATGTAATTAAATGTATTTGAACTTTAACAGCTTTTGTCCAATCCATCATAAATAAGCACTGGTGAAAATATTAATTCACTCTGCAGAAAACACCTACACTGCCGTTTAACATGATGAAAAATATCAAACAATACTTAGGAAACAACGGTTATCCAGATAGTCTTATTGATAGATACTGTAAAAGTTAGAATGCAATCACAGTTCGCACGAAACCGGTTCCAATCATTCCTTTACTAAAGAATGTGCTGAAGCAGCATCAGTCACAAATTTAAACACACGATTAATGGGAACATATTTTGTATTCAACCTACATGTAGCAACATGTTTTATGAACCAATCGAAAATTGATAGATTTCCTTCTTATTCTACGATTGATTGATTGTATAAATTTATGTACAACTACAAAGTATTCGAATCAATAAAACAGAATGAAGAGTTTATGTACATTCTGTGAAAGTGTTTATAAAACCCCCCTACTTAAAATGATTGGAAACATGAAATAGTGATATTTTTATAGATCTTATAGACAAGGATATTAACTAGATATTCTGGAATCATTCAATTTTGGAAAGGCAAATAGCATCCAGTCTAAAATTTACTGAATCTATCACTATTTTGCGCTTAAAACTTGATATGTTCATCCATTATGAAATAGTCATTAGTCTTTATTTTGGTAACATAACACCTACTTCGATTGAATCATTTTATTATTTTGCGAATCTAATTCATTTTATAGTCTTATTTAAATGAATGAGCATAATTCATATCATTCTCAATTGTCATTAACTGTGTCCTAGAACCTCAGTACGTAACCACTTAATCTTTCCCTATTATTCTGATTCCCATTCTGTATACTTTTTTGCATCTCGTATATATTTGTAAAATTCTACTGTCTTTTAACTTTCTTTGGACGTTCACTATGCTGATATATTCTTTTTGTTAAAAAACTTCACCTTGAGTAGTATGTTAATAGTTGAGTTCTAGATATCATGAATTAAGGACCAAATGAACCATCATGTTATTTTTCATAGTTTGTTGCTCTTCTTATTTTGAAAATAAAGTGGTGGCTAGACACTTCGTAAGTATTTTCAAGCACCTGGGACTTGCTATAATATGCGGCAATATAAAGTGGATATCAATAAAAGCTGGTTTCCTACATGAACAGTATCAAACACTGTAAAATAAGTATATTGTAGAAGATAATCATTTCTGAAATTAAAAAGTATTTAAAGTTATTCTTTGTATATTTCCAAAACTGAAGTAAAATGAAACGTGGAATATGACATTTTTAAACGCATATATCAATTGTACTTATGCTCCTATTGTGCATAGATTTCTGTCATTATGTGCAATTTTAATGTTATGTGAATGGAGTTGATTGAGTGTTAAATTTATCTAGGTTTATGGTTTCCTATCGACTGTTACGAACCACCTAGGATTTAAACGCATTTAAAGCAATAACAAGACAGCTTGTTTAGTGACTTCATCATCAATCACCAGTCTAACATGTTATCACTACTCATCGTTTTAAAATCAACATATACCTGAATGCATTATTTAAAACTATTATTTCATAAATCTATGTAGTTGATTCCATCCCTAACGTGTTGTTTTTTTGACATAATCATAGCATAGAGAATTTCAACAACGACAGTCTGACTATCAGTTGGTACTGAGGCTGGGTGGTAATCTACGTGAACGTTGTACATGTAGTGATCCAGAAAAGAGTATACTTAATGAAATGCTTGAAAAGCTTCAAATAATTAAAGCGAAGTACGGAAATTATCTGTCGAAATGGTAAGAATCTGTTTAATAGTAACCACCTATTGTGTATATTTTTGTTTACTTGAGTTAGAATATTACATATTATATTGTTTATTCTAGCTTTAATAAGCTGTTATGTGCAGAAAGTTTGTGTGATCAAACGAAGCATGTTACTACTTCATAAAGTAGTTGACAGTAGACCTAGGATATCCCAATAGGTGTAACTTAGTTTCAGTCAATGCATTTATCGCGACCAACGGTTGAAGATTCTGAATGGCATAGGTTAAAATCGGTCCTAATAGCTCAGATACCTGCACTCTTTATCTTCTCTTATATCCTGAGATTTGCAACTATTTAACATCTCATTCGATTTATCCGTTTATTATTTATGGATCTTCTCTATGTCCATTCTTGATTTTATTGCATTGTTTTTCATCTCACTATGCTGAATTAGTTTGACAATTTAAATAGATATGCGATTTCAGATTCTACGTTGTTTATGATTGAATTTAACTTCAAGTTCAAGCTATTTCGGTATTGATTCTAATGTCACTTTCTGTTTCATCCTTGTTCATCATTACTATTGTTATTACGGCAAGGTCAGTTAATTTTAATTATTTAATTACTTATTTTTTATTTTCTCATTGTACTAGTAGTATGCATATCAATTATATAGGTAAGAAAATGTCACTTCAGAATGGGGTTGTTTTAATGTCATGTAACTTCTCTGGTTTTATACTTTTAACGTTCTCTGTATTTGTTTGAATGAATGTTTTCACACTTAGTTTTTTTCAATTATCGTATATAGTTTCCTTTGCGTAAAATGATTTAACTTTTTTTATTTGTTACTTTCCTTAAGTCTTTATGCACGGCCCATGTTAAGGTTCTTAGCAATATTTTAATGTTTAATAAAACTGTGGCATGTAATTTTTCATTAGTTTATTTGACAAATGGTGTACATTAGAGTGTAATATTCACTAAAGTACCCACTTCAGTCAGTAACATTATTTAAAAATGGCGGCTATAAATATGTCAGTGTAGTGTATCCAACATTCTATACAAAAAAATATCATTTTAGTATACATTAGCGTTCGAAATGAAATTCTTAAGAAGAATCACATTACAGTATGCAGCCTTCGTTTCCTAAATAAACAAAAAATGGTTAAGTGTGCTGGGTACCAAACATTTATTGAACATACTGTTTTATTTTATTTCTTTATAGTTTATTTATTTCATGTAAATAAAACTGGTTTTTCATATTAGTGTAGTTTTGCACGAATCATTTAAATGTGTATCTTTTTTCATTCTAAAAATTGATGAGCACGTCGGCATGCTGTAAAGAAAATACTAATTGTATCGTATTTATTTTCACTGTTTGACATCTTTTAGTAATGAACTCGTATAAATTTCGTGATTTGTCCACTTCAAGCTACTAATCACAACTTGACGAATCAGATATTGAATACTGAGAGGCACTAAACATGTATTATCGATAGCAATAGGTGTTGGTAAACTTGAATGTAATAGCCAAACAATATCTGTAACTGAAATGTAGGTAAATTAACTTAACAATTCCTAGGTAAGATTATATATTTGTTGAAGATTCTACTTACCGGAAATTAGCCAACTTTAATAGACTTGTTATTTATTGATATATTGAAGCATTATGCTCATAATGCACATAAAATAATAGCAACTTTAAAATTACATAAAATTACAGTTCTTAACATTAATGACAGTAGAACAAAAACTCTTATAGACTTTTATGTAGTTGGCCATCACATTCGACAGCGTTGTAGATAATTCTACCTGTGTATTTTGTGAAACATGGCATTAATTAGTATAATTAAAAGAATGTTACTTTTAATAATTGATCTATTTCTTAAGTTGGATTGTGACTGGCAAGTGGAATGCAAGACGCGCGTTTCGTCCTATTTGGGACTCATCGGATAGATGTATCTGCACCGCGTTCACCACTGAGTCCAGACAGTCACACTTGTGCGATGGGCTCATCGGTATTAGGAAGAACTAGTATATTCTATTTTCTGACAATTCCGCACAAACGGTGACATTTACATGTTATATTTGCATTAAATAATCTTAATTTCAACTTATTTTACTGGTAAATTTTCTGATTACATGTATTGTGTTTTCTTTTTGTCTTCTTGCAGCCAAATTCAAACTTGCAAAATCTTAATTACAAAACAAAATTCAAAATCTGCTTTATTTTGTTTAAATGAATGGTTACAAACAGTAGAGGAACAATTAGGCATTACAAATATATTTAATGTTAAACATACTACTAGTGCTACAATGCCTGTTAGTAGGAGTATTGAACAACAATCAGAAAATGATAAGAATGAAACCGATAGTACAATTAGTAATTCACTATCAGTTATGGGTACAGAAGTATTGGATAACTCAACAGATTCTCTCCTTAAATACACTTTGTCTAATTTTCATCCTAAAGAATATGAAAACATTGTTTCTGTGTTGGGTGATTTAGTCTTCGTTCAGTCACTGAATTCGAATCATTTGGTAAGTAGTATGCAATCAAAATGATGATTTGTTTTATTAAGCCCCATTTAAATTGCAATGTAGTCTGATGTTTCGTCGATTAAAGCCCTTAGTTTTCAATGGATAAGTTTCAGGTCCGAATTCAATGCTTAGTTTATAATATGGCTTTAAGAAACTTAAAATTAGCGCTTTGTAAATTCAAATCACTGCTGGCATGTATGGGAGAAGTAAAAGAAGGATGGGAGAAGATATAAAAAAGAATATGGACTTGATTGTTAACAGAATGATCCCAAGTAGCGTTAGCGGCTACTTGGTTAGGGTCCTCGTGCTAATAGTGATCAGTGTCTGGAGACACTGGGTGACACGTCCCGAAATCTGTCAGTGTCTCAAATATATTCTCTCTTTATTTTGTGTATTGTCAGTTCCATTGTTCTTACGTATATATGTTTGCTTCATTCTTTGAATAATATTGTCTTGTTAATCTTATAATTTTGATCTCATCTAGTTAATTTTGGTTTGTTAACTTGAACCTACGTTCACATGTGTTAGGTTTTACGTTGTTCATGACTGACTGAAGTTTTCATGTGTTTGTTTTGATGGCTAGCACAACGCTTAAGAAACAATTTTTAATTAAATCATGCAGTTGTTTTGTTGATACATAATGTTATTTATATAGCAATCAAGTTTACTTTACCTCATAAGAACTATCTTCTAAAAAATATTATTGCTGAGGTTTTATTCATAAGTTTTCGAATGCTTATAAAATGTATCCCTCCAAGCACTTTTTGTTATTTACTGCCCATTTAGTGTAATGAGTGTGATATCCGTTAAAGATTTTATTCCTAGAGTTTCAAATTATCTACACCTATCTACTGTAAGCATGTTCAGTGAGCTACACAAGATGACATACTAGATGTGAAACATAAATATTGTAAGAGTTAAGCTATAAAATGAAATCATAAATAATAAGAGATACACATCTATCTAATGAATAAAAATGTAGCTGGAATTACTATGCAGGATATACTCAATAAACAATGAAAACATTACGATTAAAGTCATCCAATATTATTCATATTTCTGGCATCAAAACTCCAATTCTGATTTAAATAATTGTTGTTGTTGTTTTTTAAAAAAAGATATTGGCTGAAAATTTACAAGAATATGAAAGATTATTCAACCTGTTTATATCAAATAATGAACACTACAATAGCGATGAATCGTTTAAATTTACACAACGTTTTATACGATTAAAACAAGTGTTTAGTTTACGAGAAAAATGCCTTAAAGTAAGTTGTATTAACAGTTTCTTTTTCTATGGTTGTTGATTTGTAACAAAGAAAAATTTATGTTTAACATTGTGACTTTCGTTTTAAGATGTTATGTCAGAACTTCCGATTTCTCTGCACATTAGTAACTTTCAAGAAAATTTTAAGAGTAGATGGAACACAGTTTCACCATTCCATTGATGAATTTCTGACTTTATTAACAATTTTAACTTCTGCTATTCATTCTTTTCTCATTTTGTTTTTCTGTTATGAATTCAATTGTCAAAAATCTCTTAAAAATCGGAAATAGTTAAGATGTTGATGTTTTTGCTTTCCAATGCCAATCTATCGAATCCGTATTATTACTATCTACAGTTAAACATTTAATTTTTTTATGTATCCTGAATTAAAATATAATCAATTAATTAGCTCCCTTCCACGGTGTGGGCCGGTTCAGAAAGCTCGATTGGCATTTGCCAATCTACGGCACTTGTGGCGCAGACGGGATATCCGTGTCTCAACGAAAGGCCGGGTGTACTGCGCAGCAGTCCGCGCCATTTTAAAAATATGGCTGCGAAACGTTGGCCATGAAAACTCAAGATATGCGTCGACCTCAAGTACTTGACCATAGAAATCTTCATAGCATCGCTCGTATATCATGGAATAGCCGGATTAGTAATAGTGAGGTTAGACAAAAGGTTCTTAGGAAACACGGTAAATCAGTCGAAGAGGTTATTAACCTTCATCGACTGAGATGGCTGGGACATGTGTTGCGCATGCCCGACCACCGTCTACCCCGTCGCGCGATGTTAACTAGGGCTGAAGTTGGATGGAAGAAGGTTAGGGGCGGCCAAACCAAAACATGGCATCAGTCCATGAATGACCTTGACTACTGGTCTAAGCCATGTAGGTAGATGTAGACTACCTGGTTGGGGTCCGCGTGAGGATCGCAACAAATGGCTGGAGACATTAGGCGATATGGCTCAGAATCGGTCACAGTGGCACAAGTGTATTCACTCTTTAACCTCATCTAAATCTTGAATCCTATTGTTATTTTCTGGACATCTTTACTCACTTTTCTCTCTTCTATTCTGTCTATACATTACCTCAATAATCTCGTGGTGCTAATGTGGTATGGCAACTTGAACCTACGGCGTTTGTGCACGATTCTACGTTGCTGATGATGATGTTGAATTAATTAACTTACTTGGATATTAGTCTTAACGTGAAATAATAATCGCATATCGATTGAACTACAGTAAATGTTTTATAGAGAGAAATTATTCAATATTGTAATGATATATTAACTAAGGTTTTTAAAATGTATATTGTTTATTAAATATAATTATTTTAAATGGCTTTCTAAAGAAGGCTTCGTTAGTTTGTTTCAAGAAGTGGCATTAAGCAATGTCTTTTTTGATAAGTAACCATTTATTTGATTTTGATAACCTTTTTTTTCGAAATCCTGTCAATTAGAATATTTCATACACTTTGTTCTCTTTATTATTTTCGAGAGAGCAAGAACAAATGTTTGTGCAGAATAAGATGACAATTCATTTTATTTCATTCGTTTCTCGTCAGCCACTACAACCAACCTAGAATGATACACTTTTACAAAGTTAATATTTGAAACAAAGTTTAATGTACTCATTAGAATGCATGCACTTAGTTAGAATCAAAATTGCATAAACATGTTAGACATGTAGACAACTAAATTGAACGAGATAGTGCTGTAAATATATATCCAATACAAAAGAAGGTACCAGAAGGCAAAATAGAGATCAGAGTTCAAATGATTACATAATAAGAGGTGGTTGGAACTATTTGGGAATAATGTGAATTAAGCTCAGTTGTCAAACTTAAAATGACCTAATTAAACACAAAAGTTGAACTTAACCATCTAAAACACGGTGATATAACAAAAAATGTGATCCGAAAAAGAAATAATAAATGAACTAGGCAATGAAAATAACGACACATAATTCAGGTTACCAGGGTAAAGATAGGCTTATAACAGTTTCTTTTAGGACACATAAGTTTGGTTTCATTCGTTTAATGGCAATTGTTTCAGCATATTTTAGAAGATTTGAAGTTTTTTGTCTATTGAACACTTTGAATGATTTATTGATATCAATCTGGTGTCCTGTGTCAACCAAATGTTTGGCGATTTCGCTATTGAATCTCTCTATTTCTGTGATTGTTAGATTTTTTGGAACATGTTCATTAATACGTAGGTAGGCCCTTCTTTCTGTTCGGCCAATGTAACTGCTACTGTAGGTGCACGTTAATTTATACAGGCGATTGGCGGTAATATGAGAAGGATACCTGTCGACTTTTGATTGTTTCAGTGAACATGTTGTTATGTACGATATAACCAGTTTCGCAGCATAATAAGTCCTCTTTAAAGCTGAGCTAAGTCTGATGAGAAACCAGTGAAATAAAATGAATTCATCTTATTCTGCACAAATATTTGTTCTTGCTCTCTTGACAATTAGAATATATCCTGTTTAACTGTTGTCATTTAAGAACAAGTGATTATTATTGTTATCACATGTTTTGTAAATATAAGTGGCGTTAAACAGTTACTTTGTCCTAGTGTAGGTCGCTTCAGTGCTTTACAAGAAATCCGGCCGGGAGTTGCAAGTAGTGTAGTTCAACTTTCTTAAGAATGAGGTAGTTATCACGATGTTTTTAGATAGTGGGGGGGGTCATTTTCGCTATAAACAAATGAAGTTAGGAATATTCAATAACCAATAGTCTGATAGTTTTGTATTCGGTGTTGAAATTTGAAAGTCTTATGTCCCATTCCTGAGAGTATCCTATGTTAGAAAAAAGTAGCTAACATTTTAGTAATGTTTCTCTAGCTAAACGTTCCCCAGTGGTATACATTAATATCATTATTTCAATTTGCTATGAGCCCTGATTATTACACTACAAATACTTCTTTTTTTTATGTATACACTACAGTTAGCTACCAATATTGCCTCAGAACTGAATACAAATTATTCGAAATTAATAACTTGGTTGTTAGAAGCAACTGATAAATTAAATGGTGCTAAAGTTGAATTTATTTACAACCCTGGAAGAATGGAAACTCCCTTTTATAAACAAGCATCAATCAAGGTTTTATCCGCTCATACTACTGATCTATGCAAAATAAGGTTGAATCTTTACGTAACACTGCGCAAACAACAAATTTGTATTTACCAACCAATATTTAATCAATTTGTAACTATATTAAAAAGTGTAGTTACCCAAACGAGACAAGATATGCAAAAACAACATAAACTATCTGTTTACTGTTATTCAAAGTATCGAAGACAATTTGTTGCTCAATACAAACAAATTATGAGTTTATGGCATAAAGTAAGTTATTGCTATCAATTTGATAGGATTAATTATGATCGGTTATTTGTCACTCACTGACAGAGTTCTCAAAATCATTCTTTACTAAGTAAAGCGATTTTCATAAACCTGTTATTTATTAGTAAAGTTTTTGTCTGTTGATTTGAATTCTATCAGGACTTCACGGTTAATAAATTTGTGATTTTTGGTAATATGCCTAAAAATCATTCAGAATTACTCAGATTCATTTGTTTTCTTTAATCTTTTTCAAAATATACGTTCATGTACATTTATTGTTCACTTATTGTTACTTTTGAAGTGTTGCTGGTATTTCGTGTCAATAACATCTTAGTTATGTCAATGTTTGACAATATATATTCTGAAAAAGTGGTGAAACTTCTCGAAATGTCGAATCCAATAGTTTAATCATTATTTACGAATTCTGTTTCGACAACTTCCATAACATGTTTTATTTGTGGACACAATGATTAAGTAGTGAGTGGTTAGTTGATCAGTATGATACGCAAAAGAGCTGCATAGGACTGGTGGTCCATCAAGACTTTTGTTCAAGGTACTAGAAATAGCACAACTCTTGTGTTTAGAATGTTATTTGTTCTTGAAAGTTAATTGGTTTTGCATCATTTCTAAGTTGTGAGGGTAAATTAAGTTAAAAGTTGTTCCTAACTATCTTATGTGTCATAAATTAGTTGTCTATTATCTCGAGATGTTGATAGCTGGCGATTTTGTGATGAGCAGTTGGAGATGCTATGCGATATAACTCGGAATCAATTATAGTGGCACAAACGCATTCATTTTCTATATTCTCCTAATTTTCCTCTGCGATATTCTACTGCACTATTAATCCCTCGAGTTCCTCCCTATATTATGGACCATATTTTATTATAGTGTATTTTTCTTGCTCCTATTGTTATCCCTCTCATTATTTCAACTATTCTACTATTCTTGTTAATTTAATCTCCGTGTTGATGTACTGTGATATATTGTGCTGATCCACATTACTGTAATTCCTTATGTTGATTAGGTTTGCGACTGAAGTCAGATGGAGATTAAGTAAATTGAGACAAGACATTATCTATGTCATTTGATGAAATAAAATTTAAAACTCAATTGAAAGGTGTTGGTAGAAGGATATGTAAACACATTTGAAGTTGGTTCGGGACAAAATGTCTGCGAAATAAGAAACGAAAGATTAATGGTAGTTCGAAAACTTGAGATTTAGGCCATGATACAATCGGAAGGTTTATACAGTAGGAAATTTCGACAAATAGCTAGATGTCAAGCTTCTACAGTTAGGTAGCCATCAATAGTAAGTAAAATCTAGTTATATCCCTTTCCCCACAAATCGGATATGTTTACAGTTCTGACACTATGAGCGAAGAAATAAGCCTCTTAAACAAATGTTTACCGTAAATGTATATGGTCTGAAATTTGTTCACGAAAATATAAAGGTCGAAATTATAAGCATATCAGTAACTTAAGCACTAAAGGCCATATATAAACGTTGACTTCAGTTATGTTTGGAAATCTGGAAACGGCTTGAAGTTAATGATCCGTAATTAACTCAGCAGTACGTTTTTGCAGTAAACTTGGCGTTTTTCAGTCAGACTATGTTCAACAATAGTTTAAACGATGTGCTCTTGTATCTAACTACGTTTATGTGGATTTATCAACTCACTCCTCATTCGGAGCTTCATTTATATTGGTTGCTTGATATGTGTTCTATTCATGATAATTTAGGAGGATTAAGCAATTTAGGTGAGAAGAGGCATTCAGTCATCTACTTGGTAGGCGAAAGCCTGTGTAAGTTGACGAGCTTCATTATACTTTTCTGAAGCCCTTGGTACTTTACACCTACAAAATCCAGAAGTGTCTATTCAGTATAATCTTACCCAACATCTGCTTCTAGTATAGTTATAAGCTTTAGTGTTTTGACAATGACAATTACTCTTCCTATTCTTTTATATTAATGTCTTACCCTGGAGCAATTTGTTTTCATTTCTATTTCTATAGACATTTCTTTTTCAGTTTCATTCTATATTCTTAATAAGAACAACATTTTTGTGCCTCAATTGTCACTATGTTAACTTGTTTTTATTAGCAGACAGTAGTGATTATTATTATTATTTTTATTACTATTTTGAAGCAAAATGTAACTGTTCATAACTGTACAGCTTAACAGCAACTAATTTAATAAAATTTATTTTCCTTTCTACTATGTTCCTGTTCCCCCCCCCACACACACACCCGATCAGCGCATATTTTACATTTATTATTATGTCATTCATATGCATTTTCAGTATTTACTTTCAACTATTTCAACTGTTTATTTGAGCGCAACTATGTAAGATTTGAAAAGAGGTAAACAAAAGCTTCCGTGTTTTTTTTCTCACAAAATGATAACTTCATTTTGTTTAAAAGAAACGTAATGCTTAAAGCTGTTAATATTTATTCTGTGAACTAACGAATCAGTTTTCTTGTATTTGGAAGTAGATCACATAGAATTCTTGAGTATAGACCCTTTTCATGGCTCATGTGATATGTCAACTGTTAAGGTTTTCACAGTACCTATCACTTGATAAATACTTAAACATCGTTATCATCCCTATAGAATTCACTAATTATGATTATTGTCGTATGTTTCGTGAGCATTAACGGTCGTTGTTTTTCCTTCAAACTACATAGTTCATTTCATTCAATAGGTTCAGCTTAATACATTTAATGAAATTAATATTAGAAAATGTTTTTTTTATCTGGAGGTATACTTTAGTTGTAATAAAGGGTCCAATTCACGTTATTCGATATAAATAAAAATATTCATACAAAGTATGATTCTTCACAATTTAATTTGAACTCAAATTTAGCGGGTAATGAATAGACGTCGCTTCCTGTTTCAGGTGCCATAAAATTAGTCACTCAGTGATAATAACACTTATTCGTGTGTGATATTTAGTCGATGTGTTTAAAATAATACAATATGTATCTATTGCTTTAATACTGATTAGTGTTAATCACCAAAAAGCCACGTCCAGAAGGGTTTAAAACAAAGTGAAATGACCACATTACAAATTAATTGGTGGCCACTTATCCCACACAAACATGATATTGGTTACTAATCTGCAGTCACTTCATGTTTACAGTTTGCTATATGTGGTGAAAATTCTCCGACAATAGGATATTGAAAATTCAAACAATCTACATTTTTGAATCCGCCACAAAAATTAGTTCAAACGATAGGCTTATGTAAAAGCTTCTGGTGTTAGATTGTTGTATGTAGTTGGCATGAAATATTGGACTTAATTCCAAATTATCTACTACTAATCAAGAAGGTCTATCTGCTTCCGTGATGAAATTATTTTCGTCACGTCGATTTGAATCAGAGTCATTAAGTTTCTTAGTACATGATCATTACTACTAAGATGCTCAGATAGTGACAGACTTTCTATAAGACTGGAATGAATTATTAGTCCCTGCATTTTGACCCATAGTCTAAATAACTAGACACCGAGTACACTATGTTATGATGTTAGATGATCTATTTCACACTTTTTTTATCATTAGACCTTGTGTAATTTGACCTAACTTCAAGGTGTTTAACCTTTCTATTGAGTTATTCTAAGATTTACTGGCTCATAGAACATATATACCCACGTGTACATATTACATGATATAATCCAATAGTATACATATTTTCTTTGTTTTGTTTTATCAGCTTGATCAAGGTTTACAATGTTTACGTCTTCAACTAACATCACAACATTCTGAACAGTCATTAATTGACAATTTAATTGAATTCGAAAGTCAAGAAAAGTGGATTCATGAAAAAACAACACAGTTGGATCGGTCTTTGACAGAAGATGAGACAATTTTACAAAAACTACCGAAACGTTTAGTAGCGAATTGCTCACATTTACCAGTTGCTAAAACTGATACCCATTTATTGCATAATAATCGTAACCTAGTATTACACTCAGAAGACAATGAGAATGACAATTATGCTTGTCATACTACTACTTGTTCTGACACTAATGAATGTGTTCCTCACTTAATAAATCACTGTGATTATCAAGATGATGATTCAACTGCTGACGATAACGTGGATGATGATTCAGTTTATGAGAAAGTATGCAAAGTTTTAGAAGAGGAAATTAAGTTGGCAAAAGTAGGCCGATTATTTTCTTAGTGTTTGACTTAATTTCTTGATTATATGTATGTATGTATATGTATATATGAACATTACATGCTTGAAATTCGTACCAAATTACATTATGAGGTGTTGTGGAAACTGTTCAAAGTTTCACATCTTTTACTAAACTTAGACAACCATAAGAGACTTAAAAACTGAAGAGATGCTTCATCATGGAATAAGAGAAGCTCAGTGTTGAGATCTAAATTAAGACTATAGTATTCACTACTTTGCCAACATAATACTAATTATAATGTTTGCTGTTTACCTTTAAACACGGCATCACTAACCTTGTTGATAAGTATAATAAAACACTAATGATTAAACTACACGTGACCTTAATAAATAAAGAAATATGTATTTCTAACAAACTGTTAAGTTCAATTGTGTATGAAATCGAATATAAAATAATTAGCTAACAATTTTTTATCACTACAACAACTAGACAACATTTATTTCATTATTGCCATGTGAACTATTTGTTTCACTAAAATGTAAAATCTGTTTGCAATTCCTATTTTGCTTTTTAGTTTCATTCGAACATATTGTTATGTAATAATATTTTGGTAAACAATTCAGCTTGTCCATTGAGATGGTTATTTTTGTGGATGTTGGTATTTTTAGTTGATTGAATATGTCGCAGATTAATGTTGGTAGGATACCATAGATGCTGACCCAATGGTGTAGAGGGTCAGTCGCTTCTCGTACGGAACCTGGGGCGTGCACAGCTGAGGAGTTCTGCAGTAGAACAAAACAGCTGACATATTCAATCAATCAAAAATTCAGCTTTACCGTGATATTGTATGGTTTGTATGCGTTTGTGTGTTAACAACGCAAAAAAGGAATACACCGAATACTGTAAAATTTTACATAAATATTGGTTTAAATCCTGGTTTAGAGGCTGAAGACAAAAATAGAATGAAGACTAACTAACTCCCTCAAATGGTCATTCATTGCAATAAACTTATCATTTTACACTCGGCTTGTGTTCGATAATAATTTTAACGGTAACTTCATGCATGCAACCATTTTCATTTGCGTTTATCGATTTACTTGTTTCTGTATAGCTCCGCATATATTGATCGTTTGACGTGTGCCCTATCTAACAGAATACGAGAATATTAATTACTATGATTGTAAAGAAGTTGGGATGGATCCACTGTGAATTTTATCACTAAACAACTTGTGAGTATAAGACACTCTGTGAAAACTGACTCAACATTCAAAAACATCTATAAGGTGATTAAGGACCGGTGAAAAGAGCAGTGACTTTCCATTTACGTAGCGTTTCTAAAGCCATTACTATGTGGTTACAAAAAATTAGATGTTTGTTTTTAAAACAAACTTATAAAACATCGTTTCTACAATCACCTTAAGTGCCAGTTTTTACAAAAATCATTGTTTGTATCCAGCACGTTTGAATATTTTCCAACCACTAGTTTCATGCATACTCCATCTTAAAGCATCTTTCTCATTAATGTGCTGTAACTTTCACCATTTTTGTGTTTGGAACCGCCGTGTTACTATCGCCACATATTGGTGACTAACTGCTAGAATTAACGTGATTAAAATTGCGGTCTGAGTTCCAACACTTCTCTATTAAAAGTTTGTGGATAAATGACTGAAAATGCTAGGTGAAGCACAATAATTTCAGATTAGAAACGTATCGCATTACCTCAGCACAAATATGCGGCTTGAGCATTTGAATTAGTCGCTATATGAATACTTTCAAAAAAAAATCATTCACACCATGATTCTATAATGTTTCTCTTATCGTTGTTATTGTTTTCTTTATACAGGAAAACTTTGAAACCATAAAAAATAAAGAAAAGAAAGTTTGTGATTATGTACAGGCTTACCAAAATCTTTGTGAATTAGTTACTAATAACAGCAATGATGTTGATTCCTCTTGTGATAATGTTTGTAGGCAGTATTCATTAAACAAAGAGTTGAATAATTCGAGTTGCAATGATCATTCTCCACTGGTTACCACTGTTGAGGACGCTCGAGCTAATAAATTGAAAATCTCTTATTATGATCTGTTAAATCGATCTAGTCAACGAATAAAACAGTTGGAATGTTGCCATAAAAGATTACTCGAGGTATGCTTTGATTATACTTTTATTCATGATTATTGCCATCAAATCTATCTCTCAACTATTCCACTGCACCACTGTCTTGAAACCCAGCTGTTCATCGAAACTAATTTACCAGGCTTTAATTTATTGATTTGGCATTGAACCCCACTATAGGTGTAGTGGCCAGTGATGCTATCTCACTTTTTAAACCGAAGTAGTTGGTAGGAGGTTCAAATTTATATTTTTATGACTGGAAATCAAACGCCTTAAATGCTTAGCCAACATTTCATAATATTGAACAGCTCAAGAATAAATAATACTGTTAAGTAACAAATGTACATGATGAGGTAATCGGTCAGATGAATTCTGGTTGTAGTTAGTTTGATTTCCGCTGTTATAAACTGTTTCCAAATAATTGGAGCACCTCTACATCATACGTTATTTAGTAGCTTAGTGGATAATACATCCAACTTTCAACCACTAGTCTGAAGATTCAAATCTTGTTCCACTTGCTGTGGCATAGTCATTTGATTAATACTACAATTTTTTTTTTAAATAAACACTTAACACTAGCTCGAAGTCGATCACATGACTAAATAATAAACGTTCAGCAAGACAAAACTGTTTATGGTAAACTCTTTCATTCATTACCATTCGTGGATATGTCTCATACGCTTACTTGTCCTTTGCGTTTTCCAATAAATTACATACCTTATTGATGAAGATCAGTCACTCACGTACAATGTGGAACCTTGCATACATATACTTCATTTCAACTGACCAAAACCTTAACAATACATTTTGATGAATGCCAATGTTGTATTAAACAGATTAAACGTAGAGAATGATTCATGATTATATCTGGTTACCTAAGCAAGCGCAATTTGTGATATTATATTCATACTCAGTAATCTCTACAATACCTAATGACAACACCTTTCAGAGAAGAAGGTGAAATCCGCATTTATGTGTCAGCATGAGCGGCGGCATATGGATAATGACTTTGTTGGATTACAGTTGTGGTCGACCAGCCGTTAAAAAGAATTGAAATTGTTTAATCTAAATTTTAAGTTAATTCTATGTCATTAGAATCGATCACACGCTTATTTTCTAATTATTTCCCAGTATATTCTTTTAGTTCATTTCAATTTCGATGAATGGAAACAGAATTATTTACAGTGGATAGCGAATCGCCAATATCGACTAAATGATATATTTTCTCCAAAAGCTCTGTCGACATTACAAACTGACAGACAACAACAATCTAGTACACACACTATTACAGACCAAATGAATTGTGATTTATCGAAATCTCTAATACGCCTGCCTAGTGTATCTACTAATTCTGAGATAATTCCTACGCCTAAGAAACATTTACCTAATCATACGAAATCCGAATTGTCTAACAATCGTTCCTCTCCAAATCCATCGAGGAGTGGTGAATCATTACAATCGCTCATTAACAATAAGAATAAACAAAGAGTCAGTCTTAAGCCAGATGAAGTAAATTGTTCACTATTTGTTCAAGCTGTTCTACATAGTAAGCCAACAGATGAATGGGCCAATCCAATTTATATCAAGTCTGCATTTGATGCAATAGATCAAGCAAAAAAAGGCATCGTAACATGCAATCAAATTATTGAAGCACTGAGTACAAAAAATCAGGTATTTCCATATTTTGTTAAGTTGGCACCCGTTTTAAATGTTAATTAAAATTTATTGTACAAACATAGACAATCAATAAGTCACATTCAACGCAGAGCCTGTCATAAGTGTACGTTAGCTCAAATTGTCATACCGTATCAATATGACGAAATAAATTTGGCAAAAATTTCAAAAGAATCTTGATGACGTGGGCGGTTAGACGATGTGAATATAGCTTGTGATGAAGGAATAGAAAGGTATTTATGAAAGAATATTGTAACCCAAAATCCTAGGAAATATAATAACCCAATTCATTTGTTTTACTTTGTTCGATTCTAAACCATAATAAATTGTTTTCATCTGTTAATTGCAGATATCAACTGGACACTAACTAAGTAGTCTGCATTTACCTGCATAACTAAAACTGACAGTCATGTAATGATTTGACGTTTTGGTTCAGTTGCCCATAGTTTTAATTCATCTTGCTCTAAGTCCAGGTGTTATATTTATTATATTTGAATTAAAGTTAACTGTGGAATTGAGGATGCATCCTGTTCAAAACTCAGCAGCTGTATATATCTGTATCTTGGTTTTGATTTCCGTAATGAAATCCTACATGTTGTAAAATCCAGATTATCAGCAACGTAGACACAATGAATTTTTCAATAGGTGAGTAGCGGTAAATAATCCCCAAAATAAATAGTTGCATAAGCTCTCAACATTGATGCTGACCATGTTTGTTTTAGCGGACACGACTAGTTGAACGTGCTTGGTCACATATCACTACTAGATCACTACATGACTCACCGTGGGAAGCATCTCTCTCTAGTTTGCCAGCCTAGACATTGCTGTCCCATCGACGCTCTATTTACCATCAAATATAATTTATCCGCCGTCCTTCATTGCCTTCTAATTTATTCTCATTCGTTAGAGTGGGCTGAATCGTTAGAAGTTGCTCTGGTAGTACGACAAACGTAACTTGGTCATATACCGCGTGCACTTTAGGTGAAAGCATATGTGCCAACTATGACTAATCAAGATTCGGTTTCGAATCTCAACATTACGGTGATTTAAATTTATACTAGTTATACCATTAGAAGAATTTGTTGTAAATTCTGTGCTGTATATCCCCTATTACATTAATTAAATTTACTATTGAATTTTAATTTCTGTTAGTATAAACCTTTACCAACAGACAAGTTGATTGAACACGCAATAAAACAAGAAACTAGTAAATGTACCTGTCAACCAAAATTTCAACCTAGAAAAATTGGAAAAGATAAATATTGTGTAAGTTTATCAATAATAAAAATGAGCGATGTATATTTGTAATATTTTCATTGGGTAGAAATTAAAATTTCTGACATTTCGCTGCTTGTTACAAGTTGTTCCTTCAAAGTGAAATGAATAACTGAACTGTATCAACACAAGATCAAATAATACAATGAAACAAATCAAAGTAATTAGTATAAGCTTGTATCTTCCCGTTAATTTGTAATGGACTGAAACTGGTCAGCTTCTGTTGCCATATATGCATCCTGAGCGGATTGCCTCCATATAGCGAGAGTACATAAGTAATGTTTAAGTTGAATTGTGACTGGCAAGCGGATACCAGAACATGCGTTTCGTCCTATTTAGAACTCATTTGCTGGATAAACCAGTTTCAATTCATTACGAATCAACTGGAAGATACAAGGTTATTCCAATTACATATATACCACATTGCACAAGTCCGATTGTCTGGAGACAGGAGCCTAGTAGTAAACGCAGTGGCGTTTGGCAGGAAGCGAACCGAGTTCGAATCCCAATGTGAACACAAACAATGGGATGCAGGTACGTCCAGCCGATGAGTCTCAAATAGGATGAAACGCGCATCCTGAAATTCTGTTTCCCAGTCACAAATTAAAATAAGTTCGTACAATCAAAATACATGTCTGACCGTGTCATGTCAAGTTTTTTAGGTCAAGGTGATTTTAAAGTGAGACATGTATATAATAGTGTGAGAAATATGTGAAATGATGATAAAATTGTGTGTTCATATGATTGAAATTTGATGTACTTTAATTATGTTTACTTGGTTACAAAGTTCATGTTGAGTGAATAAAATGGCCTTCCTTTTTAATAAGTGTAGTTGGATTTAACAGCATGCGAAACGCTTCAGCTATTTGTAGATAATACATTCGTTCTTTGTAAGCAGGATATTAGTCAGTCTGATATTCTCAGACAATTCTACGAGGTTCACTTGGCTATTAAATTCACATTCGACGAAGTGAAAGGAAAATAGCATTTCTAGATGTTCTGCTCACAAAATGAACACAAAACTTATTAAGAAGAAACCTGAACAAGAAAACCACATGGATAGGACAATATAAAAACTTGATTAGCTTTGTATCTATACAACATAAAAGGAATCTATTGAAAACCCTGCGTTATAAAATAATAACGATATGCTCTCCTGATATAGTTGACGAAGAAACGGAAGCATTGCATAAAACCCTCAGGGAGAAGAGCTACCCATGAAGTTTATAAATAAACATGATATCTTGGAAACAAATAGAAAGATGATTCAAGCCGTAAATAGAAAGCCACTTTTCATTAGACTAGCATTCAGAGGGGACGCGCCCAGTGAAATGCTAACGTTGAGGCTACGCAGTTCTATCCGGAAAACGTTCAACGCCACAAAACTACAACTGGTATTTTCTACCCGCCCTATGGTGATACCGCGAATGAAGGATATATTACCTAAGCTTGCCACTTCATTTTGTATCTATCAGTTCAGCTGCCCCTGTGGAGCAAGTTACATTGGCAGATGCTCAAGAAATGTACTCCTCCGTGCTCGCAAGCTACTTTCGGTTTGCATAAACATAGGTGCTGTTAGAAGTATCAACAGTTCAATACTAGCTCACCTAATTCAAACAGGTGGTGCGGCGAACATAAATCAGTCATTCACAATAATATTCTGTGTAAACAGTTATCTACCAAGATCGGTTAGACTCAAAGTCCTTAAAACGTTACAGGCGATAGCTATACAGGTCGAGAGGCCAGAACTGTGGATACAGAAGATGTACGTTCAACCCCTTCTCCTTCCATGGCCGACGCAAGATCTATTAAACCAATCTCCACCTTAACCCTTTTAGTAATGCATATGTATCTTTCCCTCTTGATGTGTATTTCTATAATTTAAGTCTATCCTATCCAAATACTACTGTCTTTATTCACAAATATGCATATTTATTATTATTATTATTATTATTATTATTATTATTATTATTATTAATCATGGTACACAGAATGAATTTGAATATCATTGAATCTCTCCTAATTTTTTTGACTTGATAACATTTTAAGACCGAGCAAATGAAATGATTATGATTCTTTCTATTATTGTTATTGTTACTATTTGACGAGTTTTGATTATCATCCACTCCATTTTCCGAACTCTTACCGATACGGTTTCATGTTAAATAGGATTTAGCCTTTGTCTACAAACACTTGATCTAACCGTATTTTACTATCACCCCATCTCCTATGTCACCCATATGCATAGATACCTATCTATATTTGATTAAGGGTAATCTTGTTAATTTCAGTTGTCATTACACTTTCAGTAGTTACATGATGCTGATTATTTCAGCATTAAGATTCATATTTTACAAATAAACCGAGGAGAAGAATACTTCTATTCAATTATCTTTGATATGTAAATGATGTTGTATCAACCTCAGAACTGTATATTTTTGTGACTAATAATTTTGAATTAATAAATGTAGAACCTGATGAGCATTTATCCAGAAGAATATTCCTCGTTCAATCGTCTTTGTTTTCTATTTGTCTTTCTTTTTAATTGGAAAACCTTGTTGAATAATTTGGACACTCTTAATATTCATTTTATGATTGTGACATAGCATTTACTGCTGTTTTTGATTTGATTTGTAATTTTTCTAGTTTATGATTATTAGGAAATCGTCTTTTGTAGCCTTCATGTTCTGTTGCACGAGTTATGATTTCTCAAGTAGACTCTACAATATAGAAAGCATCACAATGAACACAACGTAATCTGTAGACACAATTCTGTAAAAAAGGGATCTTGTTCTTTGTTTTAACTAATGCACCTCGAAGAGTGATCACGGTTTTGTAGAATGCTTGAATCACATGTTGTTTTAGGTCCATTTGCAATTCTTCTGTTGTGTCGTAAAGATAAGGTGGAACTACAGCACCATTCCATGACATTTCAGTTGATTTATTGTCAATAATTTTTCGTAGTGCTCTTCTGTACGCTGTGAACGATATAAATTCACTAGTTCAATTCCGGTACTTTATTACACTTCACCAATACGGCTGCTTAGACATCTGAATTATCATGTCTTATCATCAATTTACTACTATACGTCGTTATTCCTGTGGACAGCGCCATTACAGATGCACGCTTTTCTTAGGTTGTTTTTTTTAACATCTCATCAATCTGATTATTGTGAAAGTTAAGACTACCACAGTGATTCGTATATCTTCTCTCTCTGTACCTTGGATAACAGAAACGGTATACTGTAGAATTTAGGCATCAAGTATATGTAGCAGTGAAAAGCACATCATTAGAGTATGACTATTTTTTAAACATACAAATGAATATAAATAGCAGCTATTCATTATTTAAAAGATGCTTTGTGCTTAAGAAATTCACATATTAGATGACATTTTTGGGCACTGTTATATATTTTGTACTGATAAATCTTTTCTTCAGTCGAATACATATCATATTTAGTAAAGCCCAAAAGCTGCCCATAAAGCTCGATGATTGAACATTAAAAGAAACTCTTTTATTCACTGTGGTGAAAATTAAGTTAAACGAAAGAAAATATTATTTCGACTACATTCATATGATTTGTTACATTGACGATTCAGATGGAAATGTTTTCGATGAAGTGCTTTTTGCAGGTCATCTAAGATACTTCTGTATGGGTAAAATGCTTTTACAAATAAATAAATAAAGAGATTCTGTTATCAGAAATTTACTAAGTACCTTTATTACATTTCTTTCTATTATCGTCTTGATTGTGCTATTTTTCTTGAACATTTAGTAAAAACATTTTACTAGTTTTGAAAATAAAGTAGATACTGATAAGTCAATCTGGAACAGCACTAACTGAAGCTGTCGAGTTTTTGGCACCGCTGGGGACACATTACTTTACTGATATACTGACAAACAAACTCAATGGGCATGATCTAAGCATTCGTTATTAAGCCTCAACATCCTAGATTTGATCAGTTCGATGGCCATGAGTGAGCATTACTAAAGAGTAGAAAATTAGAATGAACTAGCTATTTGGTTTATCTTGGTTTTTAATGACTTCTTAATTCTAGTCATGTTTCATTTATGAACATTGTATTGTATACAGTCATCGTTTCGGTAATAAAGAAAACGGTAATTTATTCATGCGATTTTCTGTTGTTTTACAGTTTGGATCTACTACACGAGTATACTTGGTTCGGTTCTTAAATAGTACGACAATTGTGAGAGTGGGTGGTGGGTGGATGAGTTTGAGTGAATTCTTGGATTCACGTGATCCATGCAGAAGTAAATAATCCGTTTTGTTATTCTGTATTTTCCTAAACTATTTTCCATATCGCTTCACCATACTTAATACATACATTCATATTAGTTTCAAGAGATTAGAGTGAAATTGACCAATTAATAACTGGCATCATAAATAGAATCAACCTTATAGCTTATGAGATTCCAATGAGATTCTTTTGCCAAATAAATTTCGAGAACTATTGAGTAGCCGGATTTTTAGTTTCCTTAGTTGCTACGTTTTAAATTTGTTATGGATTCATCTAGGTTGGAAACCAGAGACCATTAAATTGACGTCCAAGTGTGGGGCTCCTGATTAGTAGTGCTCATCCATAACCACACAATAGATCTTCATGTATTGAAGCTAACGTTTTAATATCACCACTGAGCTGGTGACCAGTCGTAGGATTCCCACATCAATTAACGTGTAATGTATGGCGGCTACCATCTTATGTTATAGGTGATAACTGTCTAACTTCTGGTTTGTCTGAACTTTGCCAGTCATTAAAACTCAGAACAGATAGCTTTCCAGTGTTCCATAACTTCCAGCTATACCCAAACTGCATCAAATTAATACATTGTTATGTTTTTGAAATGAAGTGATCAGCTACAGATCAATATACAGTCTGCCCGACAGAATTTCTTTGACTAACTACAGTTCGAGATAAATTAAAGGCAGCTTTCTCAGATAGAGTAATTGGCAATGAGTAAACATTCATATGATGGATTCATATTAGATCTCTTGTCCAAATTAAGTGTAAATGTTTTCAGTAAATCTCAAGGCATTTTCTCAAGCGCATAGTCGTCAATATGCCAAGTCACAGATTTTATTGGTGAATATATTTCTTTCCCTGTTTTATCTGCTTAGAAATAAGCTATGCAAGTAAAGCAAGTAATCTTCAGTATCTTAGTGTTAAAAATGTTCTTCTTCAAACCGTTAAATCGTAGGTTTGAATCCTATACAACCAATTTGTTTTTGAATGGCTGAGTGATTCACTAGCTTTAGCTCATATGACATGCCCTAAAGCGGCGAACACGAATCTGTATATGATACATGGATTTCCAAGAAAATATAAGTAGCCGGTTTTAATTTATTGCTGAAAATCACTAAGCTACTATCCAAAAGATAGTTTTCTCTTCCCATTATATATTTTCTACAATAAAGTGAAGTAGATTTGTATCTTCGATGAATTCTTTAATTAATATCAGATCCTCTATGTAATTCCGGTCTGATGAACACAACATTACTAATCATATTCTCACTGTATTTTAATAAGTTACCTTATAATCTGTTAAATAATAATAATCATATATATAAGGGCACATTACTTGTAGAGACGTGGTCATCGTAAAGTTGCTAAAATTACATAGGGAAATGTGTTGAAAAAATGCGTAATCACATAGTTATTGTTGGAAATAATCTTTTTGTCTTTCCTAAATATTATAAATGAGTTAAAGTTCACATGGAGCGTAGGAGAGATATAGTCAGGGTGGGGGGGGGGGTTCTACGGTAGTTGATGTCTCATAGAATGCAATGATTTCATTTTTGGAGGACTAAGATATCATATCACGGTAATTAAATCCTATAGCACTGGACAATTGCAGTCAGGCTCAGATAGTCATTTATAATTAGTGAGAACACTAGAACAGACAGAACAAAGCAACAACGGGACGTTGTAGGAATAGTGAAGTGAATAGTGTGAGTAGGGCTGATTTCGGGCTTAACTAGGTATTCCTAAAGGTAATTTGTAATATAAACTTGTACTGAAGTTAAGAAAATATGTTATAATGATCCAAATCTTGGTATGTTTACTTAGTAAGATTAATGCCCATATACTTAGAGTCCCTAGAAATATGCTAGTTGAGTAAGACATAAGCAGTGATGTAATTTGCTTGAAAATTCTATGTAGGGGAGTGGATTTTGAACTTGAGTTACGGAGGTTATAACATATCGATTCTTCAAATTGAAGTGAATAAGTAAGTTTATTTAGTTTGAACCGTTGGTTTCATAGAGTTTCGACCTAAGTTATAACATTTAGTTTTATAGTATGTAATACAGTCACTCTCATTGAAATATGAAGCGTAAAGCGACTCTGGACAGTTTCCAACCCAACTTTATCTTTAATGTAAACATAACTCAGAATAAAAGTAGACATATAAAATTCATTTTTACATAATGACTATTTGATTATTCTCTAATATTCATGTAACAATTAATAGGGTAGTTTTAAAACGGGACATTAATAAAAATTTGTATATCCATGTACGGAATGTTTATTCAGAAAGCAAACTCACAAATGTGAACCACATACATATTTCTAACCTACACATATTTAGTATGATCTAAACTAACCAAGAATGTCTTGTGTATACTACAATATGAATCATAAACATTACTGACTCATTGTTTATACTTATTGTATGCCAATAATAATAATAATAATAAATTAGTCTAAATCAAACTCTTTTAAACTTAACTTAGTAGAGTAGACTGAATGTAGACAATTGTAAACTTAAAACTAATTCATTATATTTTGATTGAATATATCACAGACTGATGTTGGCAGGGTACCATTGAAAACCAGAGAGCACTGGACAGCTGTTTCGTTCTAGTGTGGAACAGTTGTCCAGTGCGCACTGTAGATTCCGCACCAGGGACTTAAGTTTGTCGGCGAACGCCTAACCATCTGCACCACTGGGTCGGCATCCAATGGAGGAATCTAGGTTACTCACTGCTGATGAGTTCCACACTAGAACGAAACAGCTGTCCAGTGTTCTCTGGTTTTCAATGGTACCCTGCCAAAATCAATCTGTGACATATTCAATCAAAATAAATAACCAATCTCCACATAAATAACCATCCCAATCGAACTAATTCATTATAGTTAGTAAATAAGTGCATGTTTCTCACCACTTGATTCATGATTTGAAATCGGATAACGATTGCAAACTATGTTGAAGATTGACTGAAGTTATATACGTGAATAATTAGATGTCAACTCAATGATTTGTATACGGTACATAGTGCAGGGTGAAGTACTTATAAGTTTCATATTACAATTAGGCAGTTCTCATTCTTGTTCCCCTTGGTATGGGTAAAATCACCACGATGTGAATCTGGAAACAGAGAATGTTATATTGCGGATTCACAGTTCTACATATGAATACTCTTATTCGTAATCTATTTTTGTCAGAGTATTCACACTGAATATCTAAAGCCGTTGTCAGGATGTGGTTAAAATAATTGTAATTATATGAGCCCAGAATGAGATGCCATGTAAACCATTTCGCTATAAGTCTCAGCAACCACTCGCAAAATCAATTACTTAGTCACCTTATTTATAAAGAGTTTTAAAAGTTCACTGAAAATTACCCCGTGGTGTGTAGCTTCTGAAAATTCTAATTACTAACCAAGTCAATTAGATTAAAGAACTTCAAGACCCATAGATTAAACTTACAGGATCTGCTCTCAGTGCTTTTTTTCCATTTTCAATCTATGCATATTGTATCCTAAAATTTAGTCAATCAGTTATAAACAGAATAGGACCTGATGCATCAGTTTTTCTACCTTGTGTGCCAAATTACTAATATACAATCACATTTTTGTAAAATACCGAAACCCAGTTCGCTACGACGTACTGGAAAGTATTTCTGAATGAATAACAGAATTCAAAATCTATAGGAAGAAAGGGTAGATGCATTAGCGTCATTATGGCCAATTCTAGATTCATTATACAATATCTCCAACCACTGACAGCGATTGTTTCTAACTCCCACCCCCAAATAGGTAGTTTGTACCCACTATATCAATTCAAACCAACATTTAATGACTTCATGAACAGATGTTACGTTTTTTTTGTCAATGCAGAAACATGCCCATATCTTTTTCAGGTCTTAAACTAAAGTTAAGTTTTACTTCTAGAAGGATTCTGTGTAAGATGATTCAAAATAGACCATCTTTCAATTTCCCCTGAGTAACCGTCTATTTCAAAACAGTTTGAAGCGGAGAAAATCCACTTAGACACACAATAGGATCATCTGCTTACTTAACAAACGTATTTTCTGTAGAAGATAGCTCATTTTGAAAGGAAAGGGAGAAAAGTTAAAAGAACATCACCTTGAGGTAGGTTGTGTTCTCTTCTAGCGAAATAAAAATGTGACCAATTGGTTGTCTGATTTTCCGTGTTAATATTATTAAGTCTGCTTGGTAATATAGATCTTGGAACCAAGTCTAAAACAAAATTGTTGTCGGGAAACGTACTTTGGACATACCTCTGTCTTTTCTAACCTAAGTAATATGCTAAGATATCAGACAGCTGCCTTATCCTGACTGTTTTTATCACATATATAAGTAGACTGATATGAGACAATATAATCTTATTTAGATAACCTAGTAATAGTTTTCCCGTTGTTTTAAGAAAAGGTGTTACTAAGGTCACTCACTTTTAGATGTGCTCCTTGATATTAATATTTCTTCCATTTTTTCCACGTTTCTGGTATACTATTCGTTATAAAAGATTTATTCATGATGTTAATTAACGGTTGGCACAAACTTCAACAAGTATCTTAATGTTCTTGTTCATTATTTTTCATTTTGTAATAATGTTTTAATCTAATTGATGATGTAAAGAGACTATTTATTGTCTTTTTCTTTCAGTTACTCATAAAACAAGTCAGTTTAGCAATATACCACCATCAAAATGCAGTTTGACTTCTCCGAGAACATCATCTACTTCAAAACGTGAAAGTAATTTAGGATTGATTAGTGTAACTCCAATTAGTAAGTCGAATACTACTACCAGTACATATACCAGTATGAATTCTAAAAAAGGAAACCCATATTCATCAACACCTTTAACAGGTAAGGTACACGAAAAACAATGACTGAATTCATCTAAGAATAAAACACCAATCCTTAGCTAACAAAAAATTTTTAAAGTATATATTCATATGTATATATCTTGTATCTTGTACGTGATAGCTTGTTTATCCGCAACAAATTTAGCACTTGAACTCCTTGAACCCTCCTAGTTGCGAATTCAGAAGACAAAAGACGAGTAGACAGGAGCTTTATATCAGTAAAATGGAGAGAGTCAGTTCTGTACAAAATAATCGTATGTTTATAGTTTTCTGAAAGAATAAAATCAGTATTATAAACCATCCAATTCGGACTAAAAATTTACAACCATTACCCAATCAGAACACTCCATATTTAGATTCTGGGAGGTTCTGTCGATCAGTGATTGAACGAAATGTCTCTGGCTCTTTCAAAATCATATTCGACACACGATTAGAAACGCAGTACTATGCTTTGAATCGTATGTCTATATTAGAGCATTGTGAGAATGAAAGCGGACTTGTCTTACCAACGCCCGTACCAGGACGTTATTGACCACGTTAGTTTATGAAAATTATCTCTAAATATGACACACTTTTAATTTATGTGTTATGCGATTCCTGAAGATTAAAGAGGATACAAAATTTGAACCAATCTCTACAAAACGACTTAAATTAATCTGTAATGATTAGATCATTGATGATTCACTTCAGGACTCTTTTGAAGTACTCATGAGTCGTAAGTCGTAAAACTCAAACAAGCTAAATGTCAGACAGTCATCATCACTTGTACTTGATGATTGTCGAGCTATATCGCAAATTGATCCGAGTGCTCATTTGGCTATTGGACTCATGCTTGGTTGTGCGGATAGTTAAGCGTTCATCACGAAACCTGGATGTCCTGTGTTCTATCTCCGATGAGTTTGTAGGTGAGCGCTATCAAGCAGAAGTCTCATGCTAGGACAAAATAGTTCTCTAGTGCTCTTTTGTTCCTAATTATATCCAGCCATGAACTATTTGTGATAAATGTTAATGAAATGAAAAAACCTATCTCTATAAAACCACAAACTTTTATATACGTAAGTGGTAATAAAATTAGTATCTCAGTATAACGCAGCTCGACACTTGATACAAAATACACTCAATGAAAGTTAAAGGATTAGCTGAAATCTTTACTGAATATTCCATTCTAGTATACAGCATAGCACTCGCAAAATAAACAGACAAAATGACCAAAGTTACTGAATATAAGCAACCCCTTTGTTGAACATTTAAAAATTTGGTAATAACCTAAGATCATAATTAAATATATATTTTCTAGAGAAAACAGAAACCACTACCAGAACTCCAGCACTGCTAACACCAACAACAGCAAATACTATGAAGAAGAAAAGTAATTGACAATATATGAACTCTGTTCTAATCCAGTTATCCCAGTGAATCAAATATGTTTACATTTAGCACTAATTAACTTAATACATGATATTTACTTAAACTTTCAGTCTAAACAATTTTTTCTAACCTTCCTTCTTTGTTTTTATTTTTTTTTGTATAAGTTTACAGACATTTATTTTTCATTAAAAGTCATAGTTTACAATACTGCTGCATTTTTATAGTTTTAGATAGTTTAATTCATTTCATATTGAAATGTGTACTATTGAATCTGATGACTTAAATACTACTTTACAAATGTTCTGATTCCCACATTTTTCTTTTAATTGTTCCATTTCTATGTATTGTTTGTTAAATTGATCAATAGAGTTTATCACTGGTCTTCTTTTTCAATATTATTGTATGTGTTATTTTTGTCGTATCATAGAATTCATCTGTTGACGTGATGAGGAAGATAATGTAACTCAGAAAGAGGACTTAGTAAATGTTGCTTTCTGTAGTCTGAAGAACCCGACCGTAGCTGCTACCTTGACACGTGGTGGTCGGGCTTGCCTATCGTGATGACCCAACCGAGCTATATTGGCTGGAACGCTTGTTCCTCTAGGTCCTACCATGCCAAGCAGGTCTGTTGGAGAGCCATAAGACTAAAGGCAACAACCTAAGATCTGAGGGCGAAGTCGTACCGCTGGCTACAGTGGAGCGTGATAGCAGTAAGGTGTTTCCCTCGGGTAGCCAGCATCTGCAGCGATGCTGCCTTCTCACAAAGGAAGGAAGAGGTTAGAAAAGGTCGACCCTAAAAATGTCACACCTCATCTTACTCCACGGATTTCCGTCTCCGGCAGTAAGGCCTTTTAAAGAAAGGAGCTAACACTTCGAAAACATCCCATAACAACGTCATGCGTGATCGACCTCAAACAGTTGCCCCTTAGGCTCCGCGATCGCACTTTTAGGTCACTATGACGAATACTAATCCAGTTTCCTTTTCAGGTACCTCAGGAAGTAATATTCTTCCATGGTGTGGGCAGCCAGGAAGTGAAAACCGCCCTCATACCCCTAACAGCACAAAAGATCATTTTGCTCGAGGTCAAATCCCACCCTCAACCCTCAATCTGAAGAATGTAACATCTAGAAAATCACCTATTGAATTATCATCTCTATTGAAATACATTATGTAATGAAGCATACTGGCGATAAATTATGTTCATAACTAATCAGTACTAAGCTAGTAAAGTTGACTTCAATTATTTGCAAATGTAATGTACAGTACTTAGAATGTTAGAATCTATTACGAAAAACCAACATCATAAAGTTATTGATAAACTTATGAAATTCACGGTATTTTCTAAATAGATGATACATAACATGTAAATTATTCCTTAATTGGAAACCTAAGCAATATTACTAATCATACATTTCAACCAGGAAGGCCTAATATTATATTTATGCGTATTATAAAGATTTAAGAAAACAGTGGTTATATAGCCGTATAGACGATTTTATATGATATTGTTTGTTTTTACTTAGAGACAGATAAACGTATATAAAACTTCAATAATTTCATCAGATGTGTAAAGTTTGTATATCTATTGTAATATTAATTTTTTCGGATCAGGTGTTGTGGCGACTGCTGAATTGAATATCACGAATTGACTTGTGATAGACAACTATTAAAACCAGGAACGACTAAACAGTCGTTTCATTTAGTTCGACTTCGTGTCCCTACCGGGGATTGGACACAAGACCTTGTAACTATGGGACAAATGCTTAACTCATTATTTATTAGTCATCATCTGATGTTTGGCATAATTAGCATAAGCTCACGAGTGACTGGTTTCAGAACTCTAATGAGATTTGGTCAGTATGGTTCAACCAATTTTAGGGTGTGGTAAATACCAATTAGATGAATTAACTCTGTTCAAGTTAGTATTGTTAATTCTGAATGTCAGGTCAATGGTTTAAGGGTTAGGCACTCTCTGGATGCTTAAGTCCCCTGGACTTGATCCTCAGTAAAAAAGTCGGCACTCGTTATAAAAGGAGAAAAGAGTACTTTCTAATACATCCTGGTTTTCAATGGTTGTCTAGGTAAAGTCAATTCATCATGAGTATCCTTAGAACCACTTGAATTTGAAACGATACTAAACTTTATTCCAACAACACTGATGTGCAGAAAGTCGTCGAACATGCTACTCTAATCAGAGCTTATTCTCACTACCACATAACTAGTCTGCTTACACTATTGCTTACACTGCTTACACCCATAAAAGCTGCCTAAGCCACAATTCTATAAGGTAGTTCCAATAAAGCTACAGTCATCATCATCAGCAGCAACGTAGAACCGGGCACAAACGCCTGTAGGTTCAAGTTGCCATACCACACTAGCACTACGAGATTATTGAGGTAACGTATAGACAGAATACAAGAGGGAAGAGTAAGTAAAGATGTCTAGAAAATAACAATAAAATTTAAGATTTAGATGAGGTTAAAGAGTGAATACACTTGCGCCACTGTGACCGATTCTGAGCCATATCGCCTAGTGTCTCCAGCCATTTGTTGCGATCATCACGCGGACCCCAACCAGGTAGTCTACATCTACCTACATGGCTTAGACCATTAATCAAGGACTTCATGGATAAAGCTACAGTGAATTTAGATATGAAGAATATTGACAAGTGAATTGCTTTTTTTATTTGTAAGTTGAAGAAATATACACACTACATCTAATTGTTAGATTATTTTAGTGAAGAATATATAAGTTACTACTTAAATGTTTTGGTTGATGTGTTCGTATAGCAGAATTTCTTTGTTATCAGTTATAGAAAGCGTTTTCCAGAGAAAATCTTCATAGGAACGAAATATGTGATTTGATATTCTAATTAAAATTTATTGGAATGGCTGTTTACAGCGAAATTGTTATAAATTGATAGATGATAATTAACTTCATTTACACACATATGATGTTTACTTTTGTTTATATAGTCAATTCATTGTATTGAAAACAAACAGAGTAGCATATTTAAAGCGGTATGTTATCGTGTTTTCCAAGTTTGATTATCCGCAAAAATGTGATGCTTTTGATAGAACAATAAAATTTGAATGGTCAATACTAATAGACATTTATTCATCATCAAAGTATCCCATCAATTTGCATGAACCTTTTATACATGCACCTTTACAACAATCATTTGCATGAATACAAGGACTATTTGCTTGAGCACATTGTACACATTTACCAGTAGATGAACTTTTACGATTACATACCCAATCCCTTCCACAGCATGGACGAAATACTGTGCATACTGTTTCAGGCTCTGAACACAACGACCTGACTCCACCTATTAAGAAAAGAAAAGTGATTACATATATATTAACATAAAATAAAGTTTCTTTCGATGCATAATTGGTAAAATCAGATTACGTTACAGCTCAATTATGAAAGACAAGTACAATCCAAGATACACTTCTGTTCTTATTTCGCACTCGTCAGCTGATTTATATCTACATTCTAGTGTTGATGTTCACACTATGACTAGAACTCAACACGTTCGTACGCATATGATGTCATAGAGTGATCAGTTTTAGTACATAACACTATTAACTGGGAGATACAAATACGTTCAAATTATGCGCCAAATTTCAGTTCGAAATCGACATGTAAACCACATAATTTTTTTTTTATTTCTGAAGAAATTAACTATTAGATCATTTTTTATATTAGGAAAATCAGCTGGCCGATACTAATAATGTAATCAGATTTACACTGTAAAGGGAAAAGATTAGAAATCTGTGTTGATCTACTTATAATATACTTCTCTATGTGCATAAAGTATTTAAAGTTGTAAGCATCGATTTCTTTCATCAGTTGGTTTTAAGTGTTGATTACTCCGTGGAAAATTTGTATATCACAAGCGACTTTTTTGTTTATTCTTCACTATGAACTCGTTTCTGCATAATCTAAGTTGTTTTCGTCTATTTAGGCTAAACGTAGGGAATGATTGAAGTCGAAAATCATTTTTTGGTAACATATACATCATAATTAGATCACCTACTCGTTTACGATAAGATACCGAAAAAGGATCTAGTCTATTAAATTTCTCTTTATGAAGGAAGGTAAGATTTCTCTTGTAGCCATCATATTCATCGTAATCACCTCATGAACAAAAGTATAGATCCTATACACACTTTTCCATTTGACCCTCACTTGAGATGTGTAAATTATGACGAACGTCTCAACTCCTACATTGTTCTGATACCAATAACTGTAGCCGAATGGCGAAAGTCTGGTACCCCATTTCGATTATGTACCTTCTTGTCAAAATAATCACATTGTCATTGTATTGTAATTTTTTAGCATGTGTAAAGGTGAGTGACCTTTAATGAGAAATTAAATTGGTTACTGAGTAATTACCCATAGATATAAACTAGCTGTTGGCACCATACATTCAGTAAATATAACAATCTATTCACAGTCATATCCTACATAACTTTGTTCTTCAAATCATAGGGGTTTTCAGTAGTCATTCTACTAAATGCGGGAAAAAAAAAGATTTTAGATTGTCATGAAGTTTTTCATCAATTGAAGTATTGCATACTTTACTGACCCCGTATATCCTGACTAGTCAACTTAGTCATAAACATATTGGAAAAACATTACTGCCTGTGTTTCATCATCTAACACATAAGATAAACTATTACTGACTTAATGTACGGTCGTACTTACTTATTTACTCTCGTTACCCCTCACAGAGGGTTACTGCCGGTCCTAAGCCCGGGTAAAGGAGGAGGGTTGGGCAGAGGGCTAGCATTCCCATCCCGTAAAACCCAAGCTTGCTAAAGAAACGCTAACCAGATTAAACAAACTAAACCATTTAAACCCTACCCTTAGAGTGGAAGTAATGATTATGATGCCTCATGACGAAAGCAGAGATTCTTCGAAGATCATGAGGTCGACGTCCCTTCGAATAATCAGAGCAAAAGTTTTATAGGTACTGTCGTACAAGACGAGTATTTATTTTTTGAAGGGTGAATTTTTTTGTAATGATAAATTATTGAAACTATGATTTCCAGTGAACAAATCATTTTTGAATGAATTCATTAGATTAAACTGTAAAATTCTATGAAGATTTGTTTAGAAGTATCATTACATAAGGAATATATGATACGTTTAAAACCACATTATGTAACATAGTATGATAATACTACAATATATAAGGCTTGTATAACTATTCTAGCAAAAGTATATGAAATAAAATGGAGTATAGAATTTCTGAAGTAACATTGAATGTAGGTGTGTACAAATTCATGCCTCAAATCTCAAAGGCATTACAATTAAAATGAGAGTGTAACTGAAATAACATCAGAAACAATTATGAGCAAATATGCATCAGTGTGGGGAAGAGTTATGAGAAATAATCGTAAACTAGATGAAGGAAGAGTGAGGGAGGGACATTTCCATGTAAACGTTTACTGAAATACATAAAATTCTGTCTTCGTGTTGATTTTATAGTTTAAACATTGCCATGTTTATCAAAACACAAAAACATTTGAACAAAGAATATTCTCTTTGATAAATATTCATCATTCTTCTACATTTATTAGTTCAAAAGTAGTTCTCACAAAAATATCCAGTTCTGAAGCAGATACAACATTATTTTGTTATCATGATTATCATTTACTTCATTTCACAAACTCCTGCCTATTCGATTTCATTTCAGTCTTTGACTACAAACACTTAAGATCTAATTGTATTCTGGGTAACACCTCATCTCCTGTCACTCATATACAGTGATACTTATACCTAAATACATTTGGTTAATAATGTTGTTTACTACAGTTGTTGTTTGCGTTGAACAAGTTACATTATGATGATCATTTATATTCAATTGTCGTTGATATTTAAATGATGTTGTATCTGCTACAGAATTGGCCATTTTTGTGACTTCTGATTTTGTACCAATAAATGTAGAATATGATGAGCATTTATCCAGAAGAATATTCTTCGTTTCATTCATAGTCAGAGTGTATGCTGTTTTTAAGGAGTTCAATACTGTGTATTTGAGTACAGATTCCATACACAACTGAAAAAGTCAACATGTGAATTTGACGAATGATCTTAGTCAATTATATTTTGAAGGAAGACATTTATAACTGCTGGAATGTGTTCTGCCAGATTTCTTGGCAGATTCCACTCCAAATATGTCTATACTACCTACTTTTTTGCAGTGATATAAATCACTCTTCTCACATTTTACAGCACTTCAGCAGTATTGATTTCATTCACAAGAGAACACGAACATGATAATCAGTCTAATTTTGAAGACAACTTTTGTCTTATCAGTTTTAAAGGAGATATAGTAAGATGTACCTCTAGTTAAGTCAGAATGTTATGATAAGATAATAAAATATATGGCGAAATAGAAATCATTGGAAATAGCCTTAAAGACTTCAGATACAGAAATTAATCAGGAATAATTGAAAAGAACATCCGGAAAATCAAAAACATCTCATTATTAAAATAAATCTTTGTTCTCAGGAAACATTGACGGAAGAATAATAAAGGTACTGAAACTAACATTACCTCTAGCTGTGCTTACGAATTGATATAAATTAATGGTAGTGAGTACATAGAAAGGTCTGATAAAAGCTCTTCTACAGGGTCTTATTTACATGTTCAATTAAATCCAGAGTTGATTTCAGTTAGATAACCAATTAGAATCCATAGAACTTAGTATGATTCAACACTTCATTAATTACATCCTACTTAAGGTCGTCTTAGATATTCAAGCCATCCATTTTCTGGCCGCGCTGTCGTTTATTATATCCGTTTGAATTTAATAATTAAGAAATCCAACTAAAGTTGAATTTCGGCTAGTTGATGTAATTCAAGAGGCACATTTTGTCTTAGAGCTTACCAGTTGGAGGTACGTGCCATATCTTTATTGTTATTCACACCAGGATTTGAACACAGTTCATTCTTATCAAACGCCATAACTTTATTTTACTAAGTTTTTTAAGTTCCGACAGTTAAACCCATATAATAGTATCGAACTTGATTAATTACAATTGAGGGGCGGAGGTTGTGGAGATATTTAGCCGTCAATTTAAATATCACGAATTGATAGGAGTCCCATACCGGTGACGAAACAGCTATCCAGTGCTTCCAGGTGATCAATGGTTGTCTGATTCAGATCAATTCATGATATCAAAATTGACAGAATTCGATCAATGTTTGTTGTTATATATGCATCCCAATCAGACTGTTTTGTTACATCATTAATACATAAGTCTGAATAAGGTTTACTCCTTAATAACATCAACGAAAAGATCCTATCACAATCAATTTATGATTGCCAACTGTTGTATAAACTCACATTCCACAATAAAAAGTCTGTAATCAGTCACATTGAAGTTAGTGACATATTTTTCGACTTATTTATTCTGTCAAGAAAATGATGAATAAATAAGTTAAGATCATTTTATGTTACATATGACTGATGTAAAGGATAATTTCAGCAACTGAACTGGTAGTAAACTTCTGTGATTGAAAATGAATAGTAGATAATAATCATTAAAAGTGGTTTATAGAAATATTATTACTACTACTGTGTATAATTAAAATAACTAATCCAGTAGTTAATTGGAAGTGGTCTGCAAAAACAATCATCGGTTACTTAGGTTATTTTGTTAGTAAACACTCCGTAAGGATGTGACAAATTCGAAAATACTTTTTTTTGGGTGGGGGGGCGAGGCAATGTATTCTTTTACACTCTGTGATATGAATCCGCATTGCCGAGTCACTCAGGTTATAATTGATATCCTATTTAACTGAAATATTTACATTTATTAGTCACTAAGTACTGACCGATGTCATATACATCCAGTTTTTTATGTTAATAACTTGATTCAATCAACTTGTAATCTGACTGTTTTAAACCAATTAGCATCTCTTAGACCAGTAGTGACATTATAATATAATCTATAGTATTTGATTTAAAGTGATTTTATGAAGATGGACATTAAGTTTGTTTGACTGTACTCGTCACAAATTGATGTAGGTTAAATATCACAGAAGATTGCCGAGGAGTTCTATATTAGGACAAAAACAGCTGTCTAGTACTCTTTGGTTCCTAGTGGTACTCGACTGATATCAATTGGTGTTGAATACAATTTCGCTTCTTTTTCAAACATAGTACCACTACTTACCTCTGTATTGTTATTATTATAAAGTGCTAAATCTAAACGAAGATTTGTATTTCCTACAAATGTAAATGTTTATATTTAACAGGGAAATTGCGAATGGTTCAGGGTTGTCAAGTCCACTAGGTCCCATATTAGCTGACTAAAAAATAGTCCAGTTAAATTATTTTATTTAAAGTTCACTTTTTACGTTCGATATATAGATGGCATTTTTATTCTTTATGAAAATAGTACAGTGTAACTAGAAGTTCTTAAGTAATTCAATGAAGTACACTCAGCCATCAAGTTTACAAATCTAATGAAATCTGGAATTGATATAACTTTTTTAGATGTTTTCTTATATAAAAGAGTCACTGTATGAATAAGAAGGGAGGTTAACAAGAAAAGCTCATGAACACATGAATATACACAATTTCTTCGTTTTGCACCTTGTCAATACAAAAGTAACACTTTTATTATAGGAAAACACTTTGTTACAGAACAATAACCATAGGCTCTACTGATAATGTGGGCGAAATCTAAGGTGATACTTTTAAAGAAAATACATATTCTAGAACGTTACAAAAGAAATTTATTACCACAAAAGCTAAATTAAGCATGATTTACACCATCTGTAAGAAATCACTATTTTCGCGCCTGGAATTCCAAAGTGATGTTGCTAGTAAAATATCAATCTACCGGTTACTTAGGACAATTAGCAAAACGATTAATGCATGAAAGCTACGACTGTTGATTTCCCATCATCTGATGATGTTACCTTTTGTATTTGTTGATTAAACTGCTCCTATGAATTGAGTTACATCAGCCGATTTGTTGTGACATGGTTAGTAAGTGTTTATCTAGTTGAAATAGGTGCTAATTAGTAGTTTTCAACAATTTACTGTATTAATAACTGTATACCGACGTCGATCAGACTTACATTTCTTCAAATAGCAAAAACAATTGTTGTTCAGTTAAAAAATGTTTCACCTATTCATGTAAAACTATAGTGTCAATGACGAATGATATTCTATGCAAAATTCTGTAATTATGAGTCTAAAATTAATATTCTCAATAGAAATAGCAAATAAATCATTTAAGCTATGAATTACTTTACATAGTTTTGTTCCTATCAGTTTAGATGCTCATGTAAACTAAGTTTTATTGGTAAATACTAGTTAGTACCTTGAGGTAATTTTGTTTGAACATTGTTGTCAAAAGCATCGACAGCTCTCTCTTAATACATGCTGTTGTTCATGTTGAAATATTAATAATAATACTTATGTAATGTTGAACATATGTAAGTGTAGTTCAATTGAGATGGTTATCTTTGTGGAGATTGGTATTTCAATTGATTGAATATGTCATAGATTGGTGTTCGTAGGGTACGGTTGAAAAGTAGGGAGCATTCGACAGCTGTTCTGCCATGATGTGGAACTCCTCAGCAGTACGTACCTTATACCCTGCATCAGGAGCTTTAGGTTGGCAAACACCTAATCCTCTGCATCACTGAGTGAGCATCTAATACTAGGATTCCCACTTCCATTATTTTGTGATATATGTAAGTTTTTTTCACAATTGAAATAACACGATTAAGAATCAAAACTCTAATGTCTATACGTGACATATATAGGTAGGTCTATAAAAGAAATTACAATCACATCAAGTGTCTACTTAAAGATTGAGTAATACATAGAATGATGTCACCACGTTTCCAATACTAATAATAGTATTAATAACAAAATGATTTCTCGTATTCTTTTTATTCATCACAGATTAATGTTGACTAAGTGTCAGTGAAAATCAGAAAGCTCTAGAAAACTGTTTCATACCGATGTGGTACTACTCAGCGGTACACAACTTACATCATTAATTAATACTATGAAGTAAACTTAATAACCGTTTCTACAAAACAACTTCAATTCAATTGTAAACAATTGTAATCACATCGAATATTTTATTCATAAATTAAGTCATGCATCAAATGAAGCAAACTAGATAAGAAATAAAACGATGGAGTAGAGTAGGTGATGCCCGCGTTCTTTATGCTTATATGATTAATAATAATAACGATACGAAGAATAATAGTAGTACATAGATTTATGAATGATAAGAACAATGAAAACTTAGGTTATAGGAATACAATGAGAAATGGTTATATGTACATTAGACCAGTTAAATCAGTCATCTCATAATTAAGATGAATATTCAATTATTAGTTCTTGGGCTGATTATGGCAAAAGAAGTAGTTAAGGTTCTTTATTGTGTATGCAAAGTTATGGACACTAACCTGTATGGTTATCTCTTCTGCTACTTTCAGAACCTTTAAGTGTTAACAGATCTTGGTGAGTAGCTACTTACACAACAGATTACTGTATGTAATTGGTACATGCTAGCTATATGATACATTCAGACTGAATAGTCTACCATAGAACTGTTGGTATTTTTTGATGATTTGCTTTGTCAACCACACCGAATGTGCTCACAAATATAGAGGAGTAATTTCCTAATGTATTAACCAATCTAACTTGGTCTACTTGATTTAACTAAATCAGATTTACATGGAGCAAATCCAATACCTAAATGTTGTATTCATCTCAAACTTGACTATTTCTATTTTGGGATGGTTACTTTTGTGGAGATTGGTTATTTTGTTTGATTGAATATATCACAGATTGATATTGGCAGGGTACCATTGACAACAAGGGAGCACTGGACAGCTGTTTCGTTCTAGTGTGGAACTCCTCAGCAGTGCATACCCCAGATTCTATTTTGTTTATTAATTTTAAACTCATAATTATAGAAGTGAAATTATCATAGAGAATATCTATTGTTTACAACAGTTATTATTATTAGTAGTAGTAGTGAAAATAAGTAGTACTTTAACAAATCAATAAAATAATCTACTACTTTTTATCAACTTACCGTATGTTGGAATAATAATTAAATTTATTATCATTAAAACTAATACACTGATCCAATTCAACATTGATAATTCTAGAGAATATCAAATCTTTCCTATTTATTATTGAATAGTTTTTTTTCTTTGTTTTAATTAAACAAATAAAATAAAATTAATTCAAATTGTTTATTTTTATTAAATTTTGATTTTATTGTTTTAAATTTCTGCCACCAATTTAAATTGTTCAGCTGATTATTATTATTATTATTATTATTATTATTATTATTAGTAGTAGTAGTAGTAGTAGTAGTAGTAGTAGAAGTAGTTTCAGTAGTAGTAGTAGTAGTGGTTGTTGTTGTTGTTGTTGTTATGAGTAGTAAGTCAACTGTAACTATCGATGACTGTTACAAGTGATTATTCATTGATTAACAACTAATTATCACAAATTATTCCAAATTTAAAAAGAATAACAATTTCAAAGTTAAGTTTAATTCATAAACTTTATATTTACTTGTTAAACTTTATTAAATAACAAAATATAATTGAATGTTGTCAAGGTTAATTATGTATTACACTAAGGTTATGTTAAACATAAACTAAATTCTGATTGGTTAATTTATTTCAAATTATATGTCTGTATATTTAAATGTTCTTTTTTAATGGTGTCATTTGTAGTATGCCACCTTCGTGATTATTTATTAAGTGATTTATATTATTAATTGAAGTGAATATTTATTTGATTGAATATGACACAGATTGATGTTGGCAGGGTACTATTGAAAACTAGGGAGCACCGAACAGTTGTTTCGTTCTAGTGTGGAACTCGTCAACAGTGCGCACCCAGAGATTCAAGACCAGAGGCTTCAGGTTGACGGCGAACGCTTAACCATCTGCGCCATTGGGTTGGCATCCAATCGTAGAATTCCCACTTCCATCAATTTGTGATATATAGCGCGACGATCATCCATTGTCATTGGTGATAACTATCTCACTCCCAAAAAGTCTGAACTCCATCAATCATGACTTTCCACTAGAACTTCAGGGAAGTGGATATCATAGATTATTCTTGTAACCTTCTTTGAGAATGATTGTACTTACGGAGGGTTAGAGAGTATGTATTATAAAGACGAGCTTATGAAATTCTGAAAATATCTGCAATCAATCATCAATCATTTAAACTAATCATCAAAGAATTAGGATGAACTTGTATCTTCCAGTCGATTTATTATAGACTGAAGCTGATCAGTCTCTGTGGCTATATATGTGTATCCTGAGAGGATTGCTTCTATATAGCTATTAATTACAAGTAATGTATAATTGTTGGACGAGTCCTAAATAAGACAAAACGCATGTCCTGGATTCCGCTTGCCACTCACAATCCAACTAGACTTTGCAAATTTGAGTATACAAACGAGCCAATCAAAACTAAGAACGAGTAGTCATTTTAAACCAATCAAAACTCATTAATCCAGTCTCCAGCGATAAGGATAGTAGGTCTGGTGACTTGTATTATTCCTTGTAGTGGTCTTTCTGATGTAAATCCAGGTTCTCCTTGAAAGTGTTTAACGATGGTGCTGATACGACGTGTTCAGGTAGCCCGTTCCCGTCGTTGACCACTCTCTATGGAAAATGGGTTTCCAGTCTGAGTTTATTCGAACTCAGTTTTCGAACCTTTTTGAGGTGTTGCCTCTGATATGATCAGTTCTAGATAGATATGATATATTAATACTTAACTCATTATTTGAGATACGGAAGGCCAACTTAGGGTCACTTCATGTTCTAGACATTTCAGACCCTTATCGTAAGGGATCTTCGAAAGGCCTGTTACTATCTCCGTACCTATTCGTTGAACCCGCCCATGTGTCTTGGTATCCTTAATAAGATAAGGACTTGCTGCTTGGATACAGTATTCATGATGAGGTCTCATGTACGTGAGACATAAAATCCGGAACATATCTTCACTAAGACACTTGGATGCTTTGCGGAGTGGCCATAGCACTCGAAACCCTTTAGCTGCTGCTACGTTACGGTATGCAGTTGTTTTCAAGTTATGACTTATAATTACTCCTAAATCCTTAAATCCTTCTACTTGTAGACAGGTGTATTATTCAATGTGTACTGGTAGCCGTTACCTCAGCCGATATGCATTAGTGCATTTTTACCGCAGTTAATCTGTAACCCCTTAACTTTGATATCATCGAGCGAATTCATTTATGTTAGACTGAAGATCAAGCTGGTCGGTATTCCGGCATACTGTTTTCAAAATCTTTACGTCGCCAGCAATTCATTAACGTAAGGCAGGAATAAGAGAGGAGGGCTCTACTTAATATAGGCTTTCATTCAGAAAGTGTCCTATTAACTCTCACTATCTGTCTTCGCTTGCATAGGAAATTCTTCATCCAGCTTTAAATTGGCCCTAATATCCCAAAGTTTGATTGTTTTCGTATAAGGCTGATGCGGGACATTTTATTAAATGCCTTAATGAGGTCGATGAATACCGACAGTCCTGTTTCTATAGATTCTACCCGGTCTATGCCAGTTAATAAGTTAGAGAGATGACAAAATCCCCTACAAAACCCGTTTTGCTTTGAAGTCAACACGTTTTGTGACTCTACGTGAATTAGTATTTTATCACGGATTATTGTCTCTAAGATTTTAACTACTTTGCTAGTCAAACTGACAGGCCAGTAGTTAGATGCCAGTTGTCCATTCCCACCCTTAAAAATGGAGTTGATTATTACATCCTCCCAATCTCTTGGAAGTTGCTTTGAAATATGTGACATTCTGAACAACTCTGAAAGTGGTTCTGAAATGGAGTCTCAGAGTGACAATAACAATTTATAGTGTATTCCATCAGGATTCTGCAAATTACCTGATTTTAAGTGGCTAAACCAATAAAGAATCTTTTCCGTAGAAATAAGGACTGATTCCATTGCATATATTTCAGTCGTGTTTATTGGATAAGCATCAACATTAATATCCACAGAGAAAATTTCGTTGAAATATTCTGATAACTGTTCAGCTTTGCTCAAATCTAAGTCAGTTAACACAGTTTGGTTATCGTGTGCCAATAGTAACAGAGTCCCATCATTTTTCTTAGTTTATCTCTTAATATGAGGAAACACCCGTTTACGACAAGTGGGGCTATCCTGTGCAAGTTACCTTTCATAGGTTATATTATATCTATCAATAGTCAGTTTACATAGGTTTCTAACGTCGTGGTACACGTGCATAAAGGTATCACAACTCTTATTAATGTATAAGTCCATAAGACATTTTCCGTATCATAGTATTACACGAGGATTTTAGTCAATCCATAGAAAAACGATGTGATAACTTACATGGAACTAATTTTAGAATTTATGAGGTAGTTACTCCTCGAAATGTTTCATCAAACTTACACCATTCCTCTTCAACTGAGTGCCTTTCGGCAACCAGCCAATCGATTGAATCAGCTCGGTTCCTAATTGACGGAATGTCTGCCCGCCCCATATATTTGGGCGGGATGGAACAAATTCATATTCAGTATCATAAGTCTTAAGCCCAATGAACAGGACAATGTGGTCGGTTGAAGTCCTCACTAATAAAGCACCTACTAACTTTACACCACTCATAGTTGTGACTAATCAAAATTATCCACTAGTCAGCTAGGACTACAGCAAACTACTTCAATAAGTACTTGGCTGTGTGTAAACTTGAGATTGCAGCTGTATATCTTGCTTTTGTCATTTCTATATCCTGCGGACATACTTTATTGGATACGTAGGTCACCCCGAATATCTAAGGTTATTTCCTTCACCCTTACGGACGGTGACCCTGTCAGACGTGATACAGATACATCCTGTTCTGACTTCAGTAAGGCCTACATTAGTTACTAGCCACGTTTCCGTTAGAGTGATTATGTCGGGATCAGATTCTCGTATAAAGAAACTTAAGTCAGGCACTTCATTCTTTAGGCTCAGGACGTTAATATATATTACATTCAGGTTACCTGAGTTCATGCCCATCTAACCTACATGCGTCTTAGGAACATTAGTTTCCGAGACCTCACCACCCGAAAACGCTGAATTTACTCTCCGTTCTGTAGCCTTGTTTTTAACTCGATAAGAGCTTCTCTTCTACTAATGCGATCTTCAAGCGGCCAGTCAGGCCAGACACGTATATTCTGCTCACGAATTTTGTGAGGATTATTCAACTCTATATTACTTTCATCCTCGTCGCACAGGAATATTTTCACAATTCGTCTACTTTGTGATTCACCGTCAATTCACTTATTGTATCAAACCACTTTCCTAATATGGACTCCCTGGACTGTGTCAAGTTATACAAGTTGGATAGCTGATTCAACTAACTGAAAGTCATGGGAGCGACGTTTAAAAAGCTCTGAGTCATTTTATTACTCTAAATTCTATATAATTAGACTATGAGAAGACTGGATGTCTCTTCAATTTGTTGAGGATTTTGAATTCAGTCGATTCATAATGAATTTCATTAGGTCATCTAATAAATCAACTCACTTGGTTATATATTCTCATTAAAGGTTGAAAACCATCATTTGAATTGAATTACTAATATGAAAACGATGAATATCCTGACTGTAGATGATATGCCAGGCACCTAATGAAGATTGATTATCTTCCAGAACTGTACTTTAAAACATTATTTCAATTAATATAACTGTGGACAGTGTAAACATTTCATTTCTATGATTGTTATGTTCCCCTTGCCCAGTCCTTTCGTTTAGTATATTTACTCTTAGTATATTGTTTATTACTGTGAACTACGGTTACTTGATTGTGTACAACCTGTCTCCATTCACTGCCACGCTTTCCTTTGTTCTGTATCATTGTTAGATTCGTGATTGGTTTACCGTGTGGTCTGATTTTATGTATATATCAAGGCATGTTTAAAATACAATACGTTCTCAGTTCTTCGTTTTCCGGTTCCCAAACCTGGTTCTTCTATTGTCGGCTTTGGGTGGGGGGGGGAGCGGTGAGTGGGTTTAGGTCAGTCGCGCATTATCAGCTAGGCACACTTCATTGGCATTCACGTCTACCAACCAAAACCCTGTCTATCAGTTCACGCCATAACAATAGACTATAAAGTCTGATAGATTTAAAGTTTCACACTATGAAATAACTAATAGTTGCCTAACTAAAATGATTCTATCATGGTAAACTGATAATCTGAAACAACTATCTACTATTCCATCGATTTAAGTTAACAATAAAGATTCATTTTCAAAAATTGTATAGTAATTAGCCTAGTTGATTACATAATTAATTGAACAGTTGTTTAAACTAAGTAGAATAGAAAATAAACTTTCAAGTTATTGTCTATATGTACATGCCTGCATGAATATGAATTAGATGAAGTTGAAAGAATCTATTTAACAGGTGTATAATTCATAGATAAACATAAATGGTGAAGTAAGTGAAACTGTTATATGTAAAAGAAAAGGAAAAAAAACAACATACTATTCAATAGTGTTTTTCAGTAGTCTTTTGTACAAGGTCTTAAAGTGTAACCAATTGCATATGGACTATGATTACATTAGTATTAAGTATACCATGTATATGAGAAAGTTATAACAAAGTTGTGGTGTATGCAGAGTAGTGTCTAACGAGTAAAGTCATATCTATGAATAAGTATAAATCAAAAGGTAGGAATAAGTGGAAAGGAAGATATATCTGATTGTAGATAGAGTATAAATAAGATTGTAACGTCTATGTTGGCTGAGTTGAAGAGAAGTCGCTACCTGTAATGTGTTGTATCGTGATCTGGGGGGAGTGATTCTTAACTAAGCGCCTCTAGTTAATCTTGCCCACTAAAACAAACATGGTCACTATTGGTGGTGAGATCCTACATAACTGTTTATTTGAGGAATAATGAACTACTGAGAACATAACATTTTCAGATCAACGGAACAAGATCAAAATAAAGAAAAAGTACTTGAAGGCAGTTAGCTGGAAACCCTGTCAAAGCTAAATTTCATACCATTTGATACTTACCAATACCTAACGTGTTTGAAGCCTTCAGAGTGACAGATAGTGATAGTATTTGACTGGTCATAAAGTGTCGAATAATTTACTAGTGAATGATAAGTGCTTAGTAATGTACTAATTAAACTGAACAAATTAAGGAGGAATAAACAATACCAACTTTTTTAGATACGTTTTATGGATATCAAGCGACTTTATGGGTGGCTCACAAATTGGTCTCATTTTGCAAACCATTAATAACCAAAAAAGAACATGTTCCTAAATTCGATCCCTAAAGAGGTTATTGGTATGCACCACGCAGGAGTACCATACTAAAAATAAGGAGTTTTCTAGTTAAGATCAACCAACTATAGAAATATGTGACTGGAAAACACATGGAGATAAATGTTTTCTAAAAATTAGGATCATCATTGGGATGCAGGTACATCCGGCAGACGATCGTCCTGGATCCCACTTCCCACTCACTATCCAACTTATACAATACTTGTTTTCTAAAAATGAAAAATTAATGTTATAGTATGGGATGTGTCAAATATACATTTATAATTGATTACTTACGCATGGTACTCATCACAGAGAGGCAAAGGCCGCTCACCAGTGTTCTCTATTGAAATCTGTCCTGAGCGATCCTATCCAGCTGTTTCCAGTTGCTGTTCATTCGTTTAGTATCTGCTTCCGATTGTCGATGCATTATTCTTTGTCCTTCCTCTTTTCCGTTTCCCAACAGGATTCCATGTTAATGCTTGTCTCGTGATGCAGTCTGATGGTTTCCGCAATGTATGTCTTATCCATTTCCAGCGTCTTTTCTTAATTTCCTCTTTGGCTGAAAGTTGGTTTATCCTCTCCCATAGTTCTTCCTCCCAGATTATTTTGAATAAGACGTGGAGTATCCTCGCTGTTACATCTATATCTAACTCGAGTGCCTCAGCTGGTATATTGTCAGGTCCTACTGGTTTCTAACTTTTGATTTGTCTGATGGCCATCTGGAATTTTTCCATCGTTGGTGAAATGATATCTATCGGAAGATCAATAGGTGCCGCTACGATGTCCGGTGGGTTCAGTGGAGCTGGAGCTGATTAACCACGTAAAACGCAAGTATCAATTAACGAAGAAAAAAAACATTAAGTCAAAGTGCATCCTACTCCTTCTGTTATTCTTTCTTCTTTACTTCTTATCTGCATAACACTGAACTCCTCAATTAGTAAGCGTTTGTAACTTAATTCTGTGGATTATAACTAATCGGTTGTTTAAATTGATTGATTCGATATAATTATTTGCTGCATCGGATAATGGTTAAGTAAATTCTTCTGTTGAAATATACTGTCTTCTCTACAACTACTTCATTGTTACAGAATAAACATTCAGAAATTTTCACAAGTGTGTTCATTTGTTAGTCAGTTTGCTCTTGTGGAGCTTTGTTTGTATAATTATGCATCTCCATGAGATTTACTGTAAGCATTGTTTCCATACAGATGAATAGATTGATATTCCTAATAAAACTATCATCCAATCGACCTCTCTAAATTGAACATCAAGAATGCCATAGCTTAATTGTATTACTAATGATTCGTTATTACAAAAGTTATTGAATTTCTTATTATCATCCTATTTTAATAGAACTAATCCAATGATTTCTTCATTCTTACATCCTTATCATTAGCATTCAACTTCTTATTAAGAAACCTCGTTTGGGTTTTTATACAACTTACTTCATTTATGGTCTAGGAGAAATATTCATCTCACAAAGAATGGATCAGTTTTACTACTTAGAAGTCCGTTCTGTTTTACTTCATGGATGTAAAACGTGGCTACTAAGAGTAGATGATATTTGTAAGTTATTGGTATTTGATCGTTAGTGACTTTATCATTTCCTTCGCTATTTTGCTAGTGAGATTTTTTCAAAACAAAATCAATGCCTGTTACCCCAAGTGGAGCATAGACCGCCCACCAGTATTCTCCAACCAACTCTATACTGCGCTTTCCTTTCCGGCTCTTCCCAAGTGCTCCTCATTCTCTTTATGTCTGTCTCCAATTCCCAAAGCAATGTGTTCCTGGGTCTTCCTCTGTTTCTTTAGCTTTTAGGATTCCAAGTTAATGCTTATCTTGTGACAGTTTGATGGTTTCCTCAATGTGTGTCCAATCCACCTTCCGAGAGTGGGATCTTTTGGGTTATCTAATTTCTAGAATTTTCAACTATTTTTTAGAATTTCACTCTTTTCTTCAGTATGATCTTTTTTATTGAGTAAGATTACCCCATTTCCTTTGTTAGGTTTGGTAATAAACAGATTTTTGTTGTGAATAAGTTCATTAATGGCATCCCCATGTTTCTTCGTTAGAATACTGCTACAGTTGAATTTAGAACTCTTGTATTAATAACATCAGTTCACTAGGCTAGATTTGAAATGTTCCAATTCTTCTTTGGAAGTTGAAACTAGACCTAATGTCTGATTATACAGATTTTCAAATTAAATATCATATCTGTTTATTTTAGCAAGAGATATTATGTAATCAAATAACTGATATGTTTGCTATTTATTACTCCTATCTAACCCTTTTTCTGTTTATATCGATAAACTACTTTTTCACATTTCGTAATCAATCAGTTTCCAATAGTCCCTAGGTAAAATTGTTGTTTTTATAACTTACTTTGTTGAAAACTCCTATGTTCATCTCTATTCGAGACTCGTATATCGTCTGGTAAACAACATATATTGATTAAATTTACAGTAGTATTTACATAGTACAACAACTACAACTAATTATCTATATGTTTAGCTGAAGTGAATGCATAAAATTACCTAACAAATTCTGCAATTATTATAGGTCTTTCTTTGTAAAGAGAACAAATTGTATGAAGTTCTTAATTGTTGTACTTCCTAAATGAAGAGGCTTCAGTTTTTACAAGAAAACTCGAAATTGAACATACATCGTCTTCAAAAGTAACATTTTGTTAGGTATAAACATACTAAAGTTCAATAAACTTTTTATTTACTAACATTCAGTCTTCTTTATTTCTAACATATTCAGGCAAATCAAATGTTACTGTATGACAAAATAAACAACAACAAATCTCAAAGCATTAAAGCGTTAGAAAATTGTAGACCAGAACATATGAACGTCTGTAAATAAGTGATTCATTTAGTTAGGATCACTGTTTACAAATGTTTTGTCTACATCACTTCAATACTGTACATATACTTAAATAAATGATATATTGAACACAAGTGGTGTTGTAGCATTAGGTATTAGGTTCTGTTGTTCGTTTTCATCACAGATTCATGTTAGTTGGGTACTGCTAAAAACCAAGGATTACTAGATAACTGTTTTGTTTGCATATGATATCTCTCAGCAGTAGGCACCTGTGATTCTATCGGAGAATTAATTCCAGGGCCTTCACATCTTACAGCGAACGTTTAACTATCTACATTACCTCCCCGGAGTCCAATGGGAGAACTTCAAATTCTACCAATTAGTGGTATACTGTGACAATAAAATATTACAATTGGTGAAAACTGTTTAAATTTAAACAAGGCTGAACTGAATCTCGCTGTATGCCACAAATTGATAGAGGTGGTAATTATAAAACTGGACGCTAGCGCAGTAAAGCGGTTGGTTAAGCATTCCATGTGAAACCTGAAGGCTTTGATCTCGATTCCTTGACGAGGCCGGATTCAGTAGGGGGGCGTGAGCATTTCTAAGTCCCATGTAAGGACGAAAGAGCAATTAAATACTCCATGGTTTCTAGTGGCATACAATCGACTAAATGACTGATATGCAGGGCACCTAATGAAGATTGATTATCTTCCAGAACTGTGCTTTAGAATATTATTTCAATTAATATAACTGTGGACAGTGTAAACATTTCATTTCTATGATTGTTATGTACCCCTTGTCCAGTCCTTTCGTTTAGTATATTTACTCTTAGTATATTGTTTATTACTGTGAACTACGGTTACTTGATTGTGTACAACCTGTCCCCATTCAATGCCACTCTTTCCTTTGTTCTGTACAAGTGTTAGATTCTTAATTTGTTTACTGTGTGGTCCGATTTTATGTATATATAGAGGCATGATGAAAATACAATACAATCTCAGTTTTCGGTTGTCAGTTCTCCATTTTCCGGTTCCCAAATCTGGTTCTTCTATTGTCGGCCTTAGGAAGGGGTGCGGTGAGTGGGTTTAGATCAGTCGTGCATTATCAGCTAAGCACACTCCATTGGCGTTCGCTACATCCACCCGAAACCCCTTTTTCTTTTTTCGCTCCATAACAATGATTAAAATATGAGACTTCTACACATAGATTAATTATTTACTATTTTATCTTGCTTAAACTAATCTTCAGAAAGGGATTGTATTGTGACTGGAACCAATAGAACAGTAACAACAATAGCTTATGTAACCATCAGTATCCATAGTCCAACGACTCACTCTATTGTTTTTCACCTGATTTAACTCATTAGTGTAAGTCAACTTCAAAATTGTAGCTTAGACATTTCGTCAACAGCAAAAACTATCCAGTCGTATCGGGTTGAATAAACACATTTATGCTATTCTGATTAGTCTGCTGTGTAAATACCTTAATATATCACTTCGTGTCCACCTAGGCAGCTATTAAACACAGTCATACAATCTCTCTCGTCTTAACGAAATCAACGTTCGAGCTGATTTAATACATTTCTACCATTGTTGAATCAACTCTAATCAACTGTTTAGCTATTTTATATGTTTCATGCTATACTACTTACTACTAACTAGTAGTCAACATTTTAAATTTCGGTATATTTTCGTTAGAAATTCTGCAACATCTTGGAAAATACCTAACATACTGTTATGATATTCTGTAGCTCTAAGTTGAAAGTGTCATCTTTCAAGCTTTCGAAATTCCGAAATAGCTAGTCCTGGCTGATAACAGTGTTGAGTGAAATAAGTAGTAAATAGCCAACTGCACTAAATGACTAATTGTTTGCGTTGAATTGTGGCTAGTAAGAGGAATCCAGAAAGCGAGTTACGTCTTGCTTGTGACTCATCGTCTGGATGTAACTGGATCGCAGTGTTGATGTTTTTGGATTGTCACTCTAGCCCAGTCTGTTTTGTGCCAAACGTCACCGCGTTCACCTCCACGATATTGAGTTCCCATAACCACGCTTGTGCATGGTATGCAAGTATAATTAGAATGTCGTTGAATTCAACTTAAACAATACATGTGAACACTCGTTCTGTCGTGGCTATCCGCACAAGATGTATATATAGCTGTTAAGACTGATCAAGTGACAAATTAATCGGAAAATCTAAATACATTTTAATTAAGTAACTAACTTTTATTACTAAATAATCATAGTAGGCTTCTAACTCTGTGTTCCAAAAATAACTTGTAAGTAATTGGCTTGAATTCCTAATGGAATCAAGGTAAAACTTCCACATATTCTTCCATGGGTTAAAATAGAGATCTAGATAAACCATATGAAAACAAGTTTTATTCTTTGCTAAAATATAAGAATCTACAAGTGTTGTAGTCGCTTCCTCATTGATATACCAATGTAACGTTCAAATTCTCATTGACTTAGTTTATTTAAATCTAAAGCATTTATGCTGCCAACTTCATGCTGACAATCATTCCATTTGTTTGTATTGTAATAAGCGACAATCGTATCAATTCAATATCAATAAATTCAGTCTATAAACATGTTGACCTTAAGATTATTGATACAATGTGTTCATGTGTTCACCAACTAAAACTTGTCTAACAGAAAGACAGTAAGTGTTGGGATGGTTCCCAGCAACCTCAACGAAGCCTCCAGAATCCTTGAAGGAGCTGGAGAGATTCCAACCAATCACTGATCGATGGAACCTTCTAGAATCTCGACGTGCAGCGTTCCGACTGGGTAGAAGTTGAGACTTCTTAATTCGGATTGGATGGATCGTAACATTGATTTATTTGTTTCAGAAAACTATAAATATACGAATATTTTGTACATGGCTCACTTTCCATTTTACTGGAATAAAGTGTTCTGTCTTCTCTTCTTCAAGTTTTGCGACTAGGAGGGTTCAAGGCGTTCATGTGCTAAGATTATTTTGCTGCTAGTCAAGTTATCAAGTTCGAGATATAACAGTAAGGCTTTAGCAACTGTTTAAAAAGCTACAACTATATTGATTTCTGAAATTTCCAAGTTAAACTTAACCTCCTTCTTTTGTTATACAAAGGAAATAGTGAATATCCGATTAGTGTAATCAAATTACATAATGGTACATATTCTGTACTTAACATTCCATTCAAAATATAACTTATAATGATATTTTAAAAATTTCAAAAGCTTAGAACTAAATATCTTCCAGCTGACTATCTAATCTCTCGCCAAAATAGTCAATAAGTACATTTTCCTATCCCAAAAGATAGTTTCTGTCCGATTTCTGATATCACGAATTGATCTAAACCAGACAACTACTGACCGCCCGGAAGCATTGGACACCCGTCTCGTCCTAGTGTGAAACGACTCAGCAGTTTGCATCCACGACCCCACCGGGGATCTAACCCAAGACCCTCTGGTTGTAATACAGTCTATTCTGTCTTATGAATATCATTGCCAAAGATGGACTTAATAATTTAAAGTAAACTGAACATCGGCTTGGATAGATCATAATAAATAATGAGATATTTTTACAATTCTAATAAGTGGAAAATTTTAGTTTGCTGCGTAAGTTCAAGCCACTTTGTTAGAGAAGGAATAACTGAATCAAATTAACATGAGTTTAAATAGTACACAAGATCCATCGATACAAAACAACGAACACTAAACCAATTTCACTTGACGGAGAAATCCTGGAAGATGTAGAAACCTTTACATATTTTGTCAGCATAATCGACAAACAAGGTGGGTCTGATTCGGATGTGAAGGCTCGGATTGGTAAGACAAGGCATGGGCAGCATTTCTACAACTGAAAATCATCTGCAACTCAAACCAACATTCAGTCAATATTAAAGTCAACATTTTCAATACGAATACGAAGACAACTGGTTCTGCTTCATGGAGCTGAAATTTGGAGGACTACGAAAAGTGTCCTTCAGAAGATACAAGTATATATAAACGACTGTCTGCGTAAGATACTTCAGATTCGTTGGCCAGATACCATCAACAACAACCTGTTGTGGCAGAGAACTAATCAGCTTCCTTTCGAGGAAGAAATTAAGAAAACACGCTTGAGGTAGATAGGCCACACATTTAGGGAATCATCAGTCCATGTCAAAGACAAGTACTAACTTAGAATCCTGAAGGCCAAAGAAACAGAGGAAGACCCAGTAACACATTGCCTCGGAGATTGTAGACAGACATGAAGAGAATGAAGAGCACTTGGAAAGAGCTGGAAAGAAAAGTCCAGTACAGAGTTGGTTGTAGTATGGTGGTCGGCGGCCTGTGCTTCACATGAGGTAACAGGCATTGATTGATTGATTGAATAGTACACAGGGATAAGTCAAATTTAAATCATTTAATCACTAGACTAATTACATAGGCCGGTTTGATGATGTAGAAGTTAGATATATCAAATAAGTGATTAGTGTGTGTGTGTGTCTGTGAATATATGTGAAGTGGATAAAAGTGAACGATAGATATTTGTAATGTGAAACTAACATCACGATATATCAACGCATGTTACCCCTCGTGCAGTAAAGGCCACCGATCAGCAAAATCTAACCAACTCTGTCCTTCACTTTACTTTTAAAGTCCTTTTCATTCTTTTCATGTCTGCCGTACCGTCAAGGAACACGTAAATAACTGTAGCGAGTTTTCAAACTGCGCAACATAACAGCCTTCTACAAAACTACATACACACTCTGTAATGCATTAGTTATAGCGAAAGAAAATATTCACACAAAATTACATCTACAGACTAAGCTGTTTCAATTGTAGTGCATTTTACATTAGTGAGTCTTCTTAAGAGATATTTCAACTCGAGCCAAGGAGCATCTGAACTACACAAAAAGACCACCTAACAATCCTGTCAATCTTTAAAAGTTACATCTAAAATCAACAATGTGTATTACATGCTATCTTCACCGACCAACAAATCGATACAGACAACAATAAAGTTATTCAAAAAGGCTCTTCCAATTACAAAGAAAGGGGAGTGACGGAGGCTCTTCATATGTTGCTAGATCCAACGACGGTAAATAGAAAATAAAACTTTACAACGCATCCTTGTTGGACAATTTTTTCAAACAATCAAACATCCATCCCATATAACACTTAATCTGACACTAGAACTCTCACAAACACACTAACCACTCATTTGGTATATATAACATTTATTTGATTGAATTTGTCACAGACTGACGTCGGCAGGGAGCACTGCTAGACAGCCGTTTGTTCTAGTACGGGACTCTCCAGCAGTGCGCACCCTACATTCCGCCCTATGGGCTTCATGTTGACGAACACCTCTGCATTATATGATCAGGCCAGTCCTTCTACTGACACTCTGAAGAAGCGACTTCAATTCAATCTTCGAAATGTCGGAAGATTAAATAATTTACTCACTGGAATACTAGAAATATATTATTTATTATATCCAGCCTTATGTTTTCACCAAACTGAAACCAATCTACACTCTTAGAAGCTTACTTATCTGCTCGTTTTTTTCCTATTCTATCATAACGCATACTTACTGTTATCCTTTTACTAAAACATGCTTACAACTGAATTGATTATTCATTTTATAAGTAGTTATATAATAAACAATAGGAAATTCTTTATTTTTCATCATTACATATCATAACCAATATCCTGCTGGATGCTACCGCGTTTACTTAATGTGATCAAAATATACTGGCTATTGTAGTATGATTAATTAGTTATGGATTGATTATTCATGTATAGACAGACATGGAATCTTCCTGAAAAACATTCTATCTATGTAAATATTTCTTATTTATTAAAATAATAACAGAAGGCTGAAAAAGTGATTACATAGTTTTATGTAAACATTGACAGTAATGATTAATTACGAAATGATTGAACAATGAAAACAAAAATAAAGGACAACAGCACCTTCAAAACAATAAACAGTAGGATTGTGATTATTGCCTGTATATAACCAATTTGCTTTAGTAGTATATTCAAAGTAGTTCATAACAACTAAACCTATATACAATGATAAGTCAGAAGACAGTGATGAGTGATAAGAATGATAGATTTGATTGTAATTAGAAACTAGATATCTATGCTGTCTGACTATTGAATGAGTTGTTTTGCACTGTTCATCGTTTCATGATGTGGTGACAATTCTTAACCAAACGGTCTTCAACTAGTCGTATATATTAAAATAAACATTGTCAGCATCAATGACGAAAGCCTACACAACCATTTGTTTTGGAGAATTATTTACAACTATAAACTAAAGATAACTCCGCCTGTAGCCCCTAGGGTTGCTGCCGGTCCCAAGCCCGGATAAAGGAGGAGGGTTGGGCATGGGGCTAGCAACCCCATCCCGTAAAACAGCAAACGTGCTACAAAAACGCTAACCAGTAAAAACCTTTATAACCATTTTTACTCTGCCCTGGGAGTTGGAAGGTATGTTATGACGCCTCATGGTGAAAGCCGAGTTTCTTCGGAAGCCACGAGGCCGATGTCTCTTCTGATAACCAGAGCAACAATTAATATAGGTACGTGGAATGTCCGCACGCTGTGGGAAACAGGGAGGACCATGCAAATAGCTGAAGAAATGAAAAGATACAACCTGAAGATACTTGGAATAAGCGAAACGCATTGGGTGCAAGCTGGACAGCAACGGTTATCCTCGGGAAATGTGCTTTTATACTCCGGCCACGAAGAAGAAAACGCCCCACACACACAAGGAGTAGCATTGGTGTTATCCCAAGATGCGTGGAAGTCTCTTATAAGATGAGAACCTCATGGACCTAGGATCATCACAGCATCCTTCAAGACGAAGAAGGAAGGGATTGCAATGAATGTCATCCAGTGCTACGCACCCACCAATGACAGCCACGAAGACGACAAAGACCAGTTCTATGCGAGGCTGCAGTCAATCATCGAGAAATGTTCAGCCAAGGACCTGACCATTCTAATGGGCGACTTCAACGCCAAGGTCGGAGTGGATAACACCGGGTATGAAGATATCATGGGACAACATGGACTGGGAGAAAGGAATGATAACGGTGAGAGGTTTGTAAACTTATGTGCCTTCAACAAAATGATTATAGGTGGCACCATTTTTTACCATAAACGTATACACAAAATTACATGGGTTTCACCGGACCACATCACGGAGAACCAAATCGACCACATCTGCATCAATAAGAAGTTTAGAAGGACCATGGAAGACGTAAGAGCAAGGAGAGGAGCCGACATAGCTTCAGATCACCATTTGGTGGTAACTAAAATGAAACTGAAGCTGAGGAAGCACTGGACATCTGGAGCAGCAGTATTACACAAGTTTAATACAGCCCTTCTCCGTGATACTAACAAACGCAACGAATTCAAATTAATTCTCAGCAACAAGTTTCAGGCATTTCATGATCTACTAGAAAAAGGTGGAACTAATATGGAAGACAACTGGAAAGAGATTAAGGGAACAATAACCTCAACATGTCAGGAGGTTTTGGGTTTCAAGAAACAACACCAAAAAGAGTGGATTTCTGTTAGAACTCTGGACATGATCCAAGAAAGGAGGAACAGAAAGACAGCGATCAATAACAGTCGGCAAGAGCAGAGAAAGCCAAGGCACAGGCCGAATACACCGAAGTCAACAAGCAAGTGAAGAGGAGCATCAGGTTGGATAAACGAAAATTTGTTGAGGACCTAGCAATGACAGCGGAAAAAGCTGCAAGAGAAGGAAATATACGATACAACGAAGAAGTTAGCTGGGAAATTCAACAAGCCAGAACGGCCAATCAAGAACAAGGCTGGCAAACCAATCACTGAAGTGCATGAACAACGGAACAGGTGGGTAGAGCACTTCCAAGAACTCTTGAATAGACCAGCCCCACTGAACCCACCAGTCATCGAAGCAGCAGCCACGGATCTCCCTATAAGCACAGACCCACCAACAGTCGAAGAAATCAAAATGGCCATCAGACAGATCAAGAGTGGCAAGTCAGCAGGACCAGACAACATACCAGCGGAGGCACTGAAGACAGATATAGAAACAACTTCAAAGATACTCCACATTCTCTTCAGGAAGATTTGGGAGGATGAACAAGTTCCAGCAGACTGGAAAGAAGGGTACCTCATCAAGATACCAAAGAAAGGCGATCTCAGCAATTGTGAGAACTACAGAGGCATCACTCTACTTTCAGTACCAGGAAAGGTCTTCAACAGAGTGTTATTGAACAGACTAAAGGACCCAGTCGACGGCCAACTCCGAGACCAACAGGCCGGATTCCGTAAAGATCGATCATGTACCGATCAAATCGCTACTCTACGGTTCATTGTTGAACAATCAGTTGAATGGGATTCACCACTTTACATCAACTTCCTCGACTATGAAAAGGCATTCGACAGCGTGGATAGGAGAATATTATGGAGCCTTCTACGACATTACGGCGTACCCGAGAAGATAGTCAACATCATACGGAATTCTTACGACGGACTACATTATAAAATCGTTCATGAAGGTCAGATCACAGATTCATTTGAAGTGAAGACCGGTGTCAGACAAGGCTGCTTACTCTCGCCCTTCCTCTTCCTACTGGTCATCGACTGGATCATGAAGACTGCAACATCTGAAGGCACTCTCGGAATACAATACAATACATCGACGAAACTAGATGACTTGGACTTTGCAGATGACCTAGCTGGCTCTTCTTTCTCACACACATCATCAAATGCAGAAGCAGACCAACAATATAGCAGCAGCTTCGGCAGCAGTAAGCCTCAACATACACAAAGGGAAAAGCAAGATCCTTAGATACAAAACAGCAAACACTAACCCAATTACACTTGACGGAGAAATTCTGGAAGACGTTGAAACCTTTACATATTTGGGCAGCATCATCGACAAACAAGGAGGGTCTGATTAGAATGTGAAGGCGCGGATTGGTAAGACAAGGGCAGCATTTCTACAACTGAAAAACATCTGGAACTCAAACCAACTGTCAGTCAATATAAAAGTCAAAATTTTCAACACAAATGTGAAGACAGTCCTGTTGTATGGAGCTGAAACTTGCATAGAGAACTACGAAAAGTATCCTACAGAAGATACAAGTATTTATAAACAACTGTCTGCGTAGGATTCTTCGGATCTGTTGGCCAGATACCATCAACAACAACCTGTTGTGGCAGAGAACTAATCAACTTCCAGTTGAGGAAGAAATTAGGAAAAGACGCTGGAGATGGATTGGACACACACTGAGGAAACCATCAAACTGTGTCACAAGACAACCACTGACTTGGAATCCTAAAGGCCACAGAAACAGAGGAAGACCCAAGAACACATTGCATCGGGAATTGGAAACAGACATGAAGAGAATGAACAGCACTTGGGAAGAGCTAGAACGGAAAGCCCAGGACAGAGTTGTCTGGAGAATGCTGGTGGGCGGTCTATGCTCCACTTGGAGTAACAGGCATTGATTGATTGATTGATAAACTAAAGATACTGAATGTTATGCAAATATATTAATTAAACAAAAATCAAAAATAATCGATAATTCATTAAACAAGACGGTGAGATAAAAGAAAGAATGACAACATTTGTCAGAAACTCACTTAGTGGTCTAATGATTAAGTGTCCATCACTAAGTCTGGAAGTTTTTGGCTGGATTCCCTGCTGAGGTCATGGACACGTATAGTTGAAGAGACCTACGCTAGGACGAAACAATAGTTTAGTATTTTTTGGTTTTCGATAGTTATCTAATTCAGACCAATTCATAATATCAATCTTAAACTCAACAACCTCCACAGCACTCAACTGGAAACATTTGTATCAGAAAAATTTATATTAGGCATAATACCAGACAGTGAGGACCGGAGTCAGACAAGGCCACCGACTCTCGCCTTTTCTTTTCCTCTTAGTAGTTCACTGGATTATGAAGACCTCTACATCTGAGAGGATGCACGGAATTCAATGGATAAGTAGAATTCAACTCCAAGATTTCAACTTCGCAGATGATCTAGCTCTTTTACCACATACACACCAACTAATGCAACTGAAGACAAACAATGTAGCAGTAACTTCAGAATCAGTACGCCTGCACATACATAATGGAAAGAGCAAGTTCCTCAAATACAACACGGGGAGCACCAACACAATTAAATTTGATGGAGAAACTCTGGAAGAAGTGGATGCTTTCACGTACCTGGGAAGCATCATCGATGAAAAAGGGGGGATCCGATGCAGATGTAAAGGCAAGGATTGGCAAAGCCAGGGCAGCATTCCTACAGTTGAAAAACATATGGGAATCAAAACAACTGACAACTAAACTCAAAGTTAAACTCTTCAATTCGGAAGTCAAGACAGTCCTGCTGTATGGAGCTGAAACTTGGAGAATTACTGCAAACATCATCAGACGGATACAAGTATTTATAAACAACTGCCTACGCAAGATACTGAATGTCTGTTGACTGGAAACGATCAGCAACAGTCTACTATGAGAGAGGACAAACCAACTTCCAGCCAAAGAGTAAATTAGGAATAGACGTTGGAAATAGATAGGACATACATTGCGGCAATCATCAGACTGCATCACGAGACAAGCATTAACATGGGATCCTATTTGGAAACGGAAAAGAGGAAGGCCAAAAAACACGCTGCGTCGAGAATTGGAAGCAGACATTAAAAAGATAAACAGCAACTGGAAACAGCTGGAAAGATTGCTGAGGACAGAGTTGAATGGAGAATCCTGGTGAGCGGCCTATGCTTATCTGTGAGGAGTAACGGGTGTAAGTAAGTAGTTAATAATACCAGACAACATAACCATTGAAAAAATAAACATCCTCCACTATGGTTTTGAAAAGAGTAGATTAAATCTCTACTCAATTCCATTGTGTTACACATATTCTTTCACACTTAGTAAATCGTGGGGTATAGAGTATATCCTCAAGTATTCATGATTCCGTTCAATTTCACTTCATTTTATAGAAAAACTTTATTTTCAAAAGAAATCTGTAGAACTCAGGTTTATCTTGTAGATATTTAAAAGTTAACCAGTAATCGATTTCTCACAACATCTGTTGCTTGTTTTAACTTCAACTCTATCATATCTCTTCTCTGTTCTTAATATATCTGACTGGATTATTTGCATACTTTGTCATTATTATTATTATTATTACTATTATTATATTGTTAGTGTTTTGTAACCAATGAAATTTCCTTAATGTTAGCCTACTTCATTGTTGAAATGTAAACCTAAGTTATCATTAGTATGAATATCTCATATCAAAATGGTGTATTTATGTTGATACTAATGTATTTATCACTTTTACGAGTACACTTGTCCTTTAATATGAATAAAGAACAGGTACAAACGAGATTCTGAAAATGACTTGAATTATATTGAATAATTGTTTATTGACAGGTGATCTATACTTTCTGTTAACGATCTCAATAGTCGGATTGCAATATCTGATGTCTTTTATATATAAATGGATTATCTGTGTTCTTTTGGTTCTGTTGTTTGTTGTTATGACTGTAAACGATTTTGAGAAGTATTTCCTGCTGAAGTTACATTGATGGCCGTTATTTCAGAAGTTGATCATTTGGTAGCCTTCTTTTCTATTTTTTCGTGTAGTAGAAAAGCTGGTTACTTTTATAAATGTAAACCACACTGTCAAGCTGTTATGGCTTGACGAAAGGAAGGAGGATTTGGTTGGTTGTAGCAAACGCCAATGAGATATGCCTAGTTGATAATCCGCGACTGACCTAAGGTCGCCCGCTCACAGGCCGAAGATAGAAGAACCAGAATTGAGAACCGGAAAACGGAGAACTGAGAACGTATTGTATTTTAATCATGCCTCTATATATATACATATATATATATATATATATATATATATATATACATAAAGTCAAACCACACGGTAAACCAATCACAAGTCTAACATTGGTGCAGAACAAAGGAAAGAGTGGCAGTGAATGGGTATAACTTGTACGCAATTAAATAAACGTAATTCATAGTAAATAGCAATATTCTAAGGGTAAATGCACTAAACTAGAGAACCGAGCAAGGGGAACGTGACAGTCTTAGAAATGAAATGTTTACTGTGTCCACAGTTATAATAATTAAAATAATGTTCTTAAGCACAGTTCTCGAAGATAGTCAATCTTCGTTAGGTGCCCAGCATATCACAAACAATATGTTATGTATTGCGGAAAGTACCCAGTGCCCTTGATAATTGTCAATCAGTATACGGACACGTCTGCCTCCTGACTATCAGTCCCCTAAGTCGGAATAGAGAAAACAACGATTTATGAACCAACCAGACACGATCCAATCCAGTCCAATTCCGGTCCTATTGTATTTCAGTCATTCCTGCATGCATACACAAAATCAGACCACACAGCGAACCAATTAGAGGTTTTACACTAATACGAAACAGAAGAGATTGTGTCGGTGAATTTGGGTAACTTGTACACAACTAATTAATTGCAGTCCATATTAAGAGACAATATAATAGCAGCAAATATACTAAACGGGAAGATAGGGGAAGAGGAACGTAACAATAATAGAAATGTAATGTTTACATTACTCACGACCAGAATAAATGAATTAGTTCTCTAAAACACAATCCTGAAAGTTTTTCACCCTTGTTTAATGGTTCACATAACACAATTCACATGTCCAATATCAAAATAAATCATCTATTGTGTATAAAAGTGTAATAGATAATTGAACACAGACTTCAGTTCTCAAAGTGTTCTGGCTTCCATGATATACTTAAGTCATAGCAAAAGGAAATAACTTTCTGTAAAAATATACAGTAAATAATTTTCGACCAGACCCTGCTTCTATGGTCCCAAGACGTTTAGAATTCGATGCTATTAAAAGTGAATATAAGTAAATGGATTAGACGTAAACAAATAACAAAGTAAGTAAATACCAAACTTGTGTTAACAGTTGACAAATAATCTACCTGAACTAATGAAATAACTTAAACGTCTAGAATAATTTAGCTGAAACGAATAAAGTCCATTTCTTTGTCAAAGATATAATCGACAACAATACTATAGTGTTCAAACTTACTTACTTACTTACTGCCCGTTACTCCTCGCTGAGGAGCATAGGCCGCTCACCAGTGTTCTCCATTTAACTCTGTCCTGAGCAATCCTTTCCAGTTGTTTCCAGTTGCTGCTCATCCTTTTAATGTCTGCTTCCAATTCTCGACGCAGCGTGTTCTTTGGCCTTCCTCTTTTCCGTTTCCCAGCAGGATTCCATGTCAATGCTTGTCTTGTGATGCAGTCTGATGGTTTGCGTAATGTATGTCCTATCCATTTCCACCGTCTTTTCCTAATTTCCTCTTCGGCTGGAAGTTGGTTTGTCCTCTCCCATAGTAAGTTGTTGCTGATGGTTTCCGGCCAACGGACATTCAGTATCTTGCGTAGGCAGTTGTTTATAAATACCTGTATCCGTCTGAGGATGTTTGCAGTAATTCTCCAGGTTTCAGCTCCATACAGCAGGACTGTCTTCACGTTCGAATTGAAGAGTCATAGAGTTCAAACTACTGGCTAATAATTAATAGTACAGATAGATTACGCAAAATAAAGAATGAAGTAGTCGTAGTGAGTTAAAGAAGGTACGTTTAGAATACATCGTAGGAACGAGTATCATCCTTCATCTCAGCACGTGGTCTCATCTCCATCTGATGAAATACTTATAAATATTATATTAACTGAATGATTCTTATTGCCAAGACTGACAAAGACAATCTAATCTCTTGACCTAGACACACTGAAACTGAAACTAATCTAGTAAGCTAAAAGGTTAATGTTAAATCATATAAGGGTAGGACAAACAGAATATAAAACATTGAAAACGATGTAAGAAAAAATAAAAGCTTTAGGACATTGCCATTTTTTGTGTTGCAGCGTTTTGTCTAGCTTTTCATGATACCTTACATAACGTCTTACCCTACGTTGCTTTGAGTCGGACGTAGCATGATTTCAGAAATAACGTTTGAGGGGTTATGCATGTGTTGTTTATTTAGCCAGTAAGACAGTGAAAATAACACCGATGAACAGTTGTATTGATACTTGGTAATAGGATTTTACACCATTAATGAGAGTTGTAATGCAATTATAGAAATTTTGATTAAAATGAGGTTTATAGTAAAAACCACACATATAATATGGTTATTAGTTGATAGCTGTGTAGTATGCATTCAATTTTATGAATAATCACCGCTTCGATTTCCTTAAAAAATAACCTAACATCTTTTGAGTCACATATATGAATCACTTTATCCGTATTTGATATGTCTGGAAGAAGACATGTGATTGGCCAATATTGTGTGACAGACATTCGATAATGACTAGGACCTATATGTATATATATCTTGTATATTATAGGTTATAATATATACGTGTGAGTAACTATCTAGCTTCTTGATAATCAGTCGGATCTTTTTGTGCCTATGTAATAGATTAAGACAAGGCTGAGTGTTAACTGTAGACAATAGTGCGGCAGATAATAGAATCGATAATATCGGCCACCCATGCTTTAAATATAACGTTGTTCCTGTAGTTTAACTGTAAGATCATGAACTAAAAACTATGATTCATTTATGCACTATGAATATATATGTGTATAATCTTTGTAATAGAACTACAGTTTACCCGTTAAACTATTCATTAAAACAATACTTTACTCTTTTTTTTCACTTAAAGTAATTAATAAATTCAATTGATAATTGTCTCATTGATATATTTGGCGTATACACTTCATTGCATCATATAATCTCATTTCTATATTCTATACTAAGTAAAGTTTCAATAGGTAGATTCTTAAGTTTACTATACTCACATTTATTTGATTATAAATGATTCATTTTACTTTCTATTCAAAACAGAATTAATTATTCTATAAGATAAAATGAAAAAAAAAACAAACTTAAAAGTTATCAATATTCAATTGTTGACTTTTGTTGTAAACTATCACATACTCTAGTTGTGATGATGTTAGTTTTTTTGTTTCTTTCATACAAACAAACACTTTATATACTACTTATGTTAACAAATAAGTAATTTGATATCTTTGAATTGATATAAGTAATTATTTGTTTTCTTTTTGTGTTTAATAAATTGAATTTTGTAATTTTTATTTGTCTAAATAAAGAAAACTAAACATTTGCATAATTTTCTTTCCATGAACTATATTTATACACTACTTATAACCTTGTGTGTGTGTGTATGTGTTTATCCCTAATTTAAATGATATACACTGATATTGATTTTTTTTATATTTTTGTTTATTTACGAATTCAAAATGGTGCGTTTATTTATGCCAAGGTCAAAAGTTGAACGATATCCAATTGATCATAAGATATCATGGTTTTATGTGTTTTAAGTAGTAGTTTTCTGGTTTACTTTTTCTTAAAAAAAACAGAATAAAACAAAATTCTAAATAACAAGTTCAAATGAGTTCAAATAATTGTTTAATCTTTTTGTTGTTGATGATAAATAATTGCAGGACTAAAGAACAGGATAGTAGCATAAGTGACTAGTAATTTAACCTTGACATTAACTAAACAACAACTAGCCAATAAAAAAGAGGTTAAAGATTACTTACTTACTTACGCCCGTTCCTCCTCACAGATAAGCATAGGCCGCTCACCAGGATTCTCCATTCAACTCTGTCCTCAGCAATCCTTCCCAGCTGTTTCCAGTTGCTGTTTATCTTTTTAATGTCTGCTTCCAATTCTCGACGCAGCGTGTTTTTTGGCCTTCCTCTTTTCCGTTTCCAAATAGGATCCCATGTTAATGCTTGTCTCGTGATGCAGTCTGATGATTGCCGCAATGTATGTCCTATCTATTTCCAACGTCTATTCCTAATTTACTCTTTGGCTGGAGGTTGGTTTGTCCTCTCCCATAGTAGACTGTTGCTGATCGTTTCCAGTCAACAGACATTCAGTATCTTGCGTAGGCAGTTGTTTATAAATACTTGTATCCGTCTGATGATGTTTGCAGTAATTCTCCAAGTTTCAGCTCCATTCGGTAGAACTGTCTTAACGTTCGAAATGAAGAGTCTGACTTTGAGGTTAGTTGATATTTGTTTTGAGCATTTTCTTCTTCGTGGCCGGAGTATAGTAGCATCTCTCCCGAAGCCAATGTTTTCTTTCCAGCTTGAGTCCAATGGGTTTCTCTGATTCTGAGTATTGTTGAGTTGTATCTCCTCACTTCTGCAGCTATTTGATTTGTCTTCCCGCTTTCCCACATTGTCCGAACATTTTATGTACCTATAAAAATATTTGTTCTGGTTGCTAGAAGATGCATCGGCCTCATGAATTCCGAAGAATTTCGGCTTTCATCATGAGGCGTCATAAATCCTTATACTCCCAGGGCAGAGTTTAAATGGTTTAGCTTGTTTAGTCTTGTTAGCGTTTTTATAGCAAGCTTGGGTTTTACGGGATGGGGATGTTAGCCCCATGTCCAACCCTCCTCTTTTCCCCGGGCTTGGGACCGGCAGTAACCCTAGGAGAGCTACAGGCGGAGTTAGGTTAAAGATAAAATGATATTATTGTTAGAATGTAAACTACCGATATAAAGTAATACTCAAATGTATACAATAATTTTGCATGATTAATGGATATTCTAAAGTTATCTAATGGTTTTGTAAACATTTAACATCAAAGTAACTTCTGTATAATTACTCATCTATGTGGCTGTAAAATATATCTTCACGAATTCCTTTTACATTTGTGAGGATAGTATGTTTAATTTAGACCAAAGGGGCTACTATATTATTTGTGTCAATACCAGTTGTGGGATCCACAAAGTGCTAGGATTAAACTACGATATGATCATTGATAAACCCTTGCATGAATTTAATTTATCAATGTAAACTGTTGTTCCTACTATGACATATTTCTGAAATAATTAGGATTAAAGTAAACTTCTTACGGTCAGGAATCCTTTCAAAATGTCTTCTATTGAGATATCGATTTCAAATACTAAATATCTATTGTAGATTTTAACATAAAAACTACTTACCCATACTGCATGAATTCTACGTTCTTGATTATATTTGCGCTTTCTGAGAATCCTTTCATCAATCACAGTAATTTTTATCAACATTGCCCATAAACTTTAGTGTTTTAATTAATAACTGGTACTGGTACCACTGTACATATTTAACTTCACTAACATCTGCCATGACTCCAACTGCAGTTACAGGTGTCTCCAATATCTACTGCATTATCACGACGATTATCTGTTGGAGGGAAATTTCGGAAACCATAAAAAAGGAACCAAATTTCAGTGATTTCTTTGGCCAACATTTGTGACATTGAAATATAAGATTATCACTCTTCCCCAAACATTCAATGAAGTGCATATTTTCACCACAGTTACACAAACACCTTGTTCTTAGTTAACCCATTTCCTGTAAATAGCTGGCGATAATTTTCTCGTCAAAATCAGCTAACATGCAATAAATCGCTAACATTGTTAACTAAATTATACACTATGATCTTGAAATAAAAAGTTCATCATCTCATTACTTGTTCCTCATTCTTTACTTCTACCATAATAATGAATTAATTTAGAATTGTAACATCTTTAAATCAAAATTCTGTTCAATAATCATTTAATATTTGATTATGAAGTTAATTTGACTTAGTTACAACATTTTAAAAGTTACTCATCATATTTAATGTGGGTGATACGTTTTAGTATATTTTTTTTGGCAAGAAGTTAGTTAAACATTACACGCCAACTATTTAACCTAGTTCTTAGTTCACAATGTCTTTAGTATAATGAGACTAGTAACTACAATAGATTATATACACAGAGATTCGCAACTCTTAAACTGCCTTCAATGAAAAGATCATTACCAACTTTAGACTTGACAATTTCAACTAAACTGAGCATAAGATAAGTAATTTGTAGAATAAAGTAGTACATATTTGTAATAATCTAGTGACTGGAAATTGAAATTTCTAACGTTTTGGGACTCAGTATAAGTTGCCTTCTTCAGATAATAATTAACTGAATTACATGAATATAAGTTTCAGTGATGCAGTCAAACAAATCAAAATATATTTAATGAAGTCAAATAACAAGACTGAATGTGTTGATGTTTTGTTACCAAGGTTCAATGTATCTCACAGTTTGACATGTTTGTGTATGTTTACTAACTGTCAGTGAGTATGAAAATTGTGAATGTATGAAGGAGGAAAAAAATACAACTTAATCAATCAATCAATACCTGTTACCCCAGGTGGAACATAGGCCGCCGATCACCATTCTCCAACCAACTCTGTACTAGGCTTACCTTTCTAGCACTTCCCAAGTGCTCTTCATTCCCTTCATATCCTTCTCAAATCCCCGACGTAATATATTATTGGGTCTTCCTCTTTTCCTTTGGCCTTCAGGATTCCAAGTTGGTGCTTGTCTTGTTACACAGTTTCATGGTTTCCTCAATGTATGTCCTACCTATCCACCTCCAGTGTCTTTTGCTAATTTCTTCCTCGGCTGGATATTGATGGATTAGTTCTCTGACATAGAACGTTGTTGTTGGTGGTGTCTGGCCAACGGATCCGAAGAATCTTGCGCAGACAGTTATCCACAAATACTTGTATCTTTCAAATGATGCTTTTCGTAATTCTCCTTACAAGTTTCACCTCCATATAACAAAACAAACTGTCTTCACATTTGCATTGAAAATATTGACTTTAATGTTGACTGACGGTTGGTTTGAGTTCCAGATGTTTTTCAGTTGTAGAAATGTTGCCCATACCGTGCCTTACCAATCCATCTGTATCAGACCTTCCTGGTTTGTCGATGATGCTGCTCATGTATGTAAAGGTTTCTACATCTTCCAGAATTTCTCCGTCAATTATAATTGGGTTAGTGTTTGTTGTTTTGTATCGGAGGATCTCGCTCTACCCTTTGCGTATGTTGAGACCTACTGCTGCTGAGGCTGCTGCTATATTGTCCGTCTTCATCTGCATTTGATGTTTTGTGTGAGATAGAAGAGCCAGCTAGGTCATCTTCAAAGTCCAAGTCATCTAGTTGCGTCGATGTATTGTATTGTATTCCGAGAGTGCCTTCAGATGTTGCAGTCTTCATGATCCAGTCGATGACCAGTAGGAAGAGGAAGGGCGAGGGTAAGCATCCTTGTCTGACACTGGTCTTCACTTCGAATTGTTACTTCGAAGTAACAATTTATGTTTATGTTAAACATATGAGAAATCTTGGAATCATGTAATTGAAGTTGGTTTTGGATAGATCGTTCAAGTAGGATGAATAGTAAAGTCTTCCATTTTATTGAGTATTTAACAAAAAATAAAATGCTTCTATCGTTTGTCTTTCTTTATAGTTAGAAACCTCTTTTTGGATAATTTGGATGCTACTACTTATATTCTTTTTATGGTCATTACAAACAGTAAGTAATATTGTTTATGATCAGATTTTCAACTTGTCAAGTTTCACTGAGATTTCTTGTAGATCATTTTATGTAGCCATCATGTTCTTTGTCATGAGTTATAATTTCTTCAGAAGACTTGTAAATGTTGAAGACATCACAATCGACACAATCTAACTTATAAATGATATTGTGTAGAGATGAGTCGAATCTTTCCTTTTATGCTAACTAACGTACCATTAAGTGTATTAGTTGTCGTTTAGAACATTTAAATTCTAATTGTGACTGGCAAGTGGAATCCATGACACACGTTTCGTCCTGTTTGAGACTCATCGGCTGGATATACCTGAATTCCAATGTTGATGTTCACAGTGAAATTCGGACTCAGTCAGTTTCGTGTCGAACGCTACCGTATTCACCACTAGACTACTGAGTCGCTATATCGAGGCAATCCTCTCAGAATGCACATATAGCAACAATGACTGATCAGCTTCAGTCTATAACAAGTCAACGGGAATATACAAGTTCATCCTAATTTGAATTCTAAGTTATTGTAGAATTCTTCATAATTCTAGTAATGTGTTATCGCAATGAATTAGAATGACAATATGTAGTAATTGGGATATAAAGAAAGAGCTTCGTTTCATTATTTTCGACTATTGACTTGAAATCGCAAGTAACTTTTAGAACATCGTGTGGACTTTGTTGCTTAGATACTTAGAGACAACGTGTGCACGTGTGTTGCTGAAGTCAAAAGTTGGTTACAATTAGATGATTGATTAATGAATCTTTTCATAAACCATATAAACATGAAGTTATGAATGATTTCGAATATAGCGTAAACTATAACAAGACACTGATAAATGGCCTTGGTTCCTTCGAAAGTTGATTTGTCGCTGACAGTATTGATGAGCGAGTAGCTTATCGAGAACGAATTCTTACGGGAGATATAAAGATATATTTTTATGCCTAGACCAAAAAAAGGATTTATCTCATCAATTAATTAACGCCTGGTACCCACTTAATGCACAATCTACCGACCAGAATTCTCCAGCCAACTCTGCCCTGAGTTTTCCCTTCCAGTTGTTCCCAAGTACTGTTCATTCTTTTCACGTATGCCTCCAGTGCCAGTCACAAACTGTTCTTTGGTCTATTTTTCTTTAGGCCTTGATGATTGCAAGTTATTTTTTGTATTGTAAAGCAGTTGGGCGATTTCCTCAATGTATATCCTATCCAAATGTTACTAAAAATCCGTCGACTCCTAAAACGACTTTGGGAAATCAAGTACTATTTTAACAGAGCAATTTGATGTTGTTAGTTTGCATAGCTGTCGATTGTTGCACAAGGTCTTTCTTGTGCACTACTATATGATGCTTTAAATCTGAAAGTGAGAAACATTCATATTGTTATGGCGAAAAGAAAGAGAGGGTTTTTGGCTGGTGGACGCAGACGCCAATGGATTGTGCCTAGCTGATAATGCACAACTGACCTAAGCCCACTCACCCCCCCAGGCCGACAATAGAAGAACCAGAATTGAGAACCGGAAAACGGAGTGAACCGAGATTATATTATATTTTAATCATGCCTTTATATATACATAAAACCAGACCACATGGTAAACCAATCATAAATCTAACATTGATGCAGAACAAAGGAAATAGTGGCAGTGAATGGGGAGAACTTGTACACAATTCAGTAACGTAGTGTATAGCAATAAACAATATACAAAGAATAAATACACTAAACGGGAGAACCGGGTAAGGAGAACGTAACAGTCATAGAAATAAAATGATTACATTACTCATGAATAAAATAATAAGAAATAGTCCTTCAAAATACAGTTCTGAAAGTTCGCTACTTTTCTTTAATCGCCCGGCGTAACACATATGTACTCCGATCATATAAACATGCTGTTGTTCTTAATAGGACAAGTTTACTTATTATTGCTATTGACGTTCAACTTCCTCAACTCTTTATACTGAAACTGTGTAAAAGTCTAATTTAGTAAGTATGCGTTAGTACTTACCAATTCCTCCTTTACACTATTTCTCTTCCTTTACTCACTAAACTTTTATCTATTTCAAAAATTCTAAACATCTTAGGTAAGACAAAATGTTATCTTCCTTCAAACTACAAAACAACTTGTTTTTAGTGTGTATTTAAAATTTAAATCCGCGGCAAAGTTCAAAATGATTGCTAGTCTCCGATTGGTTCTTTCAGAAATTCTATGCTGTCGTTTAAGTAACGCTGTTCCTTCTTCCTATAATATATTTCAGCAGGACGACCTTCAATGTTCCTTAAAATATCCACAATGAATAATGATTACAGCTAGCAACTACTACAGATACCGTTAATCTAAATCCACAAATAAATCTGTAGTAACATTCAGTAAATATAAATAAAGATGGATATTTAGATTTCCACTAATTAACGTTTGCTAGATAAAACCTGTATTGTAGAAGATTTCATAGAAACTCAAATGGCTCACACTTTAATTGATTAATTTATGAGTTCAGGGTTATGGTTGTGCTAGAATTAAGGTTAAGGTTAAGTTAAACTACAGGTTAATTTAGATTGAAGTTTTAGTTTATATGAAACAATGGCTTGTTTGTTATCTATTGATTGTCTAACAAGTACCTAAAATTTTGATACTATTAACAGTATAATTTTTACTATGTGATATCAAGAATAAGTGCTTCCTAATAATTTTATACATGTTAGGCGTTAACTAAATTACTACAGTATACAATTTCTTGTAGGTCTCGGATTTTGTAGATCGTCTATGATCAGCCTCAGTGCTTATTCATTGTGGATAATTTAATAATAACTCCATCAAGTATCTATACAGTGCTGTAGTTGTCATCAATAATCTTCTGCCTAATAACTCTTAACGAAAGAATTCTGGGTGAAAAGTAGACTAGAAGCTTTACTTTTAAGGTTATTAAATAGTTAGGGATATCAGATCCCCAAAATTCTTATGGCAAACCTGTTATATTTGTGATTTATTTGTGTAAATTTAAATTTCTAGTTCTCGAGCCAAAAAGTTCATTTAGCACCTTCACTTTTGCTTCCCACTTAGTGAGACGCTAAATCTTATTGGTTCGTTGTTTATTTTAGTACGTTTCAAGGACGCTCTCTTTTTCTGTATATATACGCATGAAATGTGGGTTGTTATTCCGTTTGCCTGGCTGCCTGTGGAATTAAACGTTTCTTACTGGCTTTGGACCTCTTCCTCTAGTTAGCTGGGCTGAAGCGCTGTGAAATAGCTTAGCTTACCTGTCGTTGTGTAGCTGGTCATACGTTCGCAAACAGGTATCAAAGTGTTTTCCTTTTTCCACGAAATTCTAGCATAAATTTACAATATTGGCAAAAATATGTACAGCAATAAATTCAGTTTTAATATTCTGAAAGCATCTCTTGGAGATTTCTAAACAAACACTAAATCTCTAATTGATGCCATTGTGGTTTTCAATGACATTTGTTGACATCAGACTCAATCAATCAATGTCTGTTACCCCACATGGAACATAAACCACTGACCAGCATTCTCCAACTAACTCTGTACTGGGATTTCCTTTCCAGTTCTTCCCAAGTGCTGTTCATTCTTTTCTCGTATGCCTCCAATGCCCGTCACAATGTGTTTTTTGGTCATCTTCTGTTATTTTGACCGTTAGGATTCCAAGTTAATGTTTGTCATTAGATTACATAGCTCAAATTTCAGAAATGTGTATCAGATAAAAGTAATCGTAAATTACTTTGCAGTTAAATTTTTACCTGTAGATAAAACCTGATAAGAAAGATACTTAGATGTACAGGTTCAACATAATCATCTATAATCATTCAGCAATGAACTACAATATTGTTTGAAGCCATTTAAGCTGAGAAGATAGTTAACATAAACGTATGAATAAATGAATACAACAAAACTTATAAAAACAACTATTTATAAAGAAGGTCATTAGAATAAACCCACTTTACAGTTAGAGAATAACTGTAAAGGCTGGAAATCCTTAGTTACACTTAGGCATAACAACTTTTGTGCTGTACATTACTCTGATGGTATGTGTTGTATTGGAGGTTAAAAATTAGAAACCACAGTCTATCCAATCTATTCACAGTGCTATTCGGTCACTTACTACTAAGCTGAATCTGGTTAAACATTCAGTAACTATGATATTTGTACTTCTCATATAGCAAGCTAATCACAAAGTCATTAATGTATATCACATGTGTTTTCCTTCCCGAATCATTATAACCTTATAAAGATCCTATTACTCCAAACCCTATACAGAACACCTACCCCCATTTTAGTATATATGTTCAACGTGTGATTGGGTACAATATGTGAATTGGTGGCTTGCTTGGTTTTTGACCACTTGTGAATTCTAATCAGTTTCTAATGTATACTTACTTAAATCTTCGTTACTGGCTTCACAGTACACGAGCGTTATGTTTACTAAGTATGTGTTCAGAGAGGGAGGGTATACAAGGATATAGATGCATTTCTGAGTGTACAAGTAAGCAAATAAACATAGAATAGAGACAGATAAGTTACTTTACATGGATGATGTCGATTCTGAACATTTTTATATTATTAACGTCACCATCAGAAACGATTCATCCTCTATATTAGATGATTCAAGCTTGAAGTTTCCACGGTATTTCTTCTAGATGATGGAATGAATAGAGCTGCATAATGGAATACTGAAAAATAAGATTTACCGGAAGAGTACAGTTGAACCTGTACCACTTTAAAGTCACGTCAGGCAGTATTTCCAACCATTTTCAAACCATAACTGCACAGATCTTCTTACTTACTTTCTACTTTCCAGATAGTGTTCACCACATCTCTTTTGAGTATATGATACCTAGGCTTAAATATAACTCATCCCTGTAATTTTAGTTAGATGTTTACAATCTCATCATAAGTGAAATAAATCCCATCTAAGCTGATATTAAATTATAAATTATATACCATAGAATGACCTGAGTGAGAGAACCACTGAAAATCAAAGTGCACTATCCAGCTTACATTCAAGCAAAGGGCTAGCCACCAGATTTGTGGGAACCGGTTTCGTTCATTTCTGGAATTATATTAGGATGATATGTATGTCCTGTTCATCCTAGTTTACATTGCTTATCTGATTAAAGCCAGTAAATGATATACAGTTTGAGTTCATTAACCTCTCTTAGTTGAAGATGTAAATTCTAAGCTTTCATCAACATTCTGGACGATTACATCGAGGAAAACTTTTTAAACTTGTTCTTTTGACTTAAAATATAACTGGTTGTCGTTGACATGTTAAATCAGACACGATAGTTGACCACTTCATATCTGTCAAAATAAGTATTATTTGGCTTTCAAATGCTATCACTTATCTTCTATAATACCAATACATATGGGCACTTAAGAACTCAAGTTTGACTGCAAAAATGTAGTGGTTTCGAAAAGTCGAAGTAAGTAGAAGATAAGAGAATTTTTAGAAGCTTAGTACTTGTTTCAATTAGTAATCAATAAACATATTGAAATACTTGTGATTTATCATGAAATTAGAAAAATTACAATGATACAAATCAGAACAAGGAGAACAATTAATATGAAAACCAATTTGATAATACAAATTGATCTGAATTAGACAACCGATGACTATTAAAAACTGGCACTGGACATGCGTTTTGTCTTAATAGGGGACTTTTCAACAGTACGTTTCCACAACCTCATCAAGAATCGAACCAAGTACCCTCTGGCTCTGTAATAAACACCTTACTACTAAACAACTGAGTCAGATTCCAGTGGTTGATATTTCTAATTCAAATTAACATTTTAATGTTCTCCATAACACTAAATTACAATAAAATGAATACGTAAAAAAGAAAAGGACATGTGTTAACAACATCCTCTATCATTAATTCATCTCGATTAAAATCGAACAGGTTGGCAACAAAAACCTCATTAACTGAATAATCCAGAACAGTAATCATAATTTACCTAGAAACAATCTCTTCAACTTTAAAAATTAATCATTATTATCAATCAATCATAAACTTAATTTATCATAATTTTATTTTATTGGATATATCACAGACTGATATTGGCAGGGTACCATCGACAACAAGGGAGTACTGGACAGCTGTTTCATTCTAGTGTGGGACTCCTCAGCAGTGTGCACCCAGATTCCTCACCAGGAGCTTCAGGTTGACGCGAACGCTTACCATAATCATAATTTTATAATATTCAATTTGATGTATGAAAACTATATGAAATAAATAAAACAGATCAACAATTTTGACATAATGAGATACAGATGAATTTATTAATCGATTTATTTACTATTGAATGACTTTATTCATAATATTGTCAATATTTTTCTTACAGTGTTTCTAGGTGACTACTAAACAAGTTAAGGTATCTTATTATCATTAGAGATTTTATTATAAGAAGTAATTTTTTACTATTCTCTATCTTGAAATTCAAGTGATTCATTAATCGAATTAAGACAGGCTTATTGATGAAGAGTTTTATACTATAATCAAAATAGCTGTTTATTACTTCCTGGTTTTCAGTAGTATCCAACCTACACAAATCTGTAGTGAATAAATATAAGTAAATTTTCTGTATTTCTGGTATATTTTATGATTCAGTCTATTGGAATTTACAACACTGGATAGATAGTAGCAGATAATTCTAGATACATTAAATGATAAACTTATTGGGGGGGGGGAAGAGTTGGTAATTAGGATGATCTTGTATCTTCCTGTTGGTTTGTTATGGACTGAAGCTGATCTGTCTTTATTGTAATATGTGCACCCTGAGCATATTTTCTCAATACAGCTGTTAATCACAAGTATTGTTTAAGTTGGATTGTAACTAGAAAGTGGAATCCAGGACGCGCGTCTCGTCCTATTTCGCACTCGCCAGTTAAATTTACCGCGGCGGCGTCTGGCATAAGAACGATTGAGCTGGAATCCCAGTGTGAACATAAATGTTGGGATGCAGGTACATCCAGCCTACCAGTTCCAAATAGAACGAAATGCTCGTTCTGGACTCCACTTGACAGTCATAATTCAAATTAAATAATTATTGGGGGGGGGGAGAGCGGGTTAGATTTCTAGAAATCACTTCGACCTAAACGCCAAAGTTGGAATGGACAACACTGCATATGAAGACATCATGGAACGACATAGTCTGAATGAAATGAATGAAAATGGTGATAGGTTAGTGAACTTATGTGCCTTCAACAAAATGATTATAGGTGGCACTATATACCCCCCCCCACACAAACTCATACACAAAGCTAAATGGGCTTCGCCGGACCACAAAATCAACAACCAAACCAACCACACCTGCATCAATAACAAATCCAGAAGGACCATGGAAGGCGTAAGAACAAGGAAAAGAGCTGATATAGCTTCCAATCACCATCTGATAGTGGCTAAAATGAAACTGAAGCTGAAGAAGCACTGGACAATCGGAGCAGCACTACTACACAACTTTAATACAGCCCTTCTCCAGGATACTAACAAACTAAACCAATTTAAAATAACTCTCAACAATAAGTTCCAGGAATTTCACGATCTACTAGAAGAAGATGGAACCACCGTGCAAGACAACTGGAAAGAGATCAAGCAAACAATAACTACAACATGTCAGGAGGTTTCGGGTTACAAGGAACACTAGAATAGAGAATAGATTTCTGTTGGTACTCTGCACAAAATCCAAGAATGGAGGAGCAAGAAGATTGCGTTTAATAACAGCCGAACAAGAACAGAGGAAGCTAAGGCACTGGTCGAATACATCGACACCAACAAACAAGTGATGAGGAGCATTAGATCGGATAAACGGAAATATGTGGAGGACCTAGCAATCACAGTGGAGAAAGCTGTAGGAGAAGGAAACATGAGACACCTATACGATACAACGAAGAAGCTAGTTGGTAAATTCAACAAGCCAGAATGGCCAATCAAGAACAAGGCTGACAAACCAATCACTGAGATGCAAGAACAATGAAGCAGGTGGGTAGAAAACTTCCAAAAACTCTTGAATAGACTAACCCCACTGAACCCACCAGTCATCAAAGCAGCAGCCATGGATCTCCCTATAAACACCGACCCATCAACAGTCGAAGAAATCAAAATGGTCATTCAACAAATCATGAGTATCAAATCACGAGGGCCAGATAACATACCAGTGGAGACACCGAAGTCAGATACACGAGCAACTTCACAGATACACCACATTCCCTTCAGGAAAATTTAAAAGAAATAACAAGTGCCAACAGATTGGAAAGAATGGAACTTCATAAAGATACCAAGGAATGATCCTAGCAATTCCTAGAACTACAGAGGCATCACTCTACTTTCAATTCCCAGAAAAGTCTTCAACAGAGTGTTATTAAACTGAATAAAAGATCCAATTGACGTCCAACTTCGAGATCAACAGGCTGGATTCCGTAAGAACTGATCGTGTACCGATCAAATCGTAACTTTAAGTTTCATTGATTAACATTAATTGAATAGAATTCACCACTTTATATCAACTTCCTCAACTACGAGAAAACATTCGACAGCTTGAATAGGAGAATATTATGGAGCCTTCTTCGACATTATGGCGTACCCATAAAGATAGTCAACGTCATACGGAATTCTTACGAAGGACTACACTGTAAAATCCTGCATAAAGGTTAGCCCACAAATTCATTCAAAGTGAAGACCGGTGTCAGACAAGGTTGTTTACTCTCACTCCTCCTCTTTGTACTAGTGATTGACTGGATTATGAGGACTGCAACATTTCAAGACACTCTCGGAATACAATGGACAACATCGACGCAACTAGACGACTTAGACTTTGAAGATGACCTAGCTGGCTCTTCTATCTCACACACAACATCAAATGCAGATGAAGACGGGCAATATAGCAGCAACCTCGGCAGCAGTAGGCCTCAACATGCGCAAAGGGTAGAGCAAGATCCTCCGATACAAAACCACAAAAACTAAACAAATTACACTTGACGGAGAAATTCTGGAAGATGTAGAAACCTTTACATACTTGGGCAGCTTAATCGACAAACAAGGAGGATCTGATGCAGATGTGAAGGACCAGATTGGAAAGGCAATCCACTGGCAGCATTTCTACAACCGAAAAACATCTAGAACTCAAACCAACCGTCAGTCAACATTAAAGTCAATATTTTCAATGCAAATGTGAAGACAGTTTGTTTTGTTATATGGAGGTGAAACTTGTAAGGAGAATTACGAAAAGCATCATTTGAAAGATACAAGTATTTGTGGATAACTGTCTGCGCAAGATTCTTCGGATCCGTTGGCCAGACACCACCAACAACAACGTTCTATGTCAGAGAACTAATCCATCAATATCCAGCCGAGGAAGAAATTAGCAAAAGACACTGGAGGTGGATAGGTAGGACATACATTGAGGAAACCATGAAACTGTGTAACAAGACAAGCACTAACTTGGAATCCTGAAGGCCAAAGGAAAAGAGGAAGACCCAATAATATATTACGTCGGGGATTTGAGAAGGATATGAAGGAATGAAGAGCACTTGGGAAGTGCTAGAAAGGTAAGCCTAGTACAGAGTTGGTTGGAGAATGGTGATCGGCGGCCTATGTTCCACATGAGGTAACAGGCACTGACTGATTGAATGAGAGGTGTACTGTACTTTTGTTTCTGAATATAAAAGTCGAGTTGTAAACGTTTCACGGAGCCAATCTATACAAAGCGGAATATTGCTTTGCAATTTTTACAACTATTTCATCATTGGAATCTTAGCTGAGGAAATTCCTAACCAGGGTTTTTAGCAACAAAGTATTTGAGCTCAGAACTTTGAGGTTTTGCAGTGACCACTCATTAGACTCCCAATGGCTAATGTTTCTAACTCAGAAATTCACTGCTGATACATTTATCAACTATTAGAAGCTGGCTGACTTAATTTTCCCTTGGATATTCTTTATCCGTGAAACCTGAAAGTCTTGGGCTCAAGTCTCCGATGAGGTTGTGGGTGAGCACTGCTCAAGAGTCCTATACCAGGACAAAAGAGCCATCCAGTACCTGATCTTGATTTTTAAAGTTTGTCTAATCGAAGTCAATTCTTGTCCACCTATAAGGGAAATCATAATCCACTCTGGAATAAACAATAAGAACGAATATAGGCTACAAGGTATTACATTCTTTCATAACTTAATAAAAATAAAGGAATGTTAAAACACCGAATGATATTCTACTTCTATCATTTAGAAATAAATGATGCTTCACTTAAACACTCAATGATTTACATTTGCTGATGAATAAGTCGTAAATGAACAATGTTAGGTTTGTCTAGTTCTTAATGCTCTCAGCTGGATTCTATCGATTAAGTTATAAATATCATAGTATTAATTTTACTATATAACTGGTTTAAGGTAGTCAACATAAAAGTTTGCTTAATCTAGTCTTCATACTAGTGAGATCTTATTAGCTTGTGCTCTTGTTGAATTCGTGTTATGACGCAAGAAAATTTTGGTTGGTTGTAGCAAATGACAATGAAGTGTGCGCAGTCGATAAATGTGCGTCTGCCCTACGCCTACTCGGTCTCAAACCAGAGATAGAAGAACTAATCAGATAGAAGCAGAATCAGAATCGGAATCGGAAAACCTATTGTATTTTAATCATACCTTTATATCAAACCACACAGTAAACTAATCAAGAATCTAACATTGATACAGAACAAATGAAATAGTGGTAGTGAATGGGGACAACTTGTAAACAACTAAGTAATTGTAGTTCGTAGCAATAAACAATATACTAAGAGTAAATATACTAAACGGGAGGATTGAGTAAGGGGAACGTAACAGTCATAGGAATGAAATGTTTACATTATCTACAGTTATAATGATTGAAATAATCTTCTAAAACACAGCTCTCGAAGATAATCAATTTTCTTTAGGTGCCTGGCATATCAGTTCGGACTTCGAACACTATACTAGATAAATATAGTACTACTCATTATTCAATAAATAATCGGTGTAAATGTCTCAATCCTATTGTATATCTTTTTTCAGCGTTAACAACTACGTAGTGATATCACAGATTGTGAAATTGGTCAATATGGATTCGAATTCCATAATTATCATCAGCCCTCCTAAGAATGCCTTAAATGCAAACTAGAAGAAATCCCATAATCATTCAGGATTGCTTTATCGACTATCTTCAACCAAGTAATCCAGTCATTAACCTGACATTCCTAAGAAACGTAATTAAAATAATAACTATAAGTAGTTGTTATGTATCTAACTCAATACTTCAGCCTTCTCTGAAAGAAAATCAAATCAAAATAGGTATAAGTAACATTTTGTTATTATTGATTTCTTTAAAGTTAGCGTTGTGTGAACGCGTTAAGGTCACATGATTGGTGTTATAATAAGTAGTATTCTGTTACCAATATCAAACCTAATCAATTTAAACCAAATAAAATGCAGTAAGCAAAGTCTAAAGTAATCAATTCATCCTTTCGTTTGTATTCATCACAGATTGATCTAAGTTGGGTGGTATTGAAAACCAGCTGGTCGGGTGTTTTCTAGTTCACATTAGTATCCAACCAAAATCACTGTATATCAAACAATAAAATCAAATACCAAAATTTTTAGAACCACCTGAACTCATTTGTAACAACCAGCCCACTAGTAAACTACTAGTAAGAAGTTGTGAGCGGTGGCGTTTAAATATGTCGGGAGTGAGATAGTTATAACTGAACGCATTGACTGATAGTCGTTATATATATATATATATATATATATATATATATATATATATATATATATTCAAGTGATTGAGGTGAGAATTCGACTATTAAACTCATTAGGCCCTGAGGTGTTGATGATTAGACAATCATCGAGAAACCTGTAGTTCCTAGATTTGACTAGCTGATGAGATAGGGCAGTGTATGCACCGTAACCATACTGTAACTAGACAGCTGTTGAGTGTTCAGTGATGCAAAACGTAGATCAGTATGTGCTGAATGAGAACAAGAAATTAAATACCAGTTTCTACATAATCACTGAGTCTATACAGTCTCACTTATCCTAATAGTGGTGAACGCGGTGGCTTTTGGCATGAAACGGACTGAATTCGAATCCCGATGCAAACATCATCATTGGGATGAAGGCACATCCAGTCGGCGAGTCCCAAATAAGACGAAACGCACGTCCTGAATTCCACTTGCCAGTCACAATCCAACTTAAATATCATAGTTATTGAATGTTTAACCTGATATAGCCTAGTCGTAAGGACCTGAATAATGCTAAGAATAGACAGGTTAAATTGTGATTTCAAATTCGTTACTCCTATGTGACAAAAACATCTATACTAATAGGCGTTAATCAGTAATCGTAAACAGTAAAGAATAAGAGTAAAGTCAATAAACAATGTACTCTCAAAACTGATATTTAAACATCGTTGTTATGGCAATAACTGGATAATTCTCTCAATGAATTTGTTTGAAAATCATATATTCAAAATGTAATAATGTATACCTTATTTAATGTTAATAATAGCTAACACCCCTTTGTTCTATAAAATAAGAGTGAAGTAAGGACTTTAAACTTTTACTTAGTACAGCCTTCCTCAATGATTTCATAATGTTCATGTTTAGTACCTTTTTATATCATGTTTGGTCATTATTATTATTTTGTAACTAGAAACTACTACTTAGTGTACTACTATTAGAATACTTGAAGAAGTTTTGTGGAGAATGATTTCATCTGTAAGTTGTAATTATCACATATTAATCTTAATTGAGGTACCAGTTAAAATCAAGGAGAGCTGAATAGATGTTTCGTCATAGTAAGGAACTCGCTTCTTACTTACTTACTTACTTACGCCCGTTACTCCTCACAGATAAGCATAGGCCGTTCACCAAGATTCTCCATTCAACTCTGTCCTCAGCAATCCTTTCCAGCTGTTTCCAGTTGCTGTTTATCTTTTTAATGTCTGCTTCCAATTCTCGACAAGACGTTTCCTTTGGCCTTCCTCTTTTCCGTTCCCCAACAGGATTCCATGTTAATGCTTGTCTCGTGATGCAGTCTGATGGTTTCCGAAATGTATGTCCTATCAATTTCCAACGTCATTTCCTAATTTCCTCTTCAGATGGAAGTTGGCTTGTTCTTTCCCGTAGTAGACTGTTGCTGATGATTTCCGGCCAACGGACATTCAGTATTTTGCGTTGACAGTTGTTTATAAATACTTGTACCCGTCTGATGATGTTTGCAGTAATTCTCCACGTTTCAGCTTAATACAACAGAACTGTTTTGATGTTCGAATTGAAGAGTCTGACTTTGAGGTCAGTTGATATTTGGAACTCGGCAGCGGTATAATTCTATATTATGGACATTGATTAAAAACAAGACGTATAGACTACATGGCTACCGTCTAACCATTAGAACCTCATAGGTGATATACAGTGGTACTATCACTGTCGCTGCCATTTTGGTACTAATGACTGATTAGGATGTTAAGCTAAGTTAAATTCCTTTCGTTGGCCAACCATATTTTTTATGAATGACCGTTTTGTATGACGGTTATGTGAGATAAACAGTTAGACTTTATTATTATTCAGTGCATTGTCAATAATTATCGTTGTTATGCAAGCGCACACATATTATTAGGATGATGATAAACTATGTATATCCGAAGGTTTCTTACAACCCATCAAGCCACGTCAGACTACTCCACTAACTCGTGAGTTTGATAATACACGTAAATTCGTACTTCAGAAAATAAGCTTGCATGAAGGTGGAAACATGATAACGAGTTGAAAATGATAGTTGGTAAGATCCGAGTTATTGAGATTGGCAGGTATGTTATTATTAAGACAATTACAGAATACGACAACACCAATCAGCGGAGAACAAAACCGTCTAAGACAATAGGCAAAGCTGTTTGCGAATCGTTCCGGCCGATTTGTTTCATCAGCTACACCGATCAGACTGTTCTAGTTTCTCTTGATGGTAACGATTGATGCACCTAATGGAAAAACCACCACTGAGGACTAAACCAGGATAACTTACTTTCTATTTTTATTAACAATGGTGATGAAACCTAAGTCAGGAAACTGACAAAGCTGTCCTAAAAGGTTTTAGGAACAAAGCTTTTTAACATCAGGATCCCATCCCCATAGTCGTAAAGGACGTGCGTAAACAGTGTAACAA